>VZTE01004150.1:1182808-1374129 GCA_013397775.1 Eulacestoma nigropectus
CCGGGGCCGGAGCCGCGCCGCCCGGCACCTCCCCGGCGTGCGGCCGGCGCGGGGCGAGCCCAGCCCGCTGCTGCGGGAATGCGGGCGGCAGTGGCCGGGCTCAGCGGGCTCTTCCCGGCGCGGTCCAGGTGAACGTTGTCTTGGCAGCATCTCCGGGCGCTCTCGAGCGCCTGCCGATTCTCAGTGTTCTTCTTTTCCCGGACAGGACGGTGTGGCAGCAGACACTCGGGGCTACTCGGGAGAAACTGACGTCCCGAGGGAGAAGGCTTTGGCCGCCAGTCACAACCTGCTTCGCTGCGGAGCGGGAGCTCCCATCGGATGAACTGGAAGTGGAGCAGGAGCCATGTACCAGGCCCACCACCCCACCCGCTCCAATCACCAGGCTGGGGCTCCCAGCTGGGCACCAATGCCGACTTGGCAAATTTCAAAACTGCCTTGAGTTTAGAGACTAAAGTGCAAACTTAGCCGAATTTTTCAGTTTTTCCTTCCTCAAAATTAACATAGTCATGACGGAGAATGCGAGATATATGGAAAGTCGTTCAAAGCCTTTTAATTTACCAGTGCAACTTAAGGATAACAATGACTGATTACTTAAGAAAAAAATCACGGGTTGCAGATATATTGCATTTTGTGTATATGAAGAATATATTCATCACTCAGGCATGGCGCTTATTTTGTGGTTGCAGTGTGGAGACATCCTGGCCATCTACTAACCTACTTTCCCCTCTATTTGAGAATGACAGGAATAGATTACTAATGTTGGATTGCAGCTCTGTGCACAACACACATATTACTAATTCTGTCTCTTCCTTTTAAAGTGACATCTGTCAAATTATCTAAGATCTTCACCTCCCACAAGTATACAGCATAGCTGCAAGTTTCCTTGCAATTTGGTATTAACTTAAAGTAAAAATTAGTATGTTTACTTGCTAAACAAGTCTATTCCAGGACATATATTTAGTAACAGCTATACTTTTTTTTTTTTTTCCTGAAAGAAGTGATCTGATATTTCAACAAGGACTTGTTTTTAAGGACTTGATCCTAAAGTCTTCTCAGACTTTACCTAAGCAAATTACATCAGGAAATTTCCAGCACTTGGGCATGAAGTAAAACAGTGCTAGTTCACTCTGACTGCAATATCAATACTTAGCAGCTGGCATAGAATATTCTTAGCAGGTTAAAACTAAAACATATTTGTAATTCCACAATCCATATGATAGCATAAGTGAACATGCACCTCATTTCCTGATGAATATATCCTGCTGCACCACACTGCTTTTAAAATCTGCCAAGTAAAAAGCAGTAAGTGAAAGAGATTCTCTTTGTTTATAGCCCTTTGCATCCACTTAATACAAACCCCTGCTATCCTTACAAAACCATACATAAGCAAGCATCCTTTCTGCCAGTTTTGCTTAGAAACTGTTGCCTACAAATCATTCCACTGACATAGCTGAGACTTCTTGTTTAAATAAAGCATTACTTGCTTTGATTAGGGGAACAGGACATCATGAGGAAGATCCCATTCATTACTTCTTCTATCAGACATGCAGTTTAAATATTATAAAGACGCTGAAGTGTCCTTTATATTTTCAAACATTAACTCTATGAAAAATAATCAGTTCTTTGCCATCTCGTAATGTGACAACACCTCATTGAGGGACCAGGAGTAAGTGGGCACATACTGCAGGACTTCCCAGCAGAGCACAGTAGCTGCTGCAAAATATGGGTTGAGTCTCCGTTTTGTAACATAGCAGAGCTGTATCTCTTGTTTTCATGAGTTGTTGATGTAGAGATTGAAAGCAGAGTGTGAATTATATAGATCATCTCCAGGTGAGACAACCTATATAACTTCAAGAATACATGGAGCTGGGTATATTTCCCATCTTTAGTTTACAGAAAACCTTCTTTCTTGCTGAGTTAGAGCTGACACTGATTTTAATGTACCCCTTTATTTGTAAAGCCACATTGCTTCAGTGTTACCAATTTTATAGTATCATGGCAGGAGAGAACACCTTCATTAGTACCTTTCAGAAATTTCAAATTTCAAAAGACTTCCCTTATCAAATAGCATTGTAAATGTACATAATGCTTTTCCTTGAATTCCCTGTCTTTATTTTGCCATAAAACTTTATGATCCAGTGGCCAGAGAGATGGCGTTTCTCTCACAGTGGTGAGCAGTCAGTCAGCATCACCTGCCTAAAATGTTAAAAACTAAATCCAACTCAAATAGTACTGAGTAAGTATTACTCACTCTTTTTAAAAAATACTATAAATATTAAATCTTTCTCTTTGCCTTCTAGTTTTTAGGAACAGGATAGTCTGCTGTCAAGGTTTCTTATGGGAACACTGCATGCCATCAACATCAGGCAAAATTTGAGGTAGTAGATACACAGAAATCAACTTTCAGTGGGATTGCAGTGGATGACAGTGAATAAGGTACCACATACCTACCTACATGGGAAAACTTGATTCCAGGTGAAGCCCCAGAAAACTCATTTAGTTTTGCTAATTCCTATGGAAGAGGACCTCAAAATTCAGATAAGAACAGAGAGGAGTGAAAAGCCTGTGTGCTGTTTTTCTCATGTGTCAAATGAAAGTTAGCAAGGTTTATCACAGTAGTAACTTTCTCATTGAGGATGGTTGAAGAACAGAAAAGCATAAGGAATTTTTCTTATTCCAAAGATAAAAAAGGTAAGCAACAAAAATCCTGAAAAACACGAAAATTGTAAGAGCTTTCAATTTTGTCACTGGAATTATCTATGCAGGAAACTTTTATCACAGTAAGTTCCCAATCTCTAGGAAATAAGAGAAGTTAACTGGCAGATAGCAAAGGAAGGTGCTTAAAGAAAGTAATTAATGGTCTGAATAGTGCCAATAAGGAAGACTACAGCAGGAGTGAATTTTTGGAGACATCTACATTGCATCTATAAAGATTATTGTGCATTCAGGTCAAATGTCAATTAAAAAAATTCCACACACATCATTTAGAGAACAAAGAGACATAATTTCAAACACTACACATAAAATCCAGAGTTTATCCCAGATGTTCTTAAGGAAGAATATGCTATGATTGTGGGACCAGTTACAGAGCGATGGCAGTTTCTTCCCTGTTCTGAGACCTTCACCTTCATTGTTCATAGGCACCAAATACAATCTGGTGTCTTCATGAAAGATATATATCTAATAACATCAAATAATACATGCTCTTAATAACTGCATATATCTTACTTCTCTTTTTCTCACCAAAGTCAATTTGCTATTAGCTGGCTTAGGTTTCTGCAAGCATCAGATACTGCAATACCAAGGCGTAGCGACTGACCACGCTAGGTAACTGATTCTATGAATAATGTATGTTTACATGTAGGTTCCAAATAAGACCATTTTAAAGGTTTGTCAGTAATGAGAAGAAAAGCCTCAAATTCACGAGATGATTGGAAGAAGTAGAGATAGAAGAGAAACTTGATTTAGCAGGCTGGTACTTTAAGGAATGAAAGTCAAGAGTTACGAGAAATGACAATATCCTTGGAAAAGTAGTAAACTATATGCTTCCAAACTTAAATCAATCTCTATCAGCTACAAATCAGGGAAATGTCAGGAGTCAGAGACCATTAGGGTCTTTACTTCTGATGCTTTTGGCATTTGTTTTGTATACAGCTTTTTTCCATCTTCTTGGACTTGGCGCAAGACAGTAGAGCAACCAAGACTTAATATCCTTTGATTTCTCCCCTCAATTATTTGTAATGCCAGTGAAACAGACCTTTCAAATTCTTTGTTAGTTCCCTGCCAGCCTGGCACTGGATAATAGACCTGTACTGGTATTTTCTTAAAGCAAGGCTATTACAGTATGCCTCACTGTATATTTGCCAATATTTATGAATTTTATGCATAAAATTATGTATACACATGCGCTCACCTACCCCATATATAGGAAGACCTACACACATCCTATAACTATGCCAACACCAGCAGCCAATCTGATTTAACTAGCATAGTAGAAAAATATTCTTGCAACTAAACATACACACTGGTGCAGCAGCTTGTGCAGAAAATGCCTAAATTATTTCATCATCAAAATGATGTATTTATGACATTTCTAGGTTAGATGTAATGTGATATGCTGTGAAAACATAACAGAAAACAATACTGTCTTCTGTCTTGGTGAATGCTGGAAGTTTGTAGCTCAAGCATTGTCCTTCCTTCTCCTAACACAGCTGAGCACATGTATGGACCCTCCCTGTATCAGACCAACATGCTCCTGGCCAGTCTGGGTTGGGATAATGACTAGTATCTTCCAGTCTGTGTTCTGTAGGTCAGAAGATTCAGAATGCAGTTTTGGCACAACTATAAGGTAAAATGCCATGTGACTGTGACAGCAAGTGCATTGCTGTGATAGAACACCATCTCAGATTGGAACAGCTTCTGCACATGTTTCTCACAAAGCATTTCTATTTATGAGCAAATAGGAATGTTGCAATCGTACTAACATTAAAGTTTACTTAAAATTTTCTAAAACTGGTTTAGTGCAATAACACTTTTATAAGAAAAAGTGATTTTGATCTTGATTAAATCAATTTTGAGGCTCACTGATTTAGAGCTGTCTCCTTGAGCCATGTACTGCACCACATGCTTTATAATTTTTTTTAATATGGCACTTGCTGGCAACTCTGAGTTGCAAGGTAACAAAAACATACATAAATAATATACTAGCAAGAATGTCTTCCCTACCAGCATATCAAGATGCAGAGAAGCTAAAAGGAAAACAGTGTTATCACATTAAGCCTACATTTAAGAAATAGACACAAACACTATGTAAACACAAATCTATTTTTATCATCTATGTAATTGTCATAAACTGCATTTATTATACCTTTAATATCATCCCCATTAGTCAGATCCAGTGATCCACCTCTGCTATAATGATTTTTGCTCCAAATCTCCAAGAAGCCTGCAAACAGCTTCCTGTCAAACCAAACACAAAAATTAAATGGAATTTGGGGTGGTTTTTTGCCATAGAAATGTTCCTTTTGACTTAAACTCTAGCTACTTTGATTATTAGCTGCATTCCAGTCAGAATCAAGGACAGTTTTACAATCTTCTTGTTTAAGTCATTTTAATAAAAAATAATTTGGTTTTAAATGTTCTGTGGTAAAGAAATAAATAAAATCATCTTGATGGATGCTACATTCACTTTCTTTTTCCCCACCTGTCTGTTTTCATTTTATTATATTACTTTTCTTCTCATGTCCCTTGCAATCTACTTGTCTGCTCTTCCCTGCAATTTTTTCCTACACTCAGACTATTCCTTTTACAATGCTGCTTTCAGGTAAACAGGCCCCTCTTATCTGTCAGGCTTCCTCTCCATGTTTTTTTAAGCTCATGCTTTTCCACACATCTTTCATAGTTCTGTCTCACTCTTTACACCTTATATCTTCTTTCCTGAAGTATCTGTCTTGCCTGGAGCTTATTTTCTTGCCTTTGATTTTAAGCCATTAGAGGCAGACAGCGTTTGCAGAGAGCCATGTCTGTATATGGTTTCCAAGAGCAATGGGGCATGTCTTGACGCTTTTTTTCAGACAAAAGTCTTACCACTTTAGGGTTGTTGGTTTGGGGTTTTTTGTAATTGTTGAATAAGGCCTTCAAATTTTGGCCACAAAACATCAACAATAAGCCAGGCAGATGATTAAATATTAGATACTAAAATAACAGTATTCTAATTACAAATTCTCTGCCTCTGTTCCCTTCCAGCTCCAGGTGAACTGGTCTGCTGCATCATTCTGCAATGCCCCCTGTGCTGGGAATAGGAGAGCTGCTTTTCTCCAACTGCTCTGACACCCACTCAGTTCAGTATCCTGTCCCTTGTTCTGTCCAAGCATACATCCAAAAAAGATATAACAGCCCCATAGTCAGCAGATTTGGAACAACCTTTCTTTCAGGGTACTGAGATTTCAGACAGTTGAGGCGATAAGAGAGGAAAGGCTATTTTTCATATTTAGCTCATCAGTTAATACTTCCTAATGAGACAAAGGTGGAAGATATAAATACGAAACTGATCACAAAACAATAAAATTAATGATGCCAAAGAAAGCATAGAGTGACAGAAACAGTATGGGCTCCCAAAAGTGGATTTTTCTTGGCTTACAGAATGAATGGGTGGGTAGATCTTCTGGAAGAAATGAATAAGGAAATAGGAGCATAGGAGAGACAACAGTTACTGAAAGAAGTGTATTAAAGGCACAACAGCAGACTACCCTGAGGTAAAGTAAGCACTGAAAGAGAGCAGCAAGGCTTCATCAGGAGCTATTTGGTTAACTGAAAACCAGGAAGGAATCACTCAAAAGAGTGAAAACAAGAACCAATGACTAAAAATGAGTCTAAAGGAATAGTAAACTCACACAAGGAACAAATGGTGAAGGCTAAGAGGCTAAATGAGTTAATCTAGGAAGGGACCTAAAAGCCAATAAAAGGTTACACACACACACAAACTAAGGGAGACAAAGAAAAGTTCAAACCAGTATCAAAGTAAAAGACAGCAAATAATGTGACACAGAGAAGACTGATATATTTAATGCTCTTATTTGCCTAATGTGTCTACAAAATACCTTAGTGTCAGACATGCAAAGCAATTAATTTTAAGAAATGTCTAAGACTCACAGACCAGAAAAGGGAACGAATGTGTTAAGCAATATTAAGAAATGCCAGTTTCCAATCCTGCTGGCTTAAACATGTAGTTCAGAAAGCAGTGGATAAAGCCAGCGTCCCTGTAGCCTTGTGTCTCCTGTTTGCATTAGCCCAGAGCAAAAAGTATGACTGAAATTTATGGCTGGAATATTCATAACATTCTTCTGTGAGTTTTCCAATGCCTGATATCAGGGTTTCATTTACACTGAATTCCTTGTTGCCATGGAAGACTCTCTATTTATCTGCTTGTTTTCAAAAAATCTGTAGAAATGTGGTATCTCTGAGACCACAACTACTCGGTCCCGTTCAGTTGGAGAGTGAGCAACAAGTTCAAAAGGCATGGTGTGGTCTGACTGGTCATATGTGGGATCATATAAACTGTGTTTCCATAGCAAAATTTGCCAAAAATTACCCCGGAGCACTAAAAGATAAAATAATCTCTGTATGATGACGGTGTTGTGGAGAGGTTTTTTGTTTTGGTTTGGGTTTTTTGAGAATTCATGAAGGGAGGTCCTAGAAGACTAGAAATGATGGAAATAATGCCTGTCTTAGGAAAAAAAATTCCATTGGCCTAACTTTCATAAATAACCATGCATCTCTGAGAGATACTGTCATAGGTTATTACACAGTTAGTGTATAGGCATGAAGATAACAATACGATAGAAAACAATTAGGTAGTAGATTTTAAAATGTAATCTTAGGATCATTATTGTGTCAAACCTCTCCAATTTCCTTCCTAGAAAGGGCAGCAGGCCTATTGAATAAGAAGGAAGCAGTAAATGCGGTATCTGTACTTTAACAAAGCCTTTGGTTGGGTGCTCTCTAATTTTGCCTGCAATACAAAAAATGGTGTAGACAAAGTCAAGTAACTGTTGACACACAAGTTACTAAGTATTTCTCCCAAAGAGTATTTATTTAATGGTTTCCTGACAGAGTAGGATGGCACTGCAGTAACATCCTTCAGGGAGTTCTCATCCATCCTATTCTATTCAATTTTTCATTGAACAGTTTGGAAAATAGAAAAGGGAGTAAACATGTAAAATTTGCAAAAAGTCTGGAAAGGGGTTGCAAACACAGGAAAGCAGATCAGAGTCCAAAATATTTAGATGTGAGAAACAGTACAACTGCAAGCTCATACTAGACAGAGGGAAATTGACAAAAATAAAACACAGTATATAAATATAACATGATGATGCTTTAACAAGGCAACAGGATTGCAAAGAAGGATAGGAAGGTTCAAGTGGTTTTCAAACTAAGTATGAGTCAACATGATGATGTTGCAGAAAGGCATTTCACATTCCAAGATGTATTAGGAAGTGTGCAGTATGTGAGATGCAGGACCTAATTATTTTGCAATCTTCAGTGCCGCTGAGGTCTCAGCTGGAGCATTCTGTGCAATTTTGGGCAATGCACTCCAAGAACAATTTCAACAATTTGGATGGAGTTGAAATGAAATCAACAAGAATGATATTCTGAGAATATGACTTACAAGGAAAGGTTGAAGAAATGAGGCTTGGCTTTCTCAGAAAAAGAAGACCGGGTGGAAAATGCATAAAACGTCACATACAGAAAGTCACGGTCAACAGGTCTTTGTACACACCTGAATTAAAACAAGTAATTGCTTAATTTGCATCAAAGAAGAGTAGACTAGATACAAAAAATGAAACAACAGCAAAAAATATCCTTTCAACCTAAAGTCTAGATTAGATGGAATAGATTTATGAGGTTATAGAATCCCCTTCATTTGTATTTTTATACAAACATCTGTCAGGGATGACCTAGTTACCCATTTCCTGCCACAACAGGGATGGACTGGACCTCCTTTTTTTTTCCCCCGTAATGATTGCCTGACTGGAGAACCTGTTTCATTTAACTTGGTTGCTACAGATTAAGCAGTACAACTGTTACAACTGGGGAGCCAAGGCCTTAGTAAAATATAACAAACCTCCACATAAAATAAAAAATCATTCAGAAAGAAAAAAAAAAAGAAAGAAAACTAGCTTTAACATTTTTTAAACATATATGTGTCAAAGAGTTATTCTTTATTAATTACATTTTTTGTTAGAATACAGTTCTATTGTCCAAAACATACCTTTTACAACCATTAAGAAGTCAAATTGAGATTTTGAATTCTTTTAAAATAACCAGGCTACTAAAAGTTATTATGAAGTTAATTCTTAGTGTCTTTATTTAAAGCGAAGAAATATCAAAGATTTTCATCAAGAAAGAGAAGTGATACATGAAATACAGAAAAACAACTCACAGAAAAACTGTGAATGAAGCTCTGTCAGCACCTCGGGGAGATAATGGTATTATAAACATAACTGCACAAGAGCTTTTCTCCCGTACTTAAGACGCTGTCATCAGAAACCTGTGTGTATCCACGGTAGCTTTAAGTGTCACTGTTACCGACACTTAGATAATATCAAGCTATGCACATAGACAGAGGCACAGAGTGTCAAGCTATAGTTACAATTGATCTGATGACATCTCCATGCCAAGAACTAATGCAATCCGTTTTAAAGAAACCAAAACATCACTTATGTTGAAGTCTTCATGACTACTATTAAACTTCTAGATTATTTCTAAGAGTTAATTTTAAAAAGTATGTATTTGTTTTGCCATTTTTCATAACTACCAAGAAGGCCTCTTCCAATTTTCCAAGCATGAAAAAAAATTCTATTCCAGAATAATATTTTAAATTATTTAAAATTACTTGCCTAAAACACTAAAATGGTTATATTTTCAGACCAAGCTTGTCGTTTACAAAACGTAAGCAGCATAAGAAGGTTTTCACTTGTTTTAAAGCCACCAATCAAGAAAAGAATCCAGCTCCTACTACTGGCCTGCAGTGGGATGAAAGGAAACAAGCTGGTAAACTACAGACATCTGGTTCAAAATATGGACGTGTGGCCAAAGGCTTTAGCAGGCCTAGATTACCAAGATCCCCATCAACCTTTCGTAAATACGTGAATTATTAGAACTACACTAAATAGTAATTGACTCTAGATCAATGTAATTCTCTTCCATTTGGCTCTCCCATTTCTGTAGACAGGTGTGTTTAATTTTCTATGTGTTTCCCAAACTCTGCTAGGTGAAAAAGACCTGTGAAAGAATTCACTAAAGCAGCAAGACCAGAAAGCAAAATGCTATTGCTTCACTTGGTGTATAACATTCATAAGGCAACTGAGGAGATTAGCTTTAATTTCCAATCTTAACACACAATTGCATGCTGGATTTTTACAACGCAAAAATGTGTGCTGGAGGATATTGCAGGAACACTGACACACCAATGACTTTTCCATTTTCTGGATTGGATTTTTGATTGTCCTGCATGCCAAAATGTAGGGTTTTTTCCCCCTTCCCAGCCTGGTTTAAAGCACAAAGAAAGGATATGAACTACATAATGTAAGAATTAGCATAACTATTCAGGAAATACTGAGAAGAAAGTACAATAGTTGTGCCTGCAAAAGTAAGTTCTTATGCATGCAAAAAATCAAATGTATACAGCTGTGCAGTTTCTACCTACAAAGTAAAAGCCTGTGCTTATAAATATATGTTTTTGTGGCTGCAATGTATGTAGAATTGCATCTTTTTAAACCAGCTCAAAGTGAAATTGAATTTTAGGCCTTCCCATTTTTCCACCAATCTGGTATAATACTGCATATAGAATGAATGGCATCATAAGGGAATTTGTTTGTATCTCAGCTCTTTTTTTTACCAAATTGTATTCCTAGACTGCTCCCAGCAGCTGTTCATCTAACTCATCAGCAAGAACCATATTCAACAAGATTATACTGCTTTCATTTGTCCCCTTCAGAGAAGCAGAGGAAGAGCAGAAAAGTAGAAGTAAGAATGCAATAAGTGAGCCTATAGGAAAACACAAAATTCCCAGAGTCCTGCAACTCAGTTAAACCCTAGCTACAGGCAAAACACCACAAACTGCCCTTTGATGTGTTAATCGAAATTTAGCTTTCCACACAGTCCCATTTTCTTCTCAGCACAAGGGACACTAGCTGCTCTTGAGAAAGAAAAAAATTAAATGCCTGTCATATAGTTTTTCCTTGCTTACTTCAAGAACAAAGGGTTAAGACAGGCATTGAAAAAGCATCCAAGAGATTAGATAAACAAATAAAAAATGCTTATGTACATGTATATGTGTGCATGATGATAAGACAATTCCTATACATCTTTCCTTCTCCCCTTGCTGCAACACAGACAAAAGACAGTGTCAAGCCTGTTAGGCCTCCTCCCTTTCTCTTCTGCTACAGCTTTCAGTTGGCACAATGCTTATTAGTACCATAAGAAACAAGGATTTTGCAGTTCAAATGAATCGCATGTTCTGGGGTGTAATCAATGGCTAAATTAAAAAAAGAAAAGGTCATAAGTTAAGGACTGAAACTGCAAACAAACCCAGAAAGGAACAGCAGACATTAAACATGCTACAATATGTAGAGTTGACATTAACTCTTACCTGCATCTTATCAAAGAAGCTCAAAGATCAAACCAGACACATTCATCTCTTGCTTGTAATTTGCTCTATGGCAGTCCAGCAGTGTTTCACACAAGTATTAACAATCACAAAAAATACAGATGGGAAAGAATTCTGCATGTCCTTCAGCCACTGCAGGATTTTTCATTCTGTATTTTTCTTTTCTTAGTTCAGTATCAAGCACTGGAGATTTTTAGTGGTGGATCTGCAGCCCAGTAGCTCTCAATACGCTGGAGTATTCTTCATTATGATCTGGCAATGTTAGCTTTGCTGATTTTTCTAGAAGGCAGAAGAGGTTTTTTTGCTACACTCTCTCATTAGCCTTCTAATTCTCCAATGAGTACTAAGAGGGTTAGGTTCACAATTCTTGCCAATTTTAGTAGGAAGCAGTTGCTGTCCACTAATAATAAATATTTATATTTGCAAAGTTGTTTTTTCTGTTATGTTACATCTTGACCCATAGCTGTTCTTTTCACAAACAATCCATATTTGTTGCATATTTGTAAAAGTCAGTATCAGTATGCAGATACTGTAGCATATTTTGAGGATGTTCTGTTGCTGTCTGGATTGCTGTGCAATTTATATCCTCCATTATGACCTTATTTTGAGATATCTGGTATTTGCCATCTATGTTATATTTCAATCCCCCTTTTTCAGATTGTCTCCTATTTGTTGGCCCTGTGCTGGTAATGAAGTGGCTCTAACTGAATGCTTTCAGTCTGGTCTGACAGATGTATGCCAGGATGAATCTAGTGTCATAGTTCATATATTAGAGGAAAAAAAATCAAAACTGCATCGTTTGCAGCATTGATTAAGGGACAGCTTGAATCCCTAAGGCATTTCAGACCATACTGCTAAAGATATTCCCTGTCAAAATAGGAAAATTTAATCTATTGCACATTGAATAAAAAGCCAGGTTCTGGACATATTCAGCACATAGCCTGAAACACACTAGCATGAAATGAGGCAATGAAGTGGTCTCACTGTGCCAAGCTGAATATCTCAGGATGTTGACATCTAATACCTCAATGCAGAACTTTTCCCAGTCTTGAGTAAAACTTCCAGTACTTTCAGACAGTAAAAGGACTCTGTCCCCTCACGCTACTGCTCTGTTTCCATCTGGTTTGATATAAATAACTCTATCATTTTATTATTTGGAAATTATTAAATTAAATCCTTTCCTCACCTTCTCAAGTTCTCTCTACCATGTACACACATTTCTTCAAGTATTTCCTATTTGCAATCAAGAAACTTCAAGTTTCTCAGGGAGGACCGTTGCAAAGAAATTCTGGGGCCATCTTGAGTATGAGTGTTGTTTTGTCTTTTATAGTGACAGAAAAATTCCCTAACACAGACTACAGCCACTGCTGGGTTTAATGCTAGAAGGCACCACTTGGTCTGAGAGTCAGCTGATTTTAAGTGTGCAAACAAATACAGGCAGGGATAAACTGAATGATGTCTCAGAGCCTCCTTAATTTGGAAGAGGATATTACACAATGCACTGAAACGCCCATAATGGCTCTATTTCTGCATATATGTATAAGCTCAGCAGAAGGTGATTTCCATTGCTCTGGCAGGAGGCACTCAGACACTATTCAGAGAAAGAGCAAATGTTTCCATGTCATTAATCAAGCAGGTGACTAACATTAATACACTGATTGACAGGATGCTCACAGCAGCTATTAGTGGCTATGGATGTCATTCAATGTTACCTTCTTCCCATCATGTTGCATTGATGATGTGCTGGCAGAGGCTGTATTTTATACATTAGCTTTCCTAGGAAAGCTCAACTGCACCATAGGAGTAAAACTGTGATCATCCTGAAGTCAGGAGCAAATCTCTCATTAGAATCATAGGCCTTTAACAAATTCCAGCTATTAACCTAGCATTAGAAATAGGGTTAGAATTTCACAGTAGAGTTATTGTATGGAGACATATACTAATCCTTTATTTCTTACCTTTCTCTCTTGGGAAAACTTATTTTCACTTTTGAAAAGTCTTTTCTAGGACTTAGTACTGACATATAAATAAGGATGTCTATCAGACTTGACCACTAAAAGACAATGCATCTCTTCTTCTGCCTTCCAAAGATAGATTCACCATTCACATTCATTTGTCATAGAAACAACAGCGAAAGCAACGCCTGTCTCAGATGAAGGGATTCAGTCAACGTTTAAGGGTCCTAGGGAGGCAAAGGAAACAGTTTGCTATCAGATTACTTGTCATGCATGTGCTTAATAAAGCTTACAGACTTCAGGAAGAGCCAAAATACTTCTTTCATTGACAAGAAAACTTAACCTTAAACCACTAAAATCAGTCATAAGATTCATACAGACAACTTTGTACACAATTTGCATTTTTTTCCACGGAAAGTCCCACCCAATTTTCCTATCAGACAATTCCACTTCAGGTAGTAAGGGTAAGTGCCTAATAACACACAGGGCTCTTTTAGCAGCTTGCACGCTAACAACCAGTATAATTGTGCCTAGCTTTTTATTTCAAATGGAGACTACCTGCTTCCCATCATAATGGTCCTTCATTAGAGGACCTATTCCATCATGATTTATACGATACCTACGCAAGTTCCCAACAGGAGTTGTACTTTGAATAATAAAGGTAACTTCTTTGTTCCATACAGATTTTGTTCCAGTTCTATCTCCTTTTCACTTATTCTAGTCACTATTTTGATCTTCTTTTTGATGACAGTACCACAGTACACTCATAAATTCATATGCCAAGTTATTAAAAAGTTTTAAAAAATCCAAAGAAGTTAAGAAGTATGCTGTAAAACTTGTTCCAAATTGAGGTTTTAGATCCTCATGGGTAAAGGATAATCCATGGTCAATTGCACATACTTATTTTTTTACAACAGCATTTAGAGGCAAACAAAATAGCAGCAAGATATTTCTGCACACTAGTTTCTTTTTTCCATTCTATTTTTTATGTATTTCTATATTGTTTCCTGATCACACCTCAGGCATGCATAAAGCAACACAACTGCTATCTATGTAGTTCTATGATTCTGTCTACGTGGAGATGGGAAGAAGCAAGTCAACTTTCTTTGTTTTGCAATTTTTATTTTGGTTTACACAAACATGCACAAAAATATGGATGCTTAGGTTCCTTGTCCCTAGTTTCTGAGACAGAGCCGAACTGTTTCCAGAGAAAACTGTCATGATCAAGCTTTGCTCTTACTGGGGAAAGATCCATTGTTCTAGATGACCTATGTTTTATTTCTGAGCTTTAGTAGACCTCTTAAATACACCAAATCTCATTCTTGGAGTGCCTAGAGAATATAGAGAGGAATACTGATACCAATTTATTATTCTTCGAATAGGTAGAGCAAAGAACAGAAGACAGATGGGCTGTATCCTCCATCTTGGAGAATACACAGCATTCTTCTGTCTTAGCTGCAAGTCTTAGGTGCCAAACTTACTGCTGTGCATATTACCATATCACCCTCACTCTAACCCAACCATGAGCAAGCAATGAATTAACAATGAGTGAGATGAGATGATTATTCACCAGGATGAGACAATTTCTTACACAGCTTCATAACCAATTACAGTTTAGCAGCTGTACTGAACTTGAGGACTGCAGCCACGCCATGCCTCTTTTTGCTGATGGGACACGTACAAAAGGTTGTCTGAGAAGCCTTTGTTTGTATACAGCTTTAGTCAACCTTTATTATGGTGGTTATCTTATCCATGGCTCTTGTTATTTGGTCCTGATGTTTAGCAATGACAAAATGTTTACTGGATAGTTTCTTGCCATGGGATTCAAAAATATGAAAGCAAAGATTACATAGGGATTTTTTGGAAAAAAGTTACGATTCCTCTTTTATAGAAGCTTTCACTCTTCAGTACTTTCATTCCAAACTCTAGCCTTTCTACCTTCATGTGGTAAAGGGTAAGAGTAGCCTTTTTGACAAGGAGTGCTGCAGAGGAGCGGAAGAAAAAATTCCATCTGGGGACCAGAGCGCCAATAACTGATGCTAGCACACATTCAGAATAACTCACGACATCCCAGACTCCAGCTGAAAGAGCAATTGCACTGTTATTGTTAAGTTCCCCGAAACACAGTGTGAGTGCAGAGTCCACAAAGATATTAGCTTTTTCCTGCTTTTTAGGATCAGAACCAAACTATCACCCTGCCTTAATACAAACAAGTACTTATTGCTAGGAATAAACTCAAAAATGCTAATTACATTCTGATGTGTCTAATGCTGGGTATATTAAATAGCATATGAAATACCTAATCCTTGTTATCAGTTTGGGTATATTTCCACAAAGCACTTCCTGAGTGTAATTCACAAATTAGATTCCTGTCTGATTTCAATATGATTTTGCTTTTGCATAAAAATCACAAACAAATTCCAAAATATTACAAGTCTCAAGCACCTTGTTAAATATACTACCTTGTCCATAAAGACTGTACAAGATACCTGAGAGATCTACACACAAATGCTGAAACAGAAGGAGACTGAAATAGGTGTATTATTAAGAAGTTCTATATAAAAGGCAAGATTTCTCTTATACTTCTAATACAGTTTTTTGTGTAACCCCCAAGGCAAAACTTCTTATAACCACTGTCTGCAGGAAGAATTTACTGTCAACATATACTGTACACTAAAGGAACAAAATTACCTCAGTCCACATTCACACCAACCCCACAGCTCCTTAAGACAATCATTTTCAAAATATATTCATTCAGTAAAATAAGCATTGTTTCAAGTTTCTTTATGGCAGACCAGCAGAATCACAACAAAGGCGGATTTGCTCACCACTCAAAGCAATTGCCTTCTTTTTAATTTCTCACAGGAATGAAAAGTATATTCAGCTTTTCCTCCTTCAGCACCACACTCTGCCCTTGTAGATTACTGAGACATGAATTTGTGAAGGCTGTTTCAAGTAGAAGGATGTTCTTACGTATAGGAATGATGTTAATTCCTGTCACTGAACATCCAAGTGAGATTGTTGTTAAAGCTCCTTCTAAAGGACCAAGAGAATTTGTGCCATTCAGTTCAATGGTTTTCTTCATCTCTATTAGACTAAACATAAATGTAATATAGCCAAGCCAGATTCCGAAGGTTAGTCTTTCATTTAGGCAAAATACTGGAGATGCAAAACCTGTGTAGCTTTACAGGACTCTAGCATGGATTCAATAAACCAATTGAACACGAAAAGAACATCCTTTCTAAATGCAAATTATTCAGGTGCAACTTGATTTCCTTAAAGGTTACTCTTCAGTTCCCTCTCCCTGTCTAATAAATGACTATGCAGAATAGCTTAGTTTCCTTTTTCAAAATTCTTCATATTAAGTCATTCTGCTGCTTCTGTTATGGGCCTTTTCTGTATGGAGCAGATACAGACTCTGGACTGCTTCTGTTCTGTGACTACTGAACACCAATGTTAGTATTTTTTTAAAGCACTTCTTAGAAAAATTTAAAAACTAATTTAAAAACCAGGTCTGACAACACAGCAATGTACAGATATACTCGAACTGCAGCATTTTTTCTTTCCTTTTCATTTTGGAAAAAGATTCTACATTTTCCTATCTGGAAGCATAAAAACACAAATATCAAGAATGTCCCAGAAAATGTAGCTCAACAACTCTTGATATTACACTCATCAAAGTGTCAACAGATCCCTGAATAGGTATGCACAGTAGTTCTAGATCTGACTATGAAATTTACTTATGATGAGAGCTTGTCTTAAGTGAAGTCTGTGGCAGAACTTTTACTTGGCTCCTGTGAGTCAGAACAGTATTCGTTGTATCAAATTTGAGGCAGAGTCGTCCTAGGAATCACATGAAAGAAAACATGTTGAATTATACCTTAAGTGTCATATTAGAGGTGTTCTCACAAGAGGGACTATATTTGTGCATAATAATAGTCACGGACCAGTAAGCTGCTGTGGGCCCTTTGTGGCAAGGCACATTCATTAGAGAAATTCGCAAGTATATTTTATACCCCAAACTTGGTTTTTTTTTTTTTTTAAATTTAATTTCACCACAAGTCATATGGCAGCATTGTCAGAATTAACAGGGATGAGTGAAACTGGAGAAAGAAGCACTAGTAGTTTTGTAAATACAGTAAATATTTTGCATTTTCCATGGTTTTTTTCACATAAGGTTCAAATGAAACATAATAACTGGTCACACAATGTTAAGAGTTTCAGCTGGAATTGTGGCTATATTTTAGACAATCAATAATTCATTCCATATCTCTGTCTCATCTCAGCTATATTCTGTATTTTTTTAATTGTATCAAGGCCTCATCCATTATATATTAATGGTAGCATGCATGAAATAACTAGTATTTGGAATGTTATAGGTAGAAAATAGACAAATAACAGTTCAAAATTCAATTAAGAAAAAGAGATTGTTTTCAGTCTGTGGAAAGACAGCACCCAAAATAATTATAATAAAAACCAGTAATAAAGTCCCAAATTAATACTTTCAGCATACCGTGAATAATTGAAAGAAGGATTCAGTCTTGTCCAAACAACATGTTAGGAAATGGGCTGGATAATAAACGTTTACTGATTTTTCTACTAGTGGAATAAAGCGGGACTTTCTTGTTTTCTTTATATCTACCACAGGCAGCAGAAACACACTTGTAGGTCACATATTAGGCATTTATCTTCTGGAGCCCAGAGACCCTGACTCCACCTACATGCTGCTGAGATACTCCATGAGAGCAACAGACAAGATGTTTATAGCCAGGGCCAGACCTTTCAGCACAAGTGTTAGAAGAGTCCTCTGCCCTAGTTAAATCAAAAAAAGATTCTTCTCATCATGCTACTGTAATATTGTCAAGAAACCCCCTTTTGTTGTAAAATCACCTGTCTTAGTCTTACACCAGCTGGAAGGAAACTGATAAAATTCAAGTACTTTCAAATTTTAATGAGTTCCCAATTTGTTGTGGCTTTAAAACTCACACATGACCGACTAAGTTTCAAAACCTCAAACTTTGCATGTTTTAAGTTCTCATAGAAAATGAGGGCACAGACTCATTTTGAAGCTCACATCTTATAGTAAGGTAATGGCTGTTTTTTTTGACTGATGAATCAGCTGCACATGAATTGCCACTGTACAAAAGCACTGCATGTTGGATGCAATGGCCAAAGCTTTGCCACTTAACACAGCTACAGGTTTTTTACATCCTGTTAAAGAGTTCCATTCCCAGCTATTTCACCTACAAAAAATAGCTCTTGAAACATACTGTGCATACTCAGGATGAAAGTTTGACACAAGGTTTAAAGAAAAAAAGTATTTTTCCTCAAAACAGTCTTTCCTCTGCTGCCATCCACTTACTAGATATTCTTTCCTTAATTCAGAGTTACAAGGAGTTTTGCCTGCTTGGACTGTAAGCAATCTAAATAAAGAAGCAAGTGCTTCACTCAAAGCAGAGCCAGGCACTGGAGTGCCCCATGGCCATACTAGGCCTGCCAGAACAATACCCATGGGACCTCATAGCTTGTTCGAGGACTCGCTTTCCTGGAACACCTTGATAGCTGGATGGGGAGATGGCACCTGTGCTGCACGTGCTCTGCAGAGAGCAGAGATTTGTGCAGAGAGCACCAGGGGTGAGTCACTGGCTGAGGTCTGCCCTGCCAGAGGCGCGACGCCACTGCCGGCAATGTACATGCTTAGCCAAAATGACATTATTGCTGACCAGGCAGGATTTCTCCCTCCCTGCCCCACATTTTCAGGTGGCAAAGCATTCAGCAAGCATCTCTTCAGCTAGGATTTATGCAGAAGGCACAGAATGCTGTCAAAATAAAACGCTGAACCACCAACGTAAAACCTTGCTTCAATAAGAATGAGCTCCTACTATATAATACCGAATTATACAAATTTGTCTAAAGTCAAAGTGAAAATACCTGTTTTAATTTGATTCTGTCACTGCACTTTAAATGTCAAAGGTCCTACTTAAGCAAAGTTTCCATACAAATAAACAAACGAAGTGTGCAGAACTTCATCAGAAATAAAAAAAACCCACACCAACCTATGTACTGAATGTTAGTATAGTACACCAAGTGCAAAGGTGATGTTAGTATAAATCTCTGATAATATTATTCATCAAACTGACAATTTTCAGGCAGACTCCCACAAACTCACACTCCTTACTCCCTGAACACAATAGCTAAAACCCAATCGAAGAGTCAAAATTCACTCCTTCTAAGGCTTAACCTAAGCTTCCTTCCTTAATTTAGGTTCCTCTTATGTTCCCTCCCCCAAAGTCTACTTGTTCCATCTCCTCTGCATATAGCAAAGATACACAAGCTATCATGAGAACATTCTGATGATTATCAAAGACTGAAACTTGTTGCTCTTCTATATTTCTTTAAAAAATTTTTAAATTTTAATTAATTGTTTTTTGTCATGGAAACCACAGTTTTTCAGGAGTACGTGTAATATAAGCACAGCTTTGGTTTTGATACAAGCCTATTAAGAATGAAATCATTCATGTCACCAAAGCTGCATATGAGTGTCCACTGTTCCCAGATTAGGGCTTTAAATGTTCACCTCTATATTTAGAAACCAAAAACCAAACAGCCAGCTTTCCTGATGACTCAGCATCCATACTGACTGCAGAAGAATGTGGATCCCCAGCAGGCCCCTTGCATAAAAGTGCTTAAAAAGTCCAAACATGAAAGTTATGGCTTGTATACTTTTGCAGATTAAGAATAGAAAGATCCTTATTAATTTTTCTTTAACTTCTCATTCCATACTACCATTTGTTTTAGGAAAAACTTCTAAGCAAACAACCTTTCTCTCTTACCTTATGTTAAATGCCTATTTAAAGAATTTCTTTTTTCTCATGCCTGGACCTTTCTTTAATTGGATGTCAGCCAATTTCCATTTCTCTACCTCCCAGCCCGCTGATGTTCTCTACACTCCCATTTTATTTTTATACATACACATATACATATGTACATGTATGTATATATATAATCTAAGCCCATTAGGCTTATCTTTGGCAATAACTGTTTTGTTGTGGTTTTGCTTTGTTTTGTTTTTACAAGAAGGAGTACTGAAACTCTTGGAGAGATAGAAAAGGTCGCTCTAGGCTACCCAGGGGAAAGTTTGCACATTCATTGCTGATCTCACCAAACAAGCTGGGCATGAAAATCAAGAGGCCTGAAGTTGTCACTGTTCATGTAGTTACACATGGTTACACATGCATGTTTATGTCAAACTTTTTATTTATTCACTTTATGAATACAACCAGTAATACTTAGATAAGGTATACTTAAAATATGTAAGTAATTACTTACACTCCACTTGAGAATTTCCAAAAGCTTTATTAAGATAAATCAGAAAGTAGTGTAGCTGAAAACAAGAACATAAAAATTATATGAATTATCACAAGCATACATATAGCATAACTCTACTGAAAAAAATTGCTGGTAACACACCAGATAAGACTGCCATATTCTTGATCTCACATAGGAAAGGATAATCCACTGGAAAAAACACTTAGCTACTATTTGCCTGCATTACCTTCAACTATCTGTGACTTCCAGAGAGTGTCATGTTTGCTTTCTTTTTTAATCTGATTGACTAATTTAGAAAAAGGAGAACGAACAATTGGAAAAAAATGGAAGCCCAAAGCATATATAAGTTCAGATTATATGGCTTTACTGGTATTTCCTTAGAATCATATATCATTGTGCAAAGTCTTTTGGTAATGAAATAACACAATATCTATGAAATGTAAAAACATAGGAAAACATAAACATGCATTTTCACTTTCTACAATGCATTAAAAAGCGCCTTTTTTTCCCTTATTGGTTTTTTTTTCTATCTTCACAAACTTTGTTATTTTGGACTTCAAAGGCCTTTTAAGTTTAAAAATAGGCATACTTTCTTACAGGAACTTTCTCAAGTATTTGAGAGAAAAACAACAAATATGAACATGTCTTAAGGATTTTATTATAAATCACTTATCTTCAACAATCATGCTTATCTGGTTGGTTATTAAGTTTCATAAAACTTATTACCAACTACAGAATGTTGTAGGACAAAAAATTCTGAATATACTACACAAAAATATAAACACATATGTGAGCAAACCAAATTTCAGCCCTTAAACAAAGTAAGAGTAGTGAACAAAGTATTTTTGTACTTCAACGTTTGCAATTTTATCTTTACAACTTGTATTAGGCCCTGTCACGGATTAACCTCAGCCAGCAACTAAGCACCCCCAAGCTGCTCGCTCACTTCCCTCTGGAGAGGTGGGGGAGAGAATCAGGAGAGTAAAAGCAAGAGAACCCATGGGTTGAAATAAAAACAGTTCAAAAAGTAAAGCAAAAGCTGTGCACACAAGCAAAGCTAAAGAATTAATTTATTCACCACCTTCTATGGCCCAGCAGGTGTTCAGCCATGTCCAGGAGCCGGGGCTCCACCACACATAACAGTGACTTGGGAAGACAAACACTGTAACTCCAAATGTCCCCTCCTTCCTCCTTTTTTCCCCAGATTTATATGCTGAGCATGACACTGTATGGTCTGTAAGATGCCTTTGGTCAGTTGGTGTCAGCTGTCCTGTGCAACCCCACCCCAGCCTTCTCACTGGTGAAGCAGTACATGAAGCAGAAAAGGCCTTGACACTGCGCAAGCACAGCTCAGCAATAACAAAAACATCTCTATATTACCAAACAGTTTTTAGCACAAATCTAAAACAGCACCATACCAGCCACTGTAAAGAAAATTAACTCTACCCCAACCAAAACCAGCACCAATTAATTTGGATTCCAGTTGTGAGCAGCTAGTCAGTATCTTGAAGAAGCTCTATAGACTTTAAGAGTCTTCTGGATTTAAACTGACATAAATGATGTTGGAAATTTGGGTCAAAGATTCAAAGATTTTTTTTCTTTCAGATTTAACCCTGAGGCCTTTTACTAACATTGTTTCAAAGTAAAATAAATATTTACTGTTTCTGATACTCTGCCTCAAGCCAATTGATGCAAGAAGAGTGATTTAGTAGCTTGTTAAGTATCTTGTGATATAATAATACTTGCATGTTTTGTAGACTGTGTACTATGCAGCCTCCTTTTCCATCTGCTTTCTTTTGCTATTAAAATAAGTACATGCAAAAGAAAAAGAAACTAAACCCAAGGTTCTTGTTGATTATATTGATTCCTCATAAACTGCAGTAAAACAAAATGCAGACTTACTGCCAGGATGATTTTGTTCTTCTTTCTTTGTATAAGCTAGCTCAGACTGTTTCTGATTTTAAAAGCAGTTCTTATTTCAGAGTTTGGTAACTATCACTGAGGATTTATTCAATTCACTAATATTTGCTCTTGAATAAAAAGATGGAATGTGTATCTAAAATAAGATAATAGCTATGTTTGTCATAATTTGTATGTCAAAGAAAGTCATGGTCAGTGACAGTGACAGCTTTTTCATATCATCCTTTCTTAACACAAACATCTCTGGTTGTTAGATCACAAAAATTCAAAAAGGATTAAATGAATGATTTTGAACAGCACTGTGTGTCATCCTGGGGTTTAGCTCAGCCCATGTGTAAACAGGCTTAGCATTGTCATTGAGAATTGCACCCGTTTATGCCAGGGATTAACATGCCAGCATCTCTGTTTGTGAAATCACAGCTCCATGCTAAAGATGCAGCTTCTCGCTACTGTTATTTTCTTTTCATTTTAAGTAAATGCACGTTTAACTATAGGCTGCACTGGTAGTTTGCAGGGATGGAGATTAAACCTGAAGTGAGCACAGAAGATTCAACTCTGCTCCACTTCAGAGTAAAAACTGTTTCTCTGAGGGATTGTCGCCCACATGCAAGTGCTAGAGTGTAAATCTCCTCCCTGAAATGCCTCACACTACCTTTTCACTTCTCCACCTACTACTCTTTCTCATGCTCTCACTGTTGAGTGTAATCAATGTCATTGGAACGAACCTAAGCTGCCCGATTCCTCAGAACAACACCTGACTACTGTGCTTAGTAGGGAATATAGCAAACAGAGCCATTTTTAAATGGCAAAGCTTTTCCTAATGTGAAATAAAAGTCTAGTGGTAGCTTTAGATTCTCTAAACCCATCTGCTAAATCCTACACTGCACAACAACCCTTTTATTCAAGTTCAAAGATGCACTCCTCCATTTAAAGAGCACTTGTTATCTCAGAAGGAAATGTGTGCCTGACACTAAAGAAAGAAAAAATTAGTGTTGGCTTTGCAATGAAACCCTCCAAAACAGCCAGTCTCACCCAAGCATAATTAATCAATTGTAACACACAGCAAACCAATTACTTTCATTCTTTGGCTTTTAGCTTGTCCACGTGCCAGTTTACAGTCATAAGTGACAGGGAAGTGTGGCAAGACTGTTGTCTCTCTCCCGCTCTCTCAGGAACTGTACTGAATTTGTCATTTCTATATAAAATACAAAGTGCTGTACGATTGCTACAGGACTACGTGTTGTCATGCCAATTAATATGTTTTCTATTTTTCTATCTTTTCCCCCACTATCTTTTCTTAATTTGGGAACTGCGTCTACTAGACCCATCTTGTATTCAGACATATTATTCAGCTCTACTGTTGAGCTGTACGTTGAGCAACGTTAGGATCTCACAAAAGGTAATGAGAAAGGTTTTAGGATTGTTGTTTCTTTGTTTTCTTAATTGGAAGCATTTAAAAATCTTGAACAGTAAATACGCAAAATTTCCCTTTCATACATATAAAAATGAAAATGGAAAAATCTAATACAACCAGTTTTTGGTAACTCACCAACCTTTCAGCCTTGTGAACACTGTGATTCCTTGTTTTTATAGGGCATGGTGATAAATATATACAATGAAGGTTTCTTGCCTGCCAACTTGACTCATTTATCTTGCTTTTTGTATCATGTAAAGGTATAAATTAGACCTTTTAAATCCTAAAACGTAACATTATATGCCATTCTCACAGTCTATCATTCAATTCCCTGAGCTGTCTTCATATGAAAATTCCTAGAGACATGAAAATTCCTAGAGACTTCACTATCTATTTTTACTGCATCTTTTTCTTCTAGCTGAACAGGACACACTACAGAGAAGACTAGACACTGGATTTATGCAGTAGCTATAGAGCATTCTATTTCTACATCATACTTAAAAATTTTAACATTTTGGTTGTTTTTATAACTAGCAGCATACACCAAGGCTGTTTTTTTAATGAAGTTAAAATTTCATTTAGTATCAATACACAGGAATGCCTAATTATTCTTAATCTAATTATTTATTAAATGGTATATGTTATCTGTGGCTTTTAGCCTTATTAAGCTAATGCACTTTCTTTCTTACTCTTTCAAGCTCCCTTCAAAATTGTAGCAACCTGATCAATAAAATATCCTCTGAAAATGAGACTATCTCCTTGCTAACTCCTTTTTCACAGCAACAATTGACAAGATATCTTTGGCTAACATTAAGTATACAAAGCGTCAGAACACAGGTATTTGCTTTAATATTCTTGACATACATTATACCTCAAATAAGCTAAATTTTCAGTCTCTTGGATAAGAGCTCCTTTGCAACCATAAGTGTTTTAAAATAACAAAACATATTCCATCTCTAAATTGCTGTAATCCCAGATGAAACCTATTCTGCTATTTTTCTTTAAGTTTTATTTCTAGTTTATACAAATTCATTTTGAGTTCTGTTGAACAGGTGCAAGTACAACAGAAACTAATATTCTGAGGCTCTTCACGGTGATAATCTGCAGATATTGTCTTGATTTAAATGGGACATCATCAGAGCACATGGAGTAAATTTAATTGTTCTATCTTGATTGAACACAATCAGGATACAGACACTTCTGTAATTCTCTGGTATTTGCTTCCCAAGAGGTTAGGAATGTCGCTTCTGCCACTATAGGGTTCTACTTGAGAGAAGGTAAAAACATTGTTCCCTAAGGGGAAAGCAAAAGCAGGTGTATCATACACTTGCCTGCACTGTTGAAAACATGTGCATAGCACATACAAACTACAACAAATTAAACATTCTGTCTTTTTAATATATTGAAATACATTGTGAACATATGGATGAAAGAGAAAACCTGTAATATTCCACTAAGATGTGAAAATATATTACCACTTGGGAGAATACGAACTTTGAAGATAGGTCTTCTACCTCCAATCCTTATACCGATGTCTTTTTTTACCCAGATTTCACCCTATTTTTGTGATGAACCGTCCCCTTTCTCTTCTCACCTCCACTATTTCATTTCATTCATTCTTAGGCCCAAGTTCCTCACCCTGCCACACTGTATCCTGTTACAAATCGTCTCCATAAACCGTGCCCACAGTGCTCTGTTCCTCAGTTCCCTGTTCTGCATCTTATTTTTCTTGGTCAGTTTATCCAAGTTTCCTTCTTACCCTAGTTCCCAGAGGAAACAGTCACTCCCTCTCTTGCCTGCCTTAGAGCTGCATCTTCGTCTTTCTCCCCTCCTGCATGTATGGCTCTTCCTTTCAAACGAGGCAAGTTTTCCTTTTAGTTGCTTGGTACTAGGAAAGGGTGAAGGATGGTCTCTCAACAGAGAAGTTTCCTTCTCAGCTCAAAGCCCAGTCCAGGCATGACCTGTATGCCAGGAGGCACAGGTAAAACAAAGAACCTGCTAAGATGCCAATGGCAACCCATGCAGTTCTTACTGACTACATAAAAAGTGTAATTGCATATAGGAGACTTACACTTGTCCAGATTCTGGATGACTCTTAAGAGAAGGGGAACTGGCCCATAACTGATGTAAAAAACCCCTCATGTCCAATCCTTGTTCCAAACGCGGAGAGAAGTTTACATATACTGAAAGGCAAAGTGACCTGTATTATTAACAATAGCCGCATTTAATATTTTTGCAATATGTATACATGTTTTATTTTCAAGGTTGTTCAACCACTCATTATGAAGATGCTCTATGGAGCAGAAATGGTTTAGACATGAACTATTATCATAGACATCATACCCATATTCAAGGACAGGATGGATGGTGCTTTGGGCAACCTGGTCTAGTGGAAGGTGTCCCTGCGTGCAGCAGACGGCTTGGAACTAGATGATCTTTAAGGTTCCTTCCAACCCAAACCATTCTCTGATTCTCTGACACTTGACTTAAAATAATTAAAAAATAAAGCCAATACCACTATATATAATATAGCAGCTATACAATTCATTGCATTCACACAAAAAGAAAAAGCAATCTGTACAGAAGGAAATAAAACTCTTTTTCCAATCCTAACAATAACTCAGCCAGCAAACTTCACTGCAAATGTTTGTGTATATAGCTCCTGGGGAAACTGCTTAGTTGTCCACTACACACAGGAAAAAAAGGAAGCAAACCGTAGGTCAACAGATCAAAGAGCACACTGGAACAGTGAATAAAGTTCACACCACAAATGAAAATGAAGTAGCAAAATTTATGTTAAGTGATTTCCACCTGTGTTTAATACAAATTCTGGGGTTGTTTGTTATAAATTTTTATTCATTATTAACCAGCAGAATCAGGCGATTAGCTGCGCAGTTTCCAAGACAATAAACTTTTCCCTAGTGTTGCTAGAGTTCCTACTCAGCATGATGAGTCTCCTCATCAGGCCTGCATTTTGGCTGTCCTCTTCAGATCTGGGGGATTTGTGAATACCGCACAAGCACCTGCCTTGGTTCTGCTGGGAAAAAGACACCTTTTTTTTTTTTAATATGAGCCAATTGTTATTGACTAGATACCTCACAATTAGTGTAGGAAAAAAGCTTGGTCACTTTCTTTACTTTTTAACTGTCTCACACTTGCTTAAAAACTAAGCAAGGTCTAAACCAGTAAGTACCACGTTTAAGTGTCCCTGTACATAAACGTAATGCAATACCAGTGGACTGGGCAAAAAATACAGAGTACTCATAAAGCAAGCCAAAGTCAATGAAGCCAAAGCTCACTTCTAACAAGACTACCTATCTCTAATTGCCATTAGGAAGCCGTGCTGAAACAACAAAAAAACCTCCACAAAATATTAAAGAAAATTTGCAATTACAAATTAAAATGTTCAGTATTTACAGAATGTGTATAAATTAATTTTAGGTATACATCTGATTAAAGAATTAATTTCATATGTCAAAAGTGAAACTTAAATGCCTTTTTCTATATTAATAAACTAACTTTTCTTTCCTCCAGAAATTAATTAACAATAAGCCATTTTAAATTGCCTTTCCTATCTGCATCTGTTTTTCTTCTTTCATTTTAGTTGTCCTACTTGCTTAATACAGATAATTTGGAAGCATTTTAAAAATACGTCTTTGATTAAGCTTTTTGAAAATTGAAATGTCATGAAGACAAAATACAGAAAGTGCTACTCAGATTCAAAAGAGTTTCATGGGAATGATGCCTTTTTCCATATCCCCTTCTTCGAATCTTACAACTGTTCAGACAGTGGATATTCTACACTTAAAACTGTAGCTGATCTTATTACTTCTAAATCAGGCACCATTATTCTAAAAGAGGCAGGCAATACTTACGCTGCAAATTGTGGAAGAGAAACAGCCGATTTTGCTTAAGGCCATGCAAAACTCAGGGTTTGTTTTTTTGTGATGTCACACTTTTGTTAAACTAACAACATAGCATATTAATATCTTGCCAGAATCAATATATCCTCATGAGTGCCAAAGCAAACATTACATTAGCCTCTACATACGGAAAATTTTACGTCACACACATGAGTAAGACTGCATGATGCTCAAGAACTTATCATCATCACTCCTCTGGAAAGTTCTACAAGTGAAAATAATTTGTGCTAGCTAAGAGTTATGTATATTCAAAAGTCACAATTAATAAAACAGAATAGAAATGTATTTAAAATATAAGGAGACATTTATTTATATTTTCCATGAGGATGCTACAATCTCTTACGGCTTTAAGAAACACAGCTGTGTTTTAACCTTTGATTTATACCACAAGAGTTTTATTGTAGGTTACAATAATGCCGTTGCTAACCAAAGCTTCCTAAGCCTCTTAATTTATTAAACAGCATCTTCCTCTAATGGGAGTTTTGAATATACCAAAAATGCAGGATCAGACCCCTTATTGCACCTCATTCTTGAAACACATCTGGGTAAAGGGGATGAAGCTACTTGACATCCCCATTTAGATCATTCAGAGTTTTCTTCCTAGAAGACCATCAGTCCTCCTTAGCTTAGCAACTAACAGCTTGCAAAAAAACCAACGGGCTGGGCTGTCAGCTGGGACACGTTTACCCTTCAGAGTAAAACAAAGGCAAGAAAAGAGACTTTGAGTGTCACTGTATTAATGGCACTCAAAACTACATGTTATAGATTACACGCATCCCCTACCGTTGTTGAAATAAGAGATTTATTTTATTCATTCACCTGTTTCTTGTTCTCTCCTCTTTCTAGCTAAGTGATTTAAAATTACATTTAAATAGCAAAGTGGCATAGCGGCATATTTAAATACTAGCTCAACAGCCTCAGGATCATGTTCTACATTTGAAAACAGTGTTTGCATTTCAGTTTTCTTCTTAAAAGAACTTGAAGTACTAGTGTAGTCCTGTCCTTTACTGTATCCCCACCCAGGCAATAAAAAACATTGTGTTTTCTTTCTAATATCCAATCCCTAAGAAAGCAACTTATTTCTGTAAACAACAAAAATATCTCAGCTGCCAGGTAGATTACCATTCTAGTGTGATTACATTACCCCATAACAATATTAATAAAATGTACTCTGGACTACTGTTTTTGCTCCTTCCTCTAGCATATCTAACATATCGTAAAAATAATGTTTGTATTTATCCAGACGAGTATTAACTATCTGGTTTCAGCACTGTTTTGGCTTTTTGGTAATTCTTTTCTACATGAAACACGTTCCGTTTACAAGCTAGAGCACTTTAAACGTAATGTATTGTATTTGAATTTGGCATGTTCCTTACGAGCATGTAGATGAAAAGTGGAGACTTCAACATAACAAGTCAGTCACAGTGGAGGACACCAATCACTGAGTAATCTGGTATGTATACATATCACATGCAGCTAGTGTGAAATGATAGCTTACATGCAAATCAGAAAAAGATTTTTGTCTTCATTACTTACGCAGCAAGAAATTTCCCTCCGAAGAGGAAATACAGTTGCAAGACACACAGTGGTTGAAAAGGACGTGACTCAGAAACTAACACAGTGCAGCCTGTAGTAATAGTGAGAACAGATATTCTAAATCTCTGAAACAACTATGCTTCAGACTAAAACTTTTTACACACTGTGAACTTCAACAGGAATGAGGTATATACTTGGTACTTACTGACTATTCATATTCAAGGGAGTAAAATAGTGCCTGGTCATGGTTATGAAAAGATGATTACAAATAAAGCAGAAGTTAGAAATGGCCTTTCCCCACCCCTGGGATTTTTCTCATATTTACAAAGAAAGTCAGAGAAAGGTTTTCAGTTCAATATATTTATTGAACTTTTTTATACTTTTCAGTGGCTAACACAACATTTACTGGAAATATATGTACTTAAATTTGCTTCAGTTTCTGGAGTTCATTTCTATACCACATTTCTGGAGTACAATTATTTACAAGGGTGCCTTTTGGTGGTTTCTTCAGGATTATGCAAAGATAGCAATGGCTTCTGGAACTTGCTTTGTATCCAAACTCGCTGCATTTTCACTTTTTTCTTTCTGTTTACTTGTAATCGTCGATCAACTAAATTCTGTACTTCAGTTAATCCAGCCAAGTTGAACATGTTCCATACCTCATCTATTTTTTCATATGAAAAATTATTGCAATTAAAAAAAAGTCATTTGTAGAATGTAGTAATTACCAACCTGTAGTTCAACCAAAGATGGAAGTAAATCTGTTTTGCAATTTGAAAGATAAAGGACACTGCCTGTAAGAAGGCTTTTGTTAGAAATTCATTTTCACAGCTCTTGATTTGTATTGCAGTAAAACTTGTTGAGGCCACAACCACATTAGTTATTACTCACAGCATCCATAGATACCCTTTTTTCACAGGGTTCAATATGCCATAGTTGAGTTAACAAATGCATGCCATTTGGTCATTGTTCACGTGTTATCGAGATAAAGCTATTTCACCTGACAAATGACAATCCAGACTTTTATGCCATATATAGCTATAGACTCTCCTTCTGGGCATGTTTATCTCAATTTTAAGAGAGAAATCATGTGCATGTTTAAATAATAAAATTTAAGCATACAATTAGATACCAGATACTTAAAGAGAAATTGCCAGTGATGTCTGCAAGCAATCTTGCAGGACCCCAAATGCAACAACTATGCACACAAAGGAAATTATTTTCTTACAACAGTTAGCTGTGGGCTTTTTAAAAGCAGAGAATTTTAAAAAGCCAATAGAACCTTCTTTAAATTTATGTTTTAAGATGAGCTTTCATAATCCAAATCACCTCGAGAAACACTCAACCCTTTCTATGAAACTAAAACATTCCATACCTTTGGTAAAGAAATATACTCTGGTTCCATCTCCTCTTACATAAAAATTTTCTGACAAGCAATGACCTAAGAAATTAGAGCAGTAATGAAAAAGGACGTCACTTTTTTTTCCAGAAAGAGCTGAAATGAACAGTGAACAAAAAACTGTTCAGAAATTACCTTTTTTAAAACGAAGTTGAGCTGTATCGTATCTTCCATAGTCTCGAAATAACAACATTCCTCCAGGTTTCAGTAGTTTAGCCAACCTATTTACAACCCCTTGCATCCTTAGAAAATAGATGGGATACTGGTGAAGTTTGCAAACACAAGCAAGCAATTTGGTGCCACAGACCAAAAAAGGCAGCGCCACCTAAGAATAAGAGACTGTTCAAGACAGGTAGTTGTGCACAGAATGACAGACTTTGTCTATATAAACAGAAGTTTTGCACACACAGAAAAAAAGTGTATGTGCACAAAAAGTGAAAGTGCTTTGAGAAATCTCATCCAGCAGAACTAGAAGACATTAATTATACAGCTTGAAGAAAGTTTAATACTTCTAATTCTGCAACCAAATTTTAGAGGCGTCTTCCAGCAAAATTGAAGCGTGTCAAAAATTGACTACAAGAGTAGCAATTATCAAAAACTAAACACAACAGCCTAGAGAGAAATTACTAAGTAACAATTTGCTGAATATAAATGTGTCTCTCTCACATATATTTTCCGTCTTTTCAAAGTATGTAAGTTCTGCATCATGATTCCCTTGGTTTTCTTTTTCACTTCCCACTTTCAAAGTTTCCAGAAAAAATGTATACTGAGCAAGATGAATCTCGATCACATTTTCTTTTATGCAGTCATTCTAATTCTATGAGATGGCAGAAAGGACTAACACATCTTTGGAAAGTGGGTCTCACAACACAGATAATTACATGAAAATCTTTATGTGTATATACACACACATGCACACAAAAGCATCCATGTCAGCCCTGGGGAAAAAAAACCAACCCAAACAAAAAACCCAAAACCAACAACGACAAAAAGACCCCACAAACAAACAAGCAATAAAAAAGAAAACCAACCACAAAAGCCCTCAAATGTATTCTTAAAAGACTAATAGGAAAAGATACACAGGAATTCTGACAGAACATCTGATGACTGCTTCTACAGGCAAAGTGATTGAATGAATCACTATTGTCCAATTTCCTTCTGGCAGCATCACTAGAGTTATGGATATCTGAAGTCTCCAGATTGAATTGTTTTTGAAACCTGGACCTTGGCTTTGTGTGACTCGTGCTCATCTCTGAACAAACAGAAAGGAGAAATGTCCTATATAGGGAAGGTTTTTCTGTATGAAGTTAATCACTAGTAGCAGGGAAACAGTTCTCAGACTTAGGCAAATACTGTTCTGTATGCCAAGCCCATTTTAATGACATTCTTAAAGTTACAAATGTATTTTCTCACAAACAGCATGTATTTCCCTTCACATAACCTAGTCAGAGTCAAGAAGTTGAACTTACATGTCCTCTTTTACATTCTTCCCATTAAAAAAGGGCATTTTCACAATCAGCCAACCTTAACAGTCATAAAATTTGGTTCATTAGACATTGAGAGGCATTAGCAATGGCTAACAGTACTCAACGTAACACCATACATGAAAATTAGATCAAATGTTCTTGATCCAAACAAGTTACAAAATTCTGGATGCATTTTAGTTTAAAAGGGATGCATGTAAGCATTTGAACGTGGCTAAATCAGCAATCTAAGTCTATATCAACATATCGTAAGGTGTTAAATCATGAGTGTCAGTTTGGTTTTTTAATTTGCAATTTCTTTGAATCTGTCTCTTCTACTAGAGATGTACTTAGTTACAATATACCCCTTGTATTTTGATGGAGGCTGGAGACTCACCAATTATAATTAGCCTGACCAGCTTTTCTCTTGAAGCCTGAAAATGGTAAACAGCATTTAAAATACCTTTTTTTATATATATTGTAGCTTATTAAATAACAAAGATTCATCATCTTCTTTTGCTATTATTGAAAATCTCCAGTTAAAAAAAAGAGATTTAACCCATTTGCTTTGCCCTTTAGTCTTCATTTACCTGTCAGGATGAATAGCAGAGAGCACAAAGACAAGGAGAATGACATCCAGGATCTCATCTGGAAAAGGATAGGGTAAAGCATCATCACACACATCATGAACAAAGGCAGAACACCAGGCTGAATTGTAGGACGAATGTGACTGTCAGGAAAAAGATGAAAAGAGGCACAGAGAGAACAGTAGTAGTTAATACGTTTACTGTGACTCAAGACACATTTTTTCTTCAATTATTCTGCATTGTAAAACATCTCATATAAAAGCCTATTCTGTCCAGTATCTTACTCAAGCTGAGCAGCAAGCTCACTGATGGTATTCATTCCTCTCTGCATACCGTATGACTTTGTTCTTTGGAATATTGAAAACTTCAGTTAAAAGTTGTCAAAGCCATCACATTCTTTTTCATGAAGATGGCTTCCTGGCAGCCTCCTGAATTACAGGCTTGTAAGGTACTCTAAAGTGAGTGCATGAATTACCTTTACCAGCTCCACTGCTCCTGAAGCAAAATCACAACAGTATAGAAAGGTTCCAGGTGTATTGCTAGGAAAACAAAACCAACATCAGTTTAAAAATTATTAATGTAAAAGATGAAAGTCTACATCAGTGTTCATGAAACTTCAGAGGGTCTTCTGGGGTTCTCCACAGGTTTGATCAAGCATGCTTTATTGATGTCTAGCACACGGAAAGCCACATAGGTTGTAACGAACCAATAGGGCAGACAAATTAATAAGAATACCAACAGGCAGTTAGTATAAAAAGAATTATAGCCTTGTCAGGGAGGAAGCAAAAGGAAAAAAAAAAAGGTCATAGAGGGGCTGTCAGAACTGATGACAATGTCCTGGTGCTGTAATGCATAAATGCACATTAATAGGTCACATTTTCTTACAGGATCACTGCACTATTAGCCCATGCATGCAGTTTAATTAGCAATATGATTTGGGCAGGGATGGGGTGTTGCAAAAGTCATTCAATTCTGCAGAAGTTTGGGTTTCCATGTATCACCTTGCTGTTCTTTTGATTTGATTAAGCATTATTGGTTATTGTGCTCCATTATCTCCTTTGTTTTCTAGCTAGAATGAAGAAGAATTTCCTCCTAACACTGTCTTCCCTTCCCATCCAAGACTAAGCCAGCTGCAAATTTCCTTGTACCATTCATCAGATACTAGTAATCCTAGGGAGAAGTTTTTTCACCTCTGAAAAATTCATTTAAGATAAACTGAGAAAGTTACTCAAAACCAACTGAGAGATGACCTCATGATCAACTCATGATCAATTTAATTAATTAAAAATATATTTGAGATTTTGGATAGATGGTTTATTTGGAAGGGAATCAATAAACTCTGCCAGCGCCTATAAGATCTCACAGTATACAAAGCTAAGTTAGTGACTTCTGAGGACTCAACAGGAGAATGCTTCTGGAACAAAATATATTCCATGCTTGTTGCTGAGCAAAACTTTTATCAGCTCTGTGCCCACCATGAGAATTGATGAATTCACATATTTATTATGAACGAGGACAAGCAGCCAGGCTTTGGACCCAGTCAGTCCCTTGGGAAAGCTTAAGCTGATTACCTAATAGACTTGTTAGAATGTTGGGGGTTTGTTTTTCTTTTAGAGCAGAATATGTAGAAAATCCACTTAAGACAAGGACACGGCTTGATCTGGATTGTGTTTTCATGACACACTGTACTAAAAAGCACTAACTTAAATTTTAAGGGAGGCAGGGGGAAGAGGTTTAAAAGTTACATTACTAACCTAAGTGAAATTTTCTTTTGTAGCCAGGGTACACTTGCTTGACACTGGCTTATTTTTACATGCATATAACTATATGCATATAAATATGTTATTGTATAGGCATATAATCGCCAAAATGGAAATTTTTATATTATTAAATTCAGGGTAAAACCAACTGTTCTATAAAGCCAAGCCTGCTAAGAGATAAGAGATCTTTCCATTAGGTCATATACAAGACAAACAAGCAAGTTACTGAATGTATCAACCAATGTGATCGACTGAAGGATTTACATAAGAATAGAGATCTCCAGGAAAAATACCTAAGGAGTAGAGTCTTAATTATCAGAAATGCCAATCTATGACTAATGCCTCCTTCGAGGAAAACACAAAAGTTTGTCTCATCTTTTTCAATACAGCCACATGATATCGTTTTCTACATAGTGTTCCTTTCAAAGTTTTCATACGAAACCAGGCTCTCCTTTCACTACATGCTGTCTAAAGCAAGGCTTTTGCTGTGGGATGAAGATGCATTGCTAACACTTAGAGGTTTCATGTATGACCCTGGTGCATCATTCAATTCCTCCTGCTGTGTTTCCACATCTGAAAAATGGAGTATTTTTGTACAGGTATTTTTTTGTATAGGTATTTGTATTACTAGCAATTAGAATTCATTGACAGAAAAATGAATTGTGTTGTTCTCGAGCTCTTAAAGGCATAAATAAAAAGAAATCTATTTCGACCCTTGATACATACATAGCCTTTTCTATAAAACCTTCCTGCCTATATGGATGGGAGGACAGCTGTCATAACAGATTTTTCTAAAACCGGAAGCTAAATGGATTAAGATGTTTCAATGAACTAAGTAATGTGATATAGGACTTGTGCCTTGACACTAAAACTTGAAGTAATGTGACAAATATACCAGCCAATTCAGAAACAACAGAACTTCTTTCCAGTAGATCACATGCCATTAGCTATGGTTTCTGATTTTAGCCTTTTGAAGAGATACCTGGTAGCTTTACAGTGATACATAGGACAAGAGAATATTTCACCTGCCTGAGATTAACTACAAGAAATCAGCCTGAATGCACCTGAAGATAAACTTTATCAGCAAATATGACCCCCACAAGACCAGGGTGGAGCAATTTGAGGAGTATCCTATACTGATGCTACCAACACTATTTGTGGTCTGACACAGTAAGAATTTTAGGGCTGTAAAATGGTTCACGCAACACTTCCTGCAGCACTGATCCAGCACCAACCTTTGGTGAAAATGAAGATGTGAATACAACGTTCATATTTGGAAATCCAACACTACGTACCATAGAACTTTCAAAATAGGAAAGACACTGTTTCCAGCTCCACAACCAACCTAAAATCAGAAGAGAAAGATAAAATTAAAATAAATGAGCAAATAAAACCTTTTTTTGTTATTTTTGTCTTAAATTAGTTGGCAAGTAGGACCCATTAGACTTGAAGTCTGTGTTGGACAGAAAAGATATAAACAGCTCATACCGGAATTCACAAATCATTTATATGATCACGTTTCTCCCCAATGTCTTTCTAAAGTTAAGAGAAAATTCATCTCTCAAACTGCCTAAGAAAATGCAATATTCTTGTCCAGTTTCACCATTTGGCAGGAACACAGCAAGTACTTGCAGTTTTAGACAAAGCACTTAAACACACACCTTTCCTTAGGAAATTAGAAACCTCACCTCCAATGAAAATGGAATCTGACAATCTAGCCCTATTCTGATTTGGGAGAAACTTTAAAGGGAAAACCAAGTCCTGATCCTAGGTTTCTCTGAAAGTTTCTGCCATAAATGAATGTAGTATCTCAAATTCTTACTTTCTTGATACTTAGTAAGGGTCTTTATCAGATTTTTGAGCAATTAAGTGGAGCTCTAGATGATGGGTAGAATATTTGCAGTGCATTACCTCTAATATTCGGTAAGTGGCATCACAACCAGGGAAGGATTCTAGCTTGCCAAGTTCTTCTCCACAGTTTTTATCTTGAGGATTGTCTGTAAGAGTTTTTGCTTGATTTTTATTATATACATATCCTTGTACAGCAGTAGAACCGCCTTCATAATTTTTCTTCCAGTATTTTTCTCCTTCTTCAAACATTCCATTTTTGAGTGAAAAACTGTTGTTATTATTTTTTTGTGTGTGTTCTGAAGATCTTTTTTCTATTTTGAACTCTTGTCTCCTTTTTTCTGGAAGAATTTCTGGAAACTCCAGAAACAGCCAATTGCGATCCTTGAAAAAATTATTTTTATGTGTCTTGTAAAATTCATTCCAATATTTACTGGCTTCTCTCTCATATTTATCTGAAATTAAAACAGAAAAAAACCTTGGTGAATATGATCTTAGCTAGAAAATACTCTAAAGCAACATATCATTTGGACCTCAAATATAGAGTTTAAAAATCCATAGTTCCACACATTGTACATTTAAATCAAAACATACAGATTTTGTGTCTTACCTTAACTTGTGCTCAAAACAACTCCTATGAAAGTTTAATCAGATTTTATGTCACTTAGGAAGAGGTAGGTAGGCTTACTGCATTTTTTAAAAAATGTAGTGACATCTTGGAACAGCACCACCAAAATAAGCAATCTGAAGATCCTTAGATAAGCTTTCATTGCTCAAATTATAAAAGGAATGCATCTTTTCACTTATTTAAGAAATACTAATTTGAAATTATTTCATGCTTTATGAAATTCTGTAATCAATTGCAAATTTGTTAGTACCTCTTCACCTCTTAAAAAAAAATTCCAGTTCTGTGAACTGGACTGATAAATGCTACTGCATAGCAAATAGACAGTAATTCATGCCTAATCATTCACCAATGCAGAAGGAACATACTGGCTTACTTTCTTTCAAAACACTTCAGAGTCTTACAACAGACCTTTGTGTTAACTTTTAATTCACAAAACATTCTAATTGAGTGTTAGAATGTCAAAGAGTAGGACTGGAAGGGATTTCACACAGTCAGGGAATTCATACCCCTTCCCCACAAAGATCTGTCCAACTTATTCTTAAAATACCACTTTTCACATACAACTTTCCTCAGTAATATATTACAGTCCTTAATTTTCTATACAGTTGGAAACCTTTTCCAGCACCAAACTAAAAATTTCCATCTTGCAATTAGGTCCAGCATTTCTTGTCCCAGCTAGGGACCAAGCAGATAAAGCAAAGATTACTCTCTTTTCTCTTTGCAACACCTATTTACATATTTGAAGTATTTTACTATGTCTCCATAAACAATCTCTTTTCTAGATTGCCTAAACCTAACTCTCTTCTTTTTGACTTTCAGAATTCTGATAATTTCAGTTTTTCTTCTCTAGATTCTCTCCAATTGATTTACTAATTTCGGGTGCTGTATTCTGGCAAAGGCATTATCAATGCAGAGCAAAAGGAGTATTTTATGAGGCTTACAGGTTGTAATCTTGTTTATAACTCCCAGCTTGCCATTTTGCAACAGCGTGACACTGCTGATTCAGCTAGTGATTCATCATAACTCTCAGATCTTCTTCTGTAAAATGACTACCAAGCCAGTTGTTCCAGAACCTAGGTTTTTTTTCAAGGAATTATTCTGAAGCAAAGAAATCTGCACTCATTTTTAGCATATTTACATATTTCAGATTCTTTTTTTCCACTGTTTGTCCAGATCTTTCTGAATCTTAATCCTGTCCTTCACCATACTTGAAACATCTCTTCACTTAACATCATCTTCAAGTCTCCTGTTTCCTGAGGTAACTAATAAAAATACCAAGCAGAACCAGACACAGAATAAAACACTCCTCTGCCCAGCAGAGTCTTCCATTCTGAAAGGATCTCTCCAGGCATTCATTCACCCAAAAGCAGTTTCATTAGCTCTCGCTTGCCTAACTTGCTTATGAAAATGTCAAGTAAAGCAAGTCAGAAGCCTGACTAAGGATAAACTTCAGGATGTCTGCTGCTTTTCCCTTATCCCCAGGGCTTGTAACCTTCTCCAAGAAGGAAATTAGCTTGATTTTACATGATTTATTCTTGAAAAAAATATTTGTTGGCCAGTATTCATCTCCTTTGTTCTTCTGAACCCAACGTCTGCAAGCTCTGGACGTACTCTTCCAGTATTTTTCCAGGAACTGAAACTAATTATCTGACTCTTCTTTTTTTCCCACCTCCCTTTTTAAAAAAGCAAATATTCTCTTTTCTGCTTTTCCAGTCATCCATGTATTCTATGGATGTACTTTGTATCCTGTTCTTTCCCAGTTCAAGAACAAAATCTTTCCTCCTTCTCACTAGCACTAATTGTGCTAGCCACTGGACTGGAGCTAGCTAACCCTTTCAAAGGAAGGCTGATAAAAAGATAAGAATTACAGCTTTTCAATGTCTCTTTTGTTGATGGTTTTCCCTTCCTTATCCCTCCTAAGTACAAAAACAAATCTTTTTCCTTGTTTTTTCCCCCTTATTTCCAAAGCATTTGCAGAACTATCTTGCTACCCCTGACATCTCTTGCTGCAAAAGTGTACCTCATATAATGAGTTGCCTTTCTTATTTTGTTCTCACTCACACCAACACATTAATTCTTTTAATATAAATGCACAGAGTAAATGCACGGTGCACTTCTCCTACTACTCTTTTTAAATCTTAACATATTATTTCCTAAATCACTACAGCTTTTCAGAGATAAACAAGGCTGAGAATTATCAATAGAGGCACAGACAGGCAGTGGGAAGTGGTAAGGAGGTGGCAGAATGCCTTGTCCTAGAAATCTGCATAATGTTTTAAAATTAACATTTAATATATCCAATTGTATTATTAAAGGGCCAAGACTCAGCCATGTAATTGTAATTGTACAGACCTGTTTTATATTATAAGTTCAGAGTTGATTGAGGTCATACATATATCAGATTTCAATAGTTTAAGTTGCACATTTATAGATTGCTCAGTTTCAGTATAAAAAAACAAAAACCCTTCTAGTCAAAAGGTTCTTAAATTATTATCACCCCTTGCTATAATCAGCACTTTCCTACAAGTCTGCTCAGAACCCTTGTACTTAAATTCACACCCAGTTTTCCAGATTTCAGAATTGAAGGAAAGCAATATCTAAAGTCAGCCTTTCAAATTGCATTAGTATGGAATGACATGGGTTCAGGTGAAGGAACTCTTTACTTTGCATTGTTGCAGTGGTCATTCCTGTAGTTCTGTGTAATAACATGTATGCAGTATTATCAAATTTTGTTTCATTTTGTGTATTTAATTAGCCTACCCACTAAATTTTCCCAAGTAAAAGTTACATAACTAAAAAAACTATATATAAACTTCCAAGACAAAAAAAACCCCAACCCCCCCCCAGAAAACTCCACCAAAAAAACTTTACTTTGTCAATCAATTTTTCTCCATAACAGAATCTTCCAATGCTAGCAAGTATGCCTGAGATGACATTGCACATGCTTACTTGTTCATTCCATTTAACTCCCCTTGCTTTAAAAAGGCTCACCAGAGCTATCCTACTTTAGTAATATAATAGTATTGTTGAAATCTGTCTTGTTTTTTTTTTCACTTACTGTATTTTTCAAGGCCCCAAAATAACCTGCTCATTAGCCTTGCTTTAGTTCATTGTTGATACAAAGAGGCCAAAATGTACTTCCACTTGCAGAATGAAGCTGAAGTTTTCTGAAGGAACACTATCAGCAATGCTCACCTATTCAAGTTCTAAACAGAGGGGCATTCACAGGAAATGTCCTTGGATTCTCGTATTTCTTGGCAATAGACAAATGCCTGATTATTCCATTTCTCACCAACACAAACTAACTTCTAATTGATTATAGAGGAAGAATGAAAGCTTCCATGAGCCACATGGTCACGCAGCTTACTTTTCAATCGTGAGCTCTTTTTCAGTTTTTTATACAAATCAAATGAAGATATTAGATGTAATTTTTGAAAAACAAACATTGTACTACTCTATGTAGATAAAGAATGTGTGAGAGGTAACACAGAAAGGCAGGTTGACAATCCCAGGGTATTCAAGGTGATGAAGGGCACACAATGCAAGGCACATTCTCAGGTAATTCAAATAAACTCCAACAGGTGCCTTAGTTACATCAAGGCATAGGATCACAATGACACTACCTGACAGATTCACAACATGCTACGTAAACTGAGGCACAGGATATCCAAGTAACTGCTTTCAGAATATCTTTCTAACAGAACAACAAATTAAGAATCCAGTCTTCTATGCTACTATCAAGTCAATAATCCAGCTTTAGCATTCATAACTATCCTAGAGTTTAGTCCATGGTTTAGTTTGCCAGTTTGAACCTAGAGCTATCACTCTTCAGAAACTCAGAATACCTTAAATTTCCCTTCTGAAGACAGGCACAAAACTCCTTAATTCCTTACAGAGCAGACTGTGCAGGATGTATTGGAACACCTTCCACACAAAGTGAACACATCGATTTCTGAAGCACTCCCAGCTCAGCCTGGCAGACAGCAAGCTGGGACCAGCTGGGACCACTGCAACTTTCATGGCTATAACTGAAATATGGTGCAATGTACAAACACAAGCTCTCTAAATAGTCCACAAATCACTAAAAAGCACTTGAATATTGTATATGGGAATCTTCATCCCTAGTACCCTAGCTGAATGCAAATTCATTCCCTTTGATTCTGTAAAAGCCTTGTGTAGTAGGAGTTGTATTCTGAAGGACTGCAAAAGGGTTCAGAACAAGTGCACCATACTGATGTACTTGTTCTACATAGAGCCCATTGCCACTCTAATTGCAAAATTGTTCAAATAAGTAACTGTATTGTTAGAAAAACATACTTTGAGATCTTTTGAGGCAACAAAGGGAAAAAACCAAAAATGAATCCAAATTTTAGGCAAGAGAAAGTAGAAATAAAAAGAGCGTTCCTGAATTCTACAGCATCTTCAAATGTTTTAATGAAGAGCATTAAAACAAGAATTTTTATACGATTCAATATTTGTTACCTTGGTCTTCCAACCGAACTTTCGCAAGGGAGTTCTCTGTTGCTTTTTTCTTGGCATTCTCCTCTTCTTCTTGTGACCATTGCATGTGGTCCCTGCAGAAGGCAGTTCAAGAACCAGCTTTTCAATAGGGTTTTTCATAGTATTTTTTCCCAGGAAAAACAGTCATGAATTAGCTACACTGTCTGAAATACCTTTTCGTATTTTTTGAGTGCAAGCAAATGACCTCAAGGAGACGGAGTTAAAACCTAAGTTGCAGTGTATGATAGATAAAAACTAATTACTAATTAGGTAAAAATCAAGCGATGAAGAAACATGTCCCAGCTGCAAAGAGACTGAAGTAGCATGTATTTCTTTCCTTAATAACTGGATTATATATATCTTGCAAATTGAGTGTGTTTACAGGAATGTATTTTGAGTATCCCATTAGAACTGTATTTAGCTGAATACAATAATAGACCTACCAACAAACACCCTAATGCAAGCAACATCTCCATTAGTAGTGTTTATGATGAGGAACTAAGGACCAGCAAAGAAATCAGCTGTTCCTGAAAAGGGGAGCATAATCCACCTATTCAACTGGAATAGGTGGAATTGATGAACAGGATTTTACTTTTCTGGGGAATAGAGATAGGTAACATTTAAAAAAAACCAGAATGAGACATTTGTAAGAAAAGTCAAGCAGTGCTGCAATGTTTCCAAAGTCTATGCCATCTATATTTGTATAAGGTGGTTACCTAAATATTATGTTAATCCATGGCCACAGAACCAAGCCCAGATCTGACCCTGATGACTAAACTGCCTTCCCTGCAGATTCTGGGTTTGGATCAGACCACAATGGGGAGTGCCCAAAAATGTGCCACAGGACGTTTTCAAAAGCCAATCAGCTGTCCCTCCCAATCGCCCGGTCTGAACAGATTAAATTAGATAATATAATTCAAGTAATCTATTAGATCCTAATCCTACTGAAATCAACTGACTTAAAGCCCATGACTAAAATTCCATTGGTTACTATGGGAAAAGGAAGAAGGTGCCAACTTGAACAGAGTTGATTGTCTCTAAAAGCTAATGAGCATCTTCCTTTTCCGTATGTGGTGACATGTAAGTAATTTAATTCTTAGACCTTCACTGTTCCTCTTTTGTTAATTGTAGCAGACTAATTGGTATGTATTTGTCTGCTTGCTCAGACTTGATTTCCGCCTCTCTACTGAAGTATTTCTCATTATTGTCCCCTGCAGGTTCCCTCTCCCCTTCCTGTATTTGTTCATAAACCAAATGTTCCTGCGCAGTGTCATGGCTCTGACAGACATGCTGCAGTAGAATAAGACTGAATGACCAAAGCATTACTAGGCAGACATCCTCTTGGAAAGACTTGCTTCCGTCACTGCTATCACCAGTTTTGACCTTCCCTATTCCAGCAAGCTGAAACCAAGGACTATTCAGATGGCAATAATACACAGTCAGCCCTTCTGAGTGATGACTTGCTGCACTGTAATCTTTAGCTGATCAATTTTAATCCATCTTGCATGTCTGTCAGAGCCCTTAGGGCCTCTACACACAATACTAAAGATGCCTGAAGCCCTTCATCTTCATTAAGAGCCTTTTTTCCCCCTTTTTTCCCTCCTTGGAAATTCATAAAGCACCTTTTGGCGCTTTTGTAGAGATTTCTATATGGTAGATCCCAAATAACAATACTGCTGCAGCACTTCTTGATCAAAGTCTACAAAAGAGGGGACATTGCATAGTTTTCACACAAACTATTTACATAGTTTGGATGCTTCAAATGAGGCAGCTCCTTCAGCAATAGAAGCTGGTAGGAACACAAGACACATAAGAATTCTAAGCACAGAATTGTTTAAATACAGAAGTGTTTTAAGCTGAACACTGACAGCAGCAAAGCAAGCTATCCTTTTGAACCACACCAGGAACTGTTAACATGAGTAGGTCTGATATGAGATCAAACAATGCTGCTTTCAGTTCAGCTTATTCAACTCAGTCCTTTTCCACTAACTTGTTTGCTAACATAGGGTTTAATTATCTCTGTGATAATGTGAAAACTGTGTCAATTACTGACCTGAATAGAAGCAGGCATTTTTTGCTCCAATGTCTAGCAGCATTCATTACTTCTCTCTCAAAATGACAGAAAAGCACCACAACAAACATCTAAAGCATTAGTTCCCAAATTTAATTTACTTAGTATTTCTAGCAGCAATGGTAGCAGCTCTTGGCTCTCTGCCAATTCACACAAAAAGAATGCTTCTTTATGAACTACCAAAGATGATGAGTGGAAAACAAAAGGACATCATACATCAAAGCTAGAGAAGATGAATCTCTTATGCTCACCCTGTATAATCTATTTAGCACTACCACCACTCATCCTAATTCTCCTTATCTCCCTAGTGAGAACCCTGCCGATTCAGTGAGCTTCAGAAACAAGAACCTACCCCACATCAAAGCCAGGTTCTTGGTTTATCAAGACCATCACAACTTCCATGCACCTCTGCTTCAATTCAGTTTCACCTGTTTTCCTACCTGAGCTACATGGATTCATCTGCAGATCCACTTTCTGAACAACCCTGTTTCTTTCAGTTCTATCTTCACAATCCATCCCAACCACCTGCATCAAAGTTTTATTAATTCCGTATTAGACTGTCACCAAAGGGTAGCAGAAAAAACTGAAGCTACATATGATCAATTTTTTTGAAGGAAATTATAAAACAAACTAACTGAGTTTCATCAAGAAACAATGTCACAGAAAAAGGGTGGCCTTTTTCTTAAAATCTTTTCCTACCTTGATTATATAGCCTACATTTGAATCAGCATTTACACTTGTAAAGGATTTGTCCACCTAGCAGGAAGCACTGAGCCTGGAAGATGCTTAAGAACTACACTGCATATAGATTAATGAAACACAAACTTTACACTCTTAACACAATAATCAGCCAGCTTCCAGTTTCCTTGACCAAGGAAGTTGTCCTGGTTTGAAAGACAGGTGTCTGTTAAGGAAGGCAGGAGCCTCCCTTGGAATGGAAANGACAGCAGCTCCTCTCCCCCTCGAATGCCGGCAGGACAAGAGAGCGAGGGACCCCACCCAAACCCCTTTTATCCAGTTCAAATCTCGCGACCTCTCTGCCCCACACGAGAAGACCTAACTCCAAATTTGGCCCTACAGTGGTAAATGTTGGAGACCACAGCTTGGGGACATCTAGTTTAGAAAACACTAACAGGGGACAGATCTAGTTGTGTGTCTTAACTAATGAGTTAAGCCCAAATTTAGAGACTAAAAAGAGTAATGAAGATACTAGTTTATTAACCTGAAGACAATCTTTTGTATCATATTCTTAAGACTTTTTATTCATCAGAATTTGATATAAAGAATCTTTTGAAATAATTTAGATTAAAAAGCGAAGTGGACCAATAAAATGGGTTATAAAAAACCAGTAATTTAAAAAACCCCTGGCAAGTTGAAACTTCATTTCAGAACAAAAGCTTGTCTGGTAACTTCTCTGACAGCTGACAGCAGAGGACACCTCTGAGGAAAGTAAAAGAACTGCAGATTACGTCTATGACGTAAGCTTAAGTCCTGAAATGTGTCATGTTACTCTTATGTTATGTTACCCATCAGTTATTGTTAGCCACATCCAGTCCCTTTCCCTAATTTTGCTAAACCTTTGCTCTCAAAAATGGTGACAGATTTCAAAAATACATTAAAATTTTGTAAGTAATTTTTTGTACAGCTTCTAAATTTCCCACTTCTCAACAAATATTCCTTGGTTTTAATTATGAACTATAGGAATAGAAATTCCTGGTCTCCCAAATATCTTAGGTAGATATTTGGGAGACTAGATATTCTACTTTCTAAATAGATTTAGATGTTCTTCTATCCTTCTAACACTTTCTTTATTGCTTACTGTTTTGTGTTCATCTCCATCCCACGGTCAAAAATCTTAGGCTTTTCAATTTCATTTTTCCCACTGTGTTGACTAGCAGTCTCACTCTTTTCTGAGCACCCATTAACCAGAAAAATACCTTTTAGAGATGGAGATGTTGCAAATCAGGGCAATTATTCTTGTCAGCATGTACACATTGATGTTTTCTCTGCTATTACATCGCTTATTTATGTTAAGATTCAATTTACTTTTTTTGATAATTTCACAGTGTATGAAAATTTCTGCTGAATTATCTGTAGCATCTTCAGTACACCTTTAGAAGAATACAAGTAATTTACATGTTCCTTTCAAAATGGTGTCAATTTTAGACTAAGGCGCTAATCCAGTATGCAACGTTACTGTACTTAACTAGAAAATTTCTGCCATTATAAATACCATGGACTACCTTATCTCTGCATTTTCTGTCTCCTAATTGATCACTGATCTATAACAATATTTTGCCTTTCACTCCTTGACTAATTATTTGCTTGGCAGCTTGTAATGCAAGTCACTGAGAGCTGGTAACTGTCAGATTACTTGTGACAGTCTCAAGTTTTCTCTAGTGCTACCTTCACATGTCTGTTCAGGCAGTACCTTGTTTCATACATCCACACCATTATTCATCAGAGTAAACAGTGTACAAAATTATACAAAAATCAGCCTTAAAGAAACATCTTACCACATGTTATGCTCAAAGACCTTAGAAGGATCAGTTAAAATCCGTGATCCGAGTGGAACCGCTGGTCGTCTACTACTTTGGTGCCTGTGTTGCATCTTGCTTTTCCTCACACATAAAGCAGAAAGCCTTGTAATGAAGTTCATTGTGTTGAGAGACCTGAAAACACATTTAACTCAAATTACAGTTTTGCATAGTTGTTTATGTCACTTACATGAGAGACTGGTCAAATAATCAAGAACTGGTATCAGATTTACTAAAAATCATTTACTAAAATATCAATTCAAATGCTTTTTAGAAAATGGCAATGTCCCTTCAGTGTGCTGAAAGCCCAAATAATCCTGAAGTAGGCTACTGGAATGAAACCAGTTGAAAGATAAATTATTTGGTATCATTTCAAAGTCTTATCAGGCAGGCAGAAGAAAATAAATGCACAGTAAAACAATAACCCAAGTTTGAGATTGTACCTTTATGAACGCAAGCAAGAAATGATCAGTAAAGAAACCACTTCTTCTAGTGGGTACATACGGTCAGCAAAATTGACATTTTTCACTCCACTCATTTTCTTCAAAAGATTTCACTCTGGAGCTGTGACCACGGTTTTATGCTTTTAAATAGGGAATTAAATATCTTTTTTTAAGTGTAAACATAAGGCACATAAAGCCTTCCAAAATTTCTGCCGTGTATTCTCCTGATATCTGTTCAATGCTGTCTTTGAAATGTAATGGTTGTACACATTTAATTTCTATTAATGCAAATTATAAAGTGATTCAGATTTTTCTATTACATGTATAATTCGTCTTATATTGCTATATTTTACTTCATTTCGAATATCTTCATAAAGGATCTACAAAAGATAACATGTGTGTGTAGCTAGTACCAGCATTTTTGGTAGTTTTTTCTGTATATTGTTAATGTAGGCTATCTACGAGATGAGTAAAATGAAATACCCCTCCTACTACTTTTACCCTGATGGGCTTTTGTTCTTTTTTCCTTAAAATGCTCTGCATGACTTTAAAAATTATTCTAAGTCCTATTTTTTCCTGCCTTTTTTCTCTTTTTTTTTTTTTTTTTTGCAGTGCTGCTTCTGTAAAGACCACACATACAAATTTAATGCACTGGAAATACAAAACATAATTACAAAAGAACAGGCACAAAACACTACTAGAAACCATTCTGTGCAAATTGGTTGCAAAACAAAGATTTTTATCTCGAGGAAAATAGTACTATTTGATCATAAGTCTTGTACTGTGAATTGAAAATTATTAGTCTGTACACATCAATACAAAGACTGGCAAAGGAATCACTTCAATTAAATGAACAATTCCTCATTTAACATGTACTTTTGAATGAGTCATGCTTTTAAAAAGGCATTGTTTATTCATTTTAAGCCTACAGGAGAAAAAAAGGAAAAAAGATTAAAATTTCTTTTTATTTGTCAAAATTAAATAAAATTGAGTTTGCCTTATAGTTGACAATGCCAAATGAAACCACAGTTAATTTTGGCTGCTGAGACTGCAGTGTTACCAGGACATGGAAGCATTGCCACACAGTGAAAAAGTAACATTTAGGCCTGTTAAAAAAATCTAAACTTCTCCTAATGTTAATGAGCTTATTATGGCTTTTTAAAAAAAATGTGGCTCAGCAACTAAAACAATTCCAATTTATACTTCAACTACTACAAGTTGTTTATAGTTTTTATTTGAAAATATGTATGCATTTTTCATAGCATAATCTATAATTATTAACATATATGGGATATAATGAAATAATAATTATGAGACATGAAAATTAAGATATCATGAAAATTTCTGCAAAATGTGTAGTTTACATAAAGGCAAGAAAAATAAAATTCTTGAAAATAAAAACAAATAGAAAGTCCTCCAAAACTCCAAACCACAATCTAAAATTATTATTATTAAATTATAGAAATGCTTGGATAAAGATTCCATTATTACATTGCAAACTGTGTACAAATCCTCTTCCTGCCTCAATCATCTGAAAAGACCTGAGTTAGTATCTTGCATTTCCTGTGCCAGCATTGATATTCACCATAAAATAAAATGATTCAGCTGCTAGGCTAGTCACATAATTTTTCTTGGCTTTCTAAATATCTCAATAAGAACATGAAAAGATGCACAGATGGGAACTATAGTCAGATGACTAAGATGATCTTACATCAGTAAAATCCCGATATGCAACTCTTTCTATGAAAAAGTGAGCCTTGGAGTGATAATTTAACAATTTTAGCAGATAAATTCTGAAAATGCAAGGCAAGTAGGGTAGGTGAGGAAGTTTACTGTTGCATTCAATGCCAAATGTGAATGAACTTCCTTGAGACATGCATGTATATCCCTGAGAGTTAAAAGTCATCCACAGATCATGAGATTAGTGGGCAACATGGCTACTATAAGTTAAAAAAGCATTAAATCACTTATAAACCTAAATTACATTTTCTGAATCATTGAAATGCGAGTCATTGCTCGATTGTTTAACTGAAGTTTGTTAATGAAACAGGCAAACACTCTTTCTTGTTATCAGGTAAGATGATAATACTCTGAAGTTATGACAGCAAGAAATGTTGTCTGAAAGAATTAGGAGTTCTTTCCTTGTTCAGAGTCACAGTCAGGAATACTTTAAGTTTGATTATTAATCAAACAATTCAACTTTCATCTTTAAGGAAATTAACATAAAACTGAATTACATTAAAAATTACTAAATTTTGTGGCAGCGTAACTATTTTTCAGAAAAAAAAACTCAAAGAAACAATGCACTTGATAACCATGTTGAAGAGCAACATGGAAGTCTTTTTCACTGTGGAGCACTGCCTTTTACACTTTACAATTTTGTCATTGTTACAAGTATAGATCAGGTCCTCAGTTTAATTGAGAAACTTTAAGAAACAGCCTTGAAACTCCTTCCTTTCTCAAACAAGCTAACACAGCATCTTTAGTACAGCTTTTTGCAGGTAAACATGCAGAAGAATGTACACACATCAACTGCGACCCAGACCTGATGTTGGCATTAAATTAATTGATGTTGACATCAAAACCCTGAGCAGTCATACCCACAGAAGAAAAATTAGATACAGGAGAAAAGAACTGCTCTAAGTTTTTTTAACAGTGAATTACACCCCAAAATATATGTAAACCACTTAACTGATGAGCAAAATTCTCTAAAAGTATCAGTTCTGAGAGAGATGTCAGAGGAAAAAAAAAACAAAAAGAACAGAAATAACCTGTTAGTTTTGTCCAAGAACCTAATTTAATGAACTTATTGGATGCAAATATTTTGACATTTGGCTGATCTCCAACTACAAATCTAGCAACTTCTTCCATCTCCAATCACTAAAGCTACTTGTAGAATCTCTGTTATGAAGAAAAAAATAGCCCGTATTAGGAACAATATGTGCAGCTTTTGTTACATACCTAGACAGAAAAGTATTTTGAAAACGATTAACTTCATACAATTACTTCTGCTTGGTACTTAGAAGCTTATCTAGACAACATTTGACCATTAATTCCCAGTGTTCCCCTGTAAAGCCTTGCAAATCTGTTTAATCACCATCAAACATTACCAAAACTCAAAACACCTTACACAAAACAGATGCAAGTGGCAATCAGGGACACAAAGGAAAAAAAAAAATTAAGATAATGGTAACACAGAAGGTATAACTACAAATTACCAGTGGTTATTTTAAAAATACATACATATTAATATTTCTTAATATTTCCAGTCTGGGTGGGGGTGACTTTACTGTCAACCAGACACATGCATTAACTGAGTGCTTAATCCTATTCTACTTGACCAAGTGACTAATCATGCCCTCTTGGGGCTTCATGATTAGTTTTTCAATTATATACTTCCAAAAAATTATGCACATTTGAAACAACAGGGTATTTCACAACTTTTCAAACTCAGCAGATCTAAAAATTTCAGCTGTTTTTCTTTCTCATGCACCAGATGGAATGGTGCAGACCTCCCTGTGAGCATACAGCTACTTCAGTAAAATTGCTGCAGAGCACTGCCTCCCAGGGTAAAAGAAAAACAAAAGAAAAATTATTTTGATTTATTCTGATTCCTATAGAGACAAAAAAAGTTAAAATGCGTTAAAAAGCAAAGCAGATAAAAACAAACAAACCTGCCCCACCAGATATGATTTTAATCACATACACATGTGCTTAGTGAGAAGTGCCTGTTCTTCCACAAGCTGCGAGGTAGCCCGTTAAAAATAGTCGAGCAAAGAGCAAATAGTTTATGCAATGGTAGGGGGAGAGAAGGGGAGATAAACCCTGCTGATTTACTGGAAACATTTACTTGAATAATCAAAGAAGGGTTCCTCGTTACGCTGCACACCCTCTGCTGGCTGCTACTTACACAGGAAGGAGGTAAAGGAAAAAAAAAAAGGACTGTTGAGAGTTTATGTGTACGCATACATACATACTTGCACAGTGAAGATATATCTAAACCTCCAAACGCAATCACTTAAACTGTTTTTAACCATATTATCTACAAAATACTGAATATTTAACTGTATTGCCTAACAAAATATTATTTGTCTCAACAAATAAACTATGATTAAATAATCAAATAAACTAACCAAACTATGGGTTTTTAAATTAAAGATGATGAGAATTGGGATAGAGCAACATGAATTTTACTACTGTCTATTCGAGAACCTCATCCATTTACATTCTTGCAGGACTCTGGATGTCCATATGGACTTTGTTGAGCTACAACCTGCCTTGCCAGCTCTGAAGTCAATGGTGATGTTGCAAATCCACCGGAGAGAATGCTCCACTTACTGCGCTAATCAGCTCCATGAAGGAGCAACTGCAACCATCGTGTTTGTGTTTCGCTCCCTTCACAAAATAACTGCAAAGCACCGGAAACTTAAAGGACTCTCTCTTTTCTTACAGTAACAGTGAAGATTCATGGTGCCATTCAGATCCTGAAGAACAGATATGGGCACACAAAAGATCAGAAACTTTTGATTACCCCATTTGAGGGCTTGGCCTCTGGCAAGGAAGAGAAACAAGCCTGTCCAGAGACTTCAGTTGCTCTGCCGGTAAGTAGCGATTGATGACTGTGACATTTGGGATGTAGCTCTAAAAACACAAAAACCAAGTGTCATACATCTTAAGAAGTTTCTGTCGCCCTTGGAGCTTTAAATAGGTTTCAACAAATGACTTAACCTTCTTCCCACGGTCCGGATACACTCAATCCCACACCGCCATACCCAAAAAGGCTCGCGGCCGGTGCCCGAGGCTCGCAGGTGCCAGATCGGGTGTCCACCCCCGGGAGTGCCCCGCGCCCAACCTCGAGGGCTGTGCTCTACAGCAGGAACATTTTAAAAGAAAGAAAATACCAGTTCCTACTTCTCCTTAACTAGCTACCACTAACAAAGCTTTCCTGCCTTTATTTAAAAAAACAACGGGTAAAATGCTTCCATCTGCGCGCCCCGCATGCCGAGCGCCTGCATCCTTTAGCGCAGGGTGGGCGGGGAGCCCGGCCAAGGCAGAGCTCCCGGTGCGCGGGCAGCTCCGCGGCACCGGCGGGCGGCCGCTGCCGGCGACTCTCACCAAGCCCTGCGCAGCGCCTGCTCCTGGCCGGTCCTCCGAGCGGTGCCTTGTCAGCGCCAACGCTGCAGCTCTCCCGTACAGGAGAGTGACCCCGTTCCTCCCGCCACCCGCGGGCACCACGCGGCCGCCTCAGCCGGCCCGGCCCGCCCAGCCCGCCTAGGAGCGGCGGCGGGGCTCCGCGGAGCGCGGCGGGAGCTGAAGTCCGGGCGCGCCGCGCGATTCCGCTGGCGGAAAACTACAGTACCCGGCGGGCCGCGGGGGAGGCGGCGGCGTAGGGCTGTCCCGGCCTGGCGTCTGCGGAAACCGGCGCTGTGGCGGCGGGGGAGGCGCAGGGCGCGGAGCAGCGTCGGGAGGCCTCGGTTTGCCTTGCTCAGGAGTGAAGGAGCAAGGGGCCGTTCGGGCCTTTACCCGCTTCGCTTCACCTCTCGCCGGGCAGGGCGGGGGTTTGAGAGAAAGCCGGCGCGGGCCTGGCCCTGCAAGGCTCCACGCCCCGCCGAGAGCGAGCCTGGAGCGGGGGAGAAAGGCGATCCCGGCCCGCGGGCCGGGAATATGCCCGCAGGCGGCCGCCGGTGGGGGAAGGGCCGCCCCCCGGGCGTGCGGGGTGCACAATGTCTGCCGCCTCCTCACCCGCAGGGCCCACGGCTTCTATGCCAGGGATGCTGGTGTCGCCCACAGGAAGAACCTGGGACTCCTCAGAAAGATAATGTGTCAGGTAATAGGCTGCGTTTCGGCGCTGGCTGCATCCCTGAGGGTACAGGCTCTCAGCTGAGGGGGCTGAGTGTCAGTCCTCAGCCCAGGTGTTCGACAAGTCCCCGGTCACGCTGGAGAACAAGTTTGGGGAAAAAAAAGGTGCAGTTTTGATGAAGAGAGTTAGTAATGGTTAAATTTATTTCACAAGGCTCAGACCAAGAAATCCAGAGAGGATTGTGCTGGGCAAAAACTGCAGAGGCACTCGTATAACTAATAATTGTGTTAGAAATAAGCTTTTAGGAGATTTCGTATCACCTATTTCCCTCTGATGGCTTCATATTTAATACTAATGTTAAATTCTTAGTGCTTCACGTTAAATTTGAAAGGAGTTCGCATAATAAGATAATCAGCAGAGATTTTCAGGTAAACATAACCCCAGTTCTCAGTGAAACTGATGTTACAGAATAAATAGGAATTAAACCAATTACAAACTGAAGTGAATTCTTTTTTTTAGGTGAAACAAGTACTGCTTCCATACAGTAGTTGATAGAAATACACTGGAAAAGAATGTGGAAGTGAATTGGCAGTTATCTTGTACTGAAAATACATTTGTTGGAAGTCAGCTGAAGTGTCTGCTTATGTAACTAGATCAATAGGCATGCAAGGTTTACAGAAATAAAAATAAGTGTGTCTGACTTACACTTTTTTTTTCTAATACTGGAATCTTTGTTAATGATATAGAGCTCCTGATATCTCAAATGCATGCAAGAAACTTTAACGTGAGCAGTCTGTTTCATTTAATGTTTTGGGCACTTATTGCAAATAACAGTAAATACATTTCTCTATCTTTCACAGCAAACACCACCAGCAGAATGGAATTAGGTGTTCAATAAATCCAATTAATTACATATAAAAGAATTCTGTGCATATTTATATTCTGAGGAGTTTAGTCCCTGATTACAAAAGTCACCATGAAAGTTTAGTTGCCAATTTTAATGCAGGCAAGTTAATGACAAAATACTCCTTACCCCTGCTGTCCATAATAGCTAATTAAAAATCTTTTCATTTGTTTTTTTTAAAAGACAAAATTTTCTTTTAAAAGGCCCGTTAATTTTGTTTATAAAAACCAAATAAGATTCTTCCTTGGGTATTCAGCCATAAAGTTTCAATTAATGTAAATTATTAAGTTGCAGGAGCCAAATAAAATATTTTTCAGAAGCAAAGTTTGTTACAAACCGCCATCACTGCTAAAACTATTCTGTTTCAGGAAAGTACTAAATTCAAGAATGTTTGGACAACTCATTCTGCATCTCCTATTGCATATGAAAGAGGAAGAATTTACATGGACAATTACCAATGCTGTATTAGCAGGTAATAAATTTACAATTATAAGGTGACTTACAGTTTTGAAACTGATTCTGTGTTATATTGCTAACTTTATTCATGCAAATAGCTGCTGTGAATTGAGTGGAGTTTACTTAGGAACAAAAAATAACCAGGTGCATAAATCTTTGGTTTACAATCTTTGAATTACATTTAGATGCCACTGTATCTTAATGTGACACCTACTTTGGTAAAAGAAAGCCTGATCTTTCTGGTGCTGTATAACCTCAGCTTTCAGAGCAGGAATGGAAGATTACCACCATTTTCTAGTCTTGCACTAAAAAGCCAAATGAATAATAGTTCTTTGTAGTCTGGTAACTAGCACTGTGCTGAAGAGTGTGTCACAGAATCAGCCTATGTAACAAGCTTGGTACTATGTGAATTCTGTATAAAATAAGTGAATTACTCTTCATGTAAAAGTACAGCCTGCAGTATGTGCTAGTTTTTGCTAATGTATTTTGCAGATCAGTTCTCTGATCTAATGTATTCTCCTATTCCATAATCAGCTGCAGAGGCACAGGTTAGGAGGCAGGACAGGGTAGGGCAGAGGACAGGAAATCTGTGTCCACCAGCCCTTGTCCTTGCCTGTCCCTGCTGTGAGGGAAGTAGCATGGACTTGGAGAACTGCATTGCTGAGGAAGTTGTGGGCAGAGCAGTTTTGAGATAGTGTCATATGATACATAAAAGACAAACTACTCTGTCAGTGTAAACCACTAAGAGCTAATTAAATTAATCTATCACCCACAGCTGAGATCTAAATCTGCTTTTATTCCTACACTGTCTGAATGTTTTCTGTACTGGGTTAACCTGTCTCACTTTTTTCAGGTTTTTCTTTGTCTCATCCTCTCCCAGAGGGCAAAACTGTGCACAGTACAAAGCTTTTATTTTAGTTAGTAGAGGTTTTTTTTAAAGTATCTGAACATGATGCCACACCTTTGTTATGAATGGCAACATTGGAAGAACTTGAGGGGAAGATTCCAGGTTGATCATTAGTTTTTGAAATAAGCTTTCTTCTTAATGTATATCACTAGAGCAATAATGTTACTATTAAGTTTGTTACTTAAAAAAAGAAAAACCCAAACCGAAAACTAAAAGTAAACCCAAAACTAAAAACAAACAAAAAAAGCAACCCGGCCAAAATATTTAGAGAAAGTTAGCTTTGAAATACAACATTTTATTAACTATTGTTTACTAGGCCTTAATTTGAGAGTAATTTCAGGTATATTTACAAAGTAAAAATAAGATGTTTAGATTTCTGACCTGCCTAAGGAGAAGGCAGGATTTATAAAACTGTATGAAATGACTTGTTGATAGTGGTCTATAAAACAGACTAATGATTAGCAATCATTTTCCTCTAGCATTGCACAAGAGCCAAGAATACTTTATCAAAAGTCAAAGTGTGCCAAGTCTGAAAAAGTAGAAGATGCTTTATTATTGGAATGCCCACTGGTAAGATTACTTTTTACTGGAGTGTTGTTGTGCAAAATACTAAATTAATATATTCTGGTGAAACATTTAGAATGGAGTGCTCTTTCCTTCAAAACCATTTTCTCAATGTTTTTAGGGAGTTAAGTCGTTAAAGGTTTGCAACATGTGCCTTATTTATATTAACTTTACATTTAGAGGTATACTTCTTTGTATTTTTCAATAGTGCATTCAAATGCTTTTTTGGTAAGCTTTCATGGAAGATTTTAAAATCAGTGCTTTTATGCTTATGCAACTAATTCTTAATTCCTTACAAAATAAATTCTACTTCCATTTTTCTTTATTTTTTAAATTGCAAGGACAGTAGCTGGGAGTTTTAGTTTTCTCCATATCTATTGACATTAAAAAAAACCAAAAAGCAGATACACTGGAGGCCCATTGAAGCAACCCTGACCAAAAACAGTTCTGCTGTTTCTAACTAATAATTACATTATTTCTTTCCTCCACCCAGTGTCCACAGAGCTTAGAAGTATTAGCCCTATCCTTGAGGTGCCTAAAAATAAAGCAGTGTAAATGCCATTTGTAGCAGTTACTGTTGAGTTACCCCTGAATGTCTTATTTTGAAATACTTAAACAATTTTATCTTCAAGATTGGTATCAATTAGATCAATAAGCAGTTAATTTTTCACAAGGCAATGTTTTAAGGGGTGTCTTTTCTAGAACAGGTAACTCTTGCAAGAAGTGTGACAGCAGATTATTTATGTGATAGGTGATTATTTGGCATGGACATGAGCTTAGAGATACTGATCTGATTAGCAGACAGCTTCCCTCCTTCAGTTTTTGAGGAAGGTGTATTTACTTTTGTGTTCTTCTGACTGTGTCAAAATGTTATGTATCCTCCTGATACAAACTTTTTTCTAATAGCCTTTTTTTATGTAGGGGGAAATGCTACCGAGTCCATCAGATTATAAAGCTTCCCTGATAGTCTTGACAGTGCAGAACTGGCTTCTACGTCTCTCTGCTGATAGTGGAGAAGTACTGGAAAAAGTCTATCTTGCTGGTTCCTGTTGCAAATTCTTCAGGTATTACACAACTACTATGCTTTATATCATTAACAGTCATTAGCAGTATAGTGGAGAAGGAGAGCTTTATATAATTAACAGTGATTAGTACTATAGAGGAGAAGGGGAATCATGTTTATTTTAGTACTATCCTATGGCTGACAACAGGTTTCTTAATCTAGGACATTACCTGGAGTACTGTTCCTGCATTCTCTTACCTGTAGAAGAATTTTATTAACTTAAGTATTATGGGGTCAAATTTGGTATCAAGTTCCACAAAACCTAGCCTACTATTTGCTTTTCTCTGACAACTTTACATCCTTTAGTATTGCAATGGCAACATACCAGGAGAGGACTTTAAGAGCTGAAAAACAAACCTGGTCAAACATACAAACAAGATGCTCAAAGTCTGAGCTGTTTTTAATTTGCAAAGGTTCTTCTCCATGGGTAGGTTTTTCATTTTTAAAGCAGAGCAGTTACTGCTTCTAGTAAACTACTTCTTTTTTTTCAGTTTTCAGAAGAAATTCTTTTCTTTAGGCTGAAGGATAAGAAAATGTGATTATGAAGGGAAGGAGAAAAATTAAGATAGTGAACGTTCATGCTTTCCAAATATTTCTCACAACCCTATATGAAATAAGTCTTTCCTAGTTCCATGGATTTTACATCATTGCAAAGAGCAAACATCCTGAGCACCTCTTCCAAATCAAATACTGCAGTTTGCCTGGGCACAGGCATCTGCTTAGTTAGAGTCGACTATATTTTATGTGAAATAATATATTTATTAATAAAAAGTTTTTAAGTGATTAAGATAGGCCTTTCTTGTCATAAATAGGTATCTGAGCTGGGATACTCCTCAAGAGGTAATGATTGTAAAGTCAGCTCAGAATAAGCTCCCTGCAGCAGCACGGCAGGTAAGTTTGTCGAAAAACTGTCATTTTTACAACACTGATCAAAAAAAAATTTACAAGCACAAAGATGGGGACGTTAGACTTTGTTATTATGGTAGAAGATAAAGGTGTCCTACCTTTAATAACTATATTCAGTATTGTTCCTTCCCAGGCAGGAATCCAACAGACTGTATTGTTTTATCTTGCTGTTTTCCAAGTTTTGCCTCTTTCATTCATTGGAATGCTGGAAATAAACAAAAAGGTAAGTTAATTTTTCTAATAATATGTGATCTGTAATGTAGTTCTATGACACCTGTAGTTTAGGCACTTATTTCAGAATTTCAGAAGTCATACTTACAGCTTGTAAAAGCAATTGAAACATTAATTAGCAACAGTGTTCTTGTGTCTGATAGGGGCGTTAGCGCAAATATTCTTAATTCTAATGACCAGAAGAGAAGATACAAATAGATTCTGTTACTGGGTTACTCTTTGACATGTAGAAGGACTTCAGCCTTTTTTTAGAGCAATCATAAGAACTGGGGAATCCTAAAGCGTTTGTACACTTCTTTTCACCTCCTTAAAGAAAGAAAGATGTGCCTCTGACCCAGTCCTAGTAACAGTCTATCAATTCTATATGCAGTTACAAATATTTTGAACTTTTATTATCACTGTTACTGAATGACAGAAGTAAAGTCTTGCTTTATCAGTCAAGAACAAACAACCTGAGTTCAGTTTCTGACCTATAAGTAAGTGTATATACTTAGGAAGAAACTTTGAGCCAGATTGCAATTTTTACTGTTCGATTTTAAGTCAAGAAAGTTCTGGATACAACTTACACATGAAACAGTACAAACATGCAAACTCTGTCTTTTAGGTTCTGTAAGGTACAGTGTCTTTTAGGGTGCAGAGCTATAAGCTGGAGTTTTAGCTGGTCCTAGGTTGGGTTGAGGCTGTAATTGAAATTGGGCCTGGCAAGTGAAGGCATGGGGTTAAACTTTTTCATTTGGGCCGATGAAAGTTTGGGGATACTGTGTATCGTTCTGTTCAAAATTAGTGTTAAGGATTGGAAACAATGTTACCAGTATCAAAGGTATTCTCAATCTGGTTAGGAATGGCATGCCAGATTCGTCATGGTCATAGTAGGCAAAACATCTGAAAGAGCACTTCTTCAGCTGGGTCTGTACCAAGTACTCAAAAGAGAAATTGTTAAACTATAATGGAAGGGCAGCATTTGGGATGTGAGAATATACCCAGCAGGAGATGGAACCAGTGAAGGCAATGCCAGACCTGACACAGATCAGTGGAATGCAACTGTTAGATTGGAGTTAGGGTTAGTGTTACTATTTAAGACTGCAGAATGCGCCTCATGCATCAGCTTTACTGAGATGGTATACCACAATAAATTCTGAGTTCAGGGTGGCTGAGATCTCAAGGACAGAAAGGAGACTTGAGGATTGGAAGATTATTAGAGTTTGTGTCTGTAAGACACTGAGACCTAAGCTAACAAATGTATTGAGAAAGAGCTGTAAAACTAAGTAAAAGGCAAAGTCTCAGAAGTGAATATATCTTTCAGAACCAAACAGATCACAGAATTGCTAGTAGTGTTAAGATGTAGGTGTCTTACAGTTCCTGGGTTTCTTTTTTTTTTTTTTTTTTAATTGTTTTTGAGCCTGTTTTAACTGGTTAATTGCTTTTTTACATAGTGAGTCAGATTAAAGAGAACTACATTTCCAAGCATATCTATTTAAAAAACCCTATGAACTTCACATGTTGTTATTAATTAAATATGAAGAATTAGTTTGTGGGGTTTGCTCAGTGATGTGTTACACAGTGGCACAAATGAATAGTGCATAATTATTAAAAAGGATAAGTCAGCTTCTCATGTAAATGTCTAATTTGGATTCAGAGAGAATCCTGTACTCTGTGACAGCTGGATAGTGTAGTTTTAGTACAGCTGTACGCAGTCATAGAGTTGTGATGAGACTAGTATTTTACCCTGGTGGTGAAGAAAGAAGAGAAGATCTGAAATCAGGACTTTTGGATTGAGTTGTAGTTTTGCTAACATTCCTGTGGGATGCTGAATAATATAATCTATTCATGTATGATAATAACTGGGTAGCATGATATGAAGATAAACGGAGAATTTATTAGAGCATGAATCTGCTTGCAGAATATGACTAATCTAACCTCAGGTGTTACTGCAGTGCAACGGATTAAAGAAATTCAGCAGAAGAGATGAGTTACAGAAAACTTCATGAACTTAAACAGTGATCATAGAGTTTAGTCAGAATAAAAAAAATAAAGCAATTGCAAAATCAAGGACATAATGTCAGTTATTTGTGTTTTCTCTCCATTATTTCTTCTCTAATAGAATATTTTTTGCTTCATTTTATTCCAGATTTTTGGTAATAGTGTGACAGATGTGGCTGTTTCTAATGGAATCCTGATTGTCATGTATAGCATGGGTCTGGTCAGACTCTATAACTTCAAGGCCATTTTGGAACAGGTAATGAAACAGAGTTTTCATACAGTCCATGCTATTTTTGGGTAACAAGTCATATATATTCATGTATGTATGTAAGTACATAGGGTATGTGTCAAAGGATAGGTTCCTGCCCAAATTTATGGTCAGAAGATACAAATGGATATACACTATCAGAAAAGTTACTTGCAACAGTTACAGTTGGCAAAACATAAGAGATACAGGGTCAGAGAGGCACTTCTGAGGAGTTCTGTAAATGTTAGACCAGATGTGCTCCTCTTTACACACCTAGACTGTAGTTATAGATGATTGTTAAGGTCAGGAACTGGTGGGCATGGGGAAGTTTGATCTCAAACAGAACTGCAGTAAGACTTGTGAGTTTATATCCTTCCAATCAAAAATCAAACATTAATTCAAAAAATAAGACCTCAAGCAGTATCTAACAAGATAAAAAATGCAGTAGTAATAGAGCAGTAAAACTAAAAAGCAGGTAAATATTCATCTGTAAAGCTGAATTGTTCTGTGTTATTTTAGTTCATGGAACAACCATTTGATTTGGGACAAGAATTCAACTGGAATGGTCAGGTGGGAGTTGTAGGAAAGTATCCATTTGGTCTTCCATGTAACATTAAAATAACAGGTAATTATGATCTTTGTATTGGCTTGACTGGTAGCTTTTATGGATTAATTGTGACTTATTTCACACTAAGAGAAAATACTAAAATTACTGTGCTCATATTGTGCTGTAGCTGTATTTCTGGATTTACATTATAGTAAACTGTGCTTTGCTTTACTTCTAATTACAGTAATAATTATATAGGACACACCAAGAAAACTATTAGAGCAACTAGGCTATCTGAAAAACTTTATAAGCAATGCATGAAATGGAAACCCCTTTCTTTATTTCTGAGATGCAATGGCTCTTGAGAAACAGGAAGGACTAGGATAGTTGTTAGAAGAACCCAGAAACAGTATAGGTTATGTAAGCAAAAGATGTGAGAACATTTACTCCAGCTTGCAGAGGAAATTCAAAGAGACTGAATACAATTTGTCTGACTGGCATTTTGATATTCTAGGTTGTCAGAAGTGTGCCAGTTTCAGTAAAATGAATTCCTGAGAAGACAACAAATTATTAAAAACAATTCTAATGCCTCAAATCATTAACTTATAAATGTTCTGCTTTATTTAATGACTACTTTCTCTAAAACTAAACAGTGGCTTCTGTTGGTGCACTTGAGATTAGAATTTAGTGGTAAGAATCTTAATGAATGACCAAAGCCTGAAACTTCCTTTTAAATTTCTTTTCTTACTTTAAAAATACATTCTCACAAGTTCACACTTAAGGCATCTAAAAAAAATTTAAATGGTTGGTTTCATGAATATCAAAGAATGCATGCATTTATTTATTTAATTTTGAATGTTTCTGTATTAAATGTTTTTTACAGGTGATTGTCCACATAAAATATGCTCTTTTTTTTCAGTGTCAGATAATAAGTGACAAATCAATCCAGATTTATATAAAAATGAGGGAGTACAGAAAGATAAAATACAGACTTACATAGTGAAGTTATAATGCAATGTTTTATCAAAACAAAATAATAGGCTGCTATATTTGATGTCTCAGTTTTTGCAAAGGGAAATCTTCCCCCATTTTTCTCTCCATCTCAGTCTGTGAAACCACCATTTAATTGTTAGGGACCTGTGAAAAACCTGCTGTGGGAACTTTAATAGGAAGATTTGATCTCATGGCTTATAGACCATTGTAGTTTTTAGTTTTGAGATTTAAAACCAGTGTACTGGAGAAAACATTTTTGATCTTTAATCATATTCAGGAATTTGTGGTTAGGAAGTTTTGAACCCATGACATACATTTTTCATGGTTGCTTTTTGCAAATAGTTGCATTCCTGTGGTTTTTGAGTTGTTTTCTTTCAAGAATGAGATGGGCAAATGCTTCAGTGAGCAAGATCTTAACAGTTTCAGAGTGCAGGCTTGTATTTACTATAATTTAACTGTGTGTAGTTTTCCTTCTTACTTAGTCCTAGCCTCCCTACAGAAATTGCCTGAAGGGATGGCCATTATTACAGTACTGTTTTTATGGTGTGAGGTACCCAAAATGAAGTGTATTGAGATCAAAACATACAGGCTATGTACATGTATATGTACTATGCTACAACTCTTAACTGGTGAGGAATTGATTCTGGTCACAGTGTGTGTTTTTCTGAATGGTCCCGAACTTAAAACTGTAGTTTGATTTATTGTTAGATGATACAGTAATTTCAGAAAAAAAGCAAGGAGAAGGATACCCTGTGGAAACCTTTTCTTGTTGTTGTTTCTTTGGTTTTATTTGCATTTAGAACAAACACTTGTTAGTGCTGCCAGGAACAACTTTGTTTAGATGAGTCTGCAGAGTTTAAAGTAAGTGAACAAAGAAGCTCAACTGCAGATTGAAAACTGGCAAGACTTGGGAAAGGACTTGCAAACAATAAAACAGGAGGTGTTAAGCAACAAGAGCAAGTGACATACAGCAGGAAAGAGGGAGTTGAGGCAGCAGAATCACATTATCACAGTGGTTTAGGTGGCTATGATCTTGCAAATCTTTGCCAAATGAACATAAAAGGAAAGGCATATTTTATAAACAGCCTCTACTACTCAGTATTGATATACTATTGAGATACATTTAATTGTATCATTTAGTCCATCTACCAGAGTTTTTGAGGGACCTTAATATATATGCTTTATTTAAAAAGTTGTTTGGGTAAAATGTTAACAAAACTTTCTTAACTCATTTTTCATTTTCTGACTGATTTTAGTATCAGTAGGTCCTTTGCTTATGCTTCCATCTTCAACATTCTTTACATTTTCAGCAGATGCATGAGTTTTTTATAACCTATAGTTTGTTCTATCTTGCACAGAATCTCCCATTGCCTATGTGTCACTCCAAAATGCAAATAGAACATAGCCACTTTCCAGCTTAAGAAAGACTTCATTTCCATTAGCATTGAACTAATTCCATTCAATCTAAATGGCTAAGTTGATGGAAACATGAACAAAGGAAGAGGAGAGAAGCACTCCATAAAAATCATATCTGATGTCACGTGACATCTTAGCACCATTGGCAGCTAGGATAATTATCTACACTAAGCAGGATAAGAATAAGTCAAAATTTGGATAAGACCTTTGGGACACAAAGTCCAGATAAGAACCTTGTTCTCCTTGCACTAGTTCAGTTTGGATTTTTGTGTTCTGCCTGTTTAAATTCCCCTTGTAATTGCAGATTTTCTCCACATTTTGTCAATTTTTCCCCAGCTTTTCTCTGTTAGAAAGAGCTGATCTTTACTCTAAAGTTGATTCAGTTATAGGAGCTGTAGAAATTGCTTTAATTTACCTAGCTGGCAGAAGTTGTCAAGTTCTGTGCAGTCCATTTCATTCAAAGATGCCTCTCACTGAGTAAACAAAAGACTTGTAAGAATGGCCTAGTACATCTCTGTAATTTATCCCAACTGAACTGAAAGGAAAACTAGATACCTTTTGCCATTAATTGCAAAAATTTCTATATTTTGACTGATTTTTATGAACTCAGCTACAGATTGCATCCATTGTGGTCCACACTATTTTGTTGTATTACACAAAAGGAGAAAGCAGAATCTGCATATTCTATCTTCCTGTATTTAATTCTGTTATTTGAGATTGTTACTTGCTGTTTCCAGTTATTTATCACTGTTTTTCGCAAGACAATAGTGACCATTTTTGTCGCAGTGTCGGACACGAACACGCAGATTCAAACATCAGGTCAGGACCACTGAGCAGAGCAAAGGACCCTGCCCACCTTTATTCTCACCTTTTTATACCTCTCTTAAAACAACCACACATTGGTAGATGAGGTTAACACCTCTGCAATTTTACAGGATAGGAACATAGTCTATCATCTTTCTCCGCCTTGGAGAAAGGAATGAACAACAATCCAGAAGTTCAGAAAACATTCTAGGCCGGTTAGAAAAACAAGAGCTATGTTTATAGAAAATGCATGAGAACTTCTACTACAAAAGTAAAAACACAGAACAGTAGAAAAACCAGGGCGACACATTTTGATATGGTCTTCGATCTGTTCATGTATACATCCTTTCTCAATCAGATGAGCTGGAATAATTTGAATTATTCACTGTGTCTTTGCTTGTAAATCAAAGGTACTAGAAGAGTAGTTCATCATCAAGATCTGTGAAGGCAGTAACCCTCCACAGGGAACTGCACATGTGCACCTGGATGCTAGGTGAGATAGCATAGCTGGTGCTGGAAAGGAGTTCACAGCCAATGTGTTTCCACCAATCTTCAAAAGTTCTGAAGAATTAGTAGCTTTACTGGAATTTAGAATTGTAAGGATCTATGGAATTATGACTGTTCTGCTACTAATGGTGTTAACGTTACCGAATATTTGCAGATACCCCACCTTTGCTATTTGAAGCATCTTCTCTGGAGAATGCATTTCAAATTGGAGGTTACCCTTGGCATTATATCATCACACCTAACAAGAAAAAACATAAAGGAGTCTTCCATATTTGTTCTCTGAAAGACAATGCTTTGGTAATATATTCAGAAAGCAGCTTCTCTGAAATTAATGTGTATTATGTTTGTCTTCATCTCTTATTCTGAGTAGGTAATAATACCTTTGTTTAGCAGTGTAGTGCTTACACAGGGATCACCCCAGTATCAAATTAGCTATCCTATGGAGTCATGTGTAAAATAGTTTCTTCTGAATTAGTACTGCTTCTCATATTTCTTTCATTCCAATATAAATAGTAGTGCTGTCAGAGCTACACAGCACTGTATTCATGACTTAAAAGTTAAGTCTCATTACCTGTTTCCTTGGTTACATGGTAACATCCTAATGCACTTCTGACTAGTCAGCCTGCTAAATGCTGACTAAAGAATTATTTTAAATTTTAAGAAATTGCAGAGTAAATGTCCTTAATATTTGTAGTTTATCTTTGACTTGTACCTTCTCTCTCTCCCTAAAAAGATTTGATTGCTCAGTTTAATCCCTTTCTGTCCCTAGAAAGGTTTTATTACTTAGTTTAATCCGTTCCTAATTATTTTTATGTACTGTTCATCATATGAATACTATTTTGTGTGAGCTCTCCCTCTCAGCTTTTATTTTGAATCTGGAATTGACCTGAAGATCATTCTGTGTTTCAAGCAACTTCTAGGCCTGTTTAGAGTTTCTTGACTAAATAAGTCTCATCTGTAAATGTCCTTATCACTTTTGCTTGCCTGATCAAATCAATTATTTCTCTCCTATCTTATTTTCAAAACTGATGTTTCACAACTGTAGCTGAAGATCAATTTTGATTCAAATGGACTTGTAGAGTTTTCTCATCTGTTTTTTTCTATGTGGGTTCATATATTTGGCAGTTTGAATGATTGATGTCAGCTAAATTTAACAACAGAAAGCCACTGCCAAAATCCCGAGATTTTGACCAGCTTGCATCTGATTGCTGAAATCACAAGGTATTCCAGGCTTACATGCTCCACAAATAATTTCCAGAAAAAAGGCTAAGCCTGAGGTTTGAAGCTCAAGTCAAACTCTGTGCTAACGTTTGTCACGTGTGTTGACGCATCCCACCTCTTGGATACTCAAATAGCGGGAATTATTGAAGTGTTTGCACAGTTTAGGTTAAATCTTCATTTTGCTTAGTTTCAGGGGAGATAGGATGATATATAGCTAAGGTACAAGGTTATTGCTTATTGCATATTAAAAATCTCGAAATGGCTCCACCGAATATGGTGAGAATTGGAACTGAGTCTTTTTATTATTGTTCCACTGCCATCCTTTCTGGTCATGATTAGGAGCAATACTTAAAAACCTCCAGAGGTATATAGTGAGGAGCTCAGTATTTCCACTTTAATTAGATCTGTAAGACTTTCAAAATACTAATATTCTAAGCTTTCCTTTTCTTCTTCAGGCAAAAAATGGCATACAGGATATGAAATGCTGTTCACTTGAACCTGACTGGATATATTTCCATCCAGATATGTCAGGTAGAATAATCCACGTGGGACCAAATTTGATAAAGTATGAGCCTTTTTTACTCTTTTTTTTTTTTTCATTAGAGAAGAAGTTGCATAACTGCATAAATTCAGTATTTTGACAATTTGCAGGTCCAAACACTCATCAGACTTTAGAAATTGTAAAATCTATTAATTTTTCAGAATCAAAAGGTCTTCTAGAAACATCTGCAGATTTCTGTGTGATGAATGTGGGCACTAGAGGCCACAGTTTAGATTTTGATATGAAAAATATTCAAGGACCACTGTGTCAAAATTTCACTGATAAACATAAATTACAAAAATAATTAATTTCCATTTTATTTATTTACGATGTTTTAATGTACTAGATTTTTAAAAATTATATAGAAATGTTGTAGTAAGCAGATTAGAATACATTACTTACTTTATAATTTCTGTTTCTTTTGTAGAGTCTTAAAGTTTAAGGAAGTTAAAAATCATGCAGATCAAATGGAGATTGCAGAAGATTTTACAATTGTAGCCAACAGAGAAAACTGTGTGAGTTTAGAGTCTGAGATCACCATGTGTGATTTTGAGCTATACACAGGGGGTTTGCATATGTGAGTAATCACTGTGTTTGATGGGCTTTATTCAAGGTTTATTGAAAGACATTCTCTGTCTTCATCGGACTTTAAGCAGTATGAAAAGAATTTTGAAAACAGTAATACTTTCAGGATAGATTTCTGAAACCTCCAGTCTTTTCTTCAGTTTTCAGCATTCTTTATGGTGTGCAGTGTAACCATGTATCATGGATATAAAACATACTTAAAAGATGGTGACAGATTTCCTTCAAATGAAGGTGCCACCAAGTGATAATTGTGTGCATCTTTGGTGCTCAGGTAAGTTGAGCATACAAATGCTAGAAATGTTTTAAGTCTCTCATATCTTAAGGGTAAGTCTTCATAAGACAACAAAGACAATACATTGCTTCCAAAAGTCCATTCCTTTTCCTGGCCATGCACACCTGTCACTCTCTTGTGACAAGTCTGGCATTCATCTAACCCTTGGTGAGCCAAATCAGTGGGCTAAAATAACAGAAAAATAACCTGGCAGAAAAGGTGAGTACTTTTTCTGCTTGCTTGTTTTGCTGAACTGAAGCAGAACAGGATTGAATGATCAGTGGATCAGAAGAGTGCAGAAAGGTGGAATCAAGTGAAAGAGGGTGGTTTAAAACTACTGGTAGAACTGAGCTCTTAAATCACCTCTGTTGTTTCACAAAGTCTTTTGTGATATAAAATCACAAAGACAATCTAATGTCAAAAAGGTTAAAGAGCACATGTGAAAAAAATTCTAGGTAGTGCCTGGAACTGTCATTTTGATTCAGAAGACAAGATTATGTCTTATCTAAAAGCAAATTTTTATAGTTTGAATACTGTAAAATGCCTTTGAATCTGTGATACTAATTTTGAAGCTTTTGCAGGAAAAAAGGTTTGTGTATCAAAAATCTACACAAACTCAAGGACAAAACTTGCATTGAATTCAGAAGCTAAGCACCAGGTCATCTAATAACTTGCCATATTGCTTTTTGAGGGTTGTGTAGATAACTTCTGTTACAGTAAGAAGAAAGAAATAGGAGTTCTAATCCTGCCTGTGCTGTGCTTATTCCTTTTGACTTCCGTTAAGACACTGATAACCTCTTTTTTTAATATTTCCGGTGTTAATGTGGAAGCAGCCATGGTGGTTTAAGATGCTTCTTTCCCCATCTTCTGGAACTAAGAGTTTAGGAAAAAAACTGGTGGTGATTTAGCAGTCGTAATTCTCATTCCAGCATCTTGGTTCTAGTCACTTCTGTTCAAAAAATTATGGTAGCTGAGAACCTTTGCCACCTCTAAATATGAGTAAACAGCAATAATATCTCAACTAAAGTCACCAAGTTCATGAACTCCTAAAGAAAACAGCAGCACCAGGGCTATGCCTAGCTAATGAGTAAAACAAGGTCAGAAGGCAAAATATATGAAACAGATACATTGTCAAATCGATAGAAACGAAATTGCTCAGAAGTCTAGAGACACTTTTTTTATGTTTCTCCAAAGGTGAACAACACCGTTACTGTAACAGCTTCTGGTAGAGTGGTGAAAAAGCGTTTTACCTCGCTGGATGATGACCCAGAACAAGAGGTAACTGATGTAGTAAGAGCACTTCATGGATTATTTCACTGTTTAGCTAGCCAGAAGACCTTCTTGTTTCAGGTGCAGTGGGTGTAACCATTAGCTGTGTATACCTTTGAGTTCTTTATTCCTCTTCTCTTTGTCTTCTTCTAATTGCTTCACATGCTGTTTATCATCTTTTCTCCTTGGTTGACATTTGAGCTTTGAATTTTCTCTTTCTTTCAAGAACTGATCTTATGCCCCATGATACCATAACTCCATGTGACTTCAGTGGCACAGAAAAGATATGTTAATGTGACAAACCATTACTCTTTTCTCCATTTAAATATCTACTTTGAACATTGCTTATAAAGCATTTTATGAAATGAAAGAAACTTTTTCTTTTCCTCTGCTTTAGGATCCTCTTGTCTTTTTTTATAGTATCTCTAAACTTTATTTTTCTCTCTCAGTTACTTTGATTGGATTGTAGGATAAGGTATTTAACACTTTTCCTTTAAATAACTGCTTCTTGAGAATGAAAACACTACTTGAGTCTTAAAAGGTTATGAAAAATACTTTTTAGCTCTCTATCTAGAGCTGGATCTGTAATTGACAAAAGCACAACAGGTAAAATTCATCAGTTTCTGGCAGTCTCTCCTATTCTTTATTCTGAGGAAATAGATTTTACTATGGTAAAAATACAGCACAGTCCAGTATAACCCTTAAGTGTCTGCAGTTTATTTCTATTCACTTTTCTTTTAACCATTATAAAAATAATTGCACGCTGGTTTTTTTCCTGCTGTTACACTTTATTTGTGATTCCAGTAAATGTTTTTACATTATGGAAAAAAAAGACTGGCTTGAATTTAAAGAGTATGTCACAGTGAGATAAAGGCAATTAAGATAGTTCACAATCTTCACATTTTGGTCTCAGTTCTTCACTGACATATAATCTGTGGAGCAAGAGAGAGATCTGAACAGAACGTACAGATATTCATGTAAATGGAATTCCTCCAATGTACCCATTCCCTCAAAATCAATGATGGTTTAAAGCTACACTGTCTCTTAACGTCTCTGCTTCAGGAGCCTAAGTAAATTTCTGCAGCCACTCTAGAAATACTTCTTTTGTGTTTCCTGTATGTTACATATAAAATACATGTACTTGAACATTAGGATTTTTCAGAACATCACTTCCTTTTCTCCCGCTTAAGGAATTTTGCTGAAATACCCTGACAACTCATGTTGGGAAAAATGCCTGTTGGGTATCGGGCTCCCAAAGTTTTCTTTCAGACCAGAAGATAAGTACTAGAATTTGCCCAATTCTGCTTTCACCTGAAAGAAAAAAGAGCTATACAATTTAGGTAGAGGAGAATGTGAATTTATGTTTGATTTGTGAACTTGAGGTTTTGTTTTTCCTAAGACATTCAAAATTGTGGACTATGAAGATGAATTGGATTTATTATCCACTGTGGCAGTTACTCAGATAGGAGCTGATGGAAGAGCTCACCTTGACTTTCATTGTAATGAACACGGAATTCTACTTAAGAGTATTCCATTAAAGGAGTCCTGGGATGTGGTGAGGAAAATTCTTGTCTTTTGTTCCCACTGTCTCTTCCCCATACTCATTTACGTACCACTTTTGTTCACATCTCAAGCAGATATATAAGTAGTGTTGCGAAGGGATGAGATTCATATAAAATAATAATCATAACTCTAAAATTGTAAGTACTCCATCAGACAGTAGTTAATTTACCTGAAAATCTCCATTATTTGAAATTATTATTTTTTTGTTGTTGGTTGATTTGTTTGGGGGTTTTTTGGTTGGGGTAAGGGTTGTCCTTAATGTAATTCTGAAGTATTTATCAACTTAAATACTCACTCTGTGGCTAGTTACATTAGATTAACTTTGCAACTTGTAAATAGTCTCTCTAGTTTAACTTGAACTACTCATGCATAGAATGAAGCATGGACCTCACTATGTATTTATTTGGAAGATGGAACGAGCTGTTCATACAGTCCAAGTTTAGGTGGATATCCAAGTTAGATGGTCTGAAATATTCAGCACCTTTGCACCTCTTTTATCATTGACTGCATAGGCAACTTGTGATCTTAAATCAGATGCTCTGAATTTAGATTCCTAAAATAGGGATGTGAGAAACCTCTCAAAGTTTTAAAATTCTGCCCTTTATTGGGAAGAGTAATCTCTGTGTATCCACACAAATTTTCTGCCTGATCATGAAATTCACCAGTGTTAAATATTTTTTGTTCCTTGTGGAAAATGATATGGATATTTGCAAGTTGTGGAAATAGAGACTGCAATCTGATTTTTTTTTTCTTATTTCAGACTTACAGTCATGAAGTTTACTTCGACAAAGACCTCGTATTACATATAGAACAGAAGCCTAACAGGAGATTCAGTTGTTATGTTTATCAAATGGTCTGTGATACTGCAAAAGATGATGATTCTTAATGCTATGAAAAAAACCAGAAATTGTTTTGTAAAAAAAAGGAGGGAGAACTTTTGTATATATTTAAGCCATAAACACCAGCTACAGAGACTTTTGGATGCTATTTAAGGATACTGCAAAAGATGATGATTCTTAATGCTATGAAAAAAACCAGAAATTGTTTTGTAAAAAAAAGGAGGGAGAACTTTTGTATATATTTAAGCCATAAACACCAGCTACAGAGACTTTTGGATGCTATTTAAGGATACTGCAAAAGATGATGATTCTTAATGCTATGAAAAAAAACAGAAATTGTTTTGTAAAAAAAAAGGGAGGGAGAACTTTTGTATATATTTAAGCCATAAACACCAGCTACAGAGACTTTTGGATGCTATTTAAGGACTCCATACATATGAAGTGGTCAACTACCGTTTTTCTGGCTGGATTTAATCTTAACATTTTATACTGCTACATAAGGTCTTGTTTCTTTTTTTCTTTGTGACACTGTACACTTGCCTGTAGTTCATCATGGCTTTTCATGTATTTACTAGCTCATCATTAATGCTAGATGCAGCATTTTTTGCTTCTCTTCAGCAATGGGATTGAAATACTGGACATCAAGGAGAAAGATGTGGACTTATTATCTAGCATCTGCTGTGATCTGTCTTACATAGTTTTACCTATGCAACTCTAATACAAACTGTTAGTTAATTGAAGTACATAAAACTATCTAGGATAAATTTTGTATGTAGTATGAAAATTGTAGTGTTCCCATTAAACCACTTAGACAAAATCCTTCTCTTGGTTTTGTGTGAGAAATAAAATCACTCAGGTTTTCTGGTTGTGTATGTTTTGGTTTAAAGAGAAATCTTAATAAATTATGTATTTTACTGTATTTTTAATATATCTTTTTATATGTTTTTACAGATAGATAGATAGATAACCAAGCAATTCTCTGCCTGACTCTGTTAAGGATCATGTGTTGTTCAGTGTGAGCCAAAGCTCCCAGCTGTTCACCCTTATAACTGTGCCTATCTGATACATCAGAGTGCTATGTGGTATATTCAGAATCTGCAGAATGAAAGCTTTCATTTTAAATTAAAAAACACTCACAACACCAAAACACAGGCTGTAGACTTTATGGTGATTAAGTGTTTCCAAATGCAAGCCAAAGATGGGCTCAGGAGAATTGCTCATCAAAACAGAACTCACTACTATGACTGTCATCATGAGCATGGTAATTCTAAATGCAAATATTTTTTTGCTCCAGGCTTTACTAATAAGCGTGGATCATTCTAGATGATGCAATAGAGGAGAGCTCTAGAAGAATGATAAAAAAATTTCTATTGTGAGTTTTTAAAGAAAGTGTAATGCAAAAGAAAAAGTGAATTGCAATTGTGGAAAGAAAAAACAACGCAAAAATGACATTTAAGAAGATAATGAAACAACAGTAGAAATAAAGGGCAGCAGCAACACCTAACTTCCCCCCTATCTTCTGTAAGTTTTCACTTTGGGTCCAGGAAAGAACACCTGTCCATTACCTGCTATTTTATAACTATGTAAGTAATATATGAAGGTGAAAACTAATATGAAGCTGGACTCTTAAGACAGAAGACCCAATTTTTAAGCAGATACTTGAGATAATTTTTATGCTCATTGCTGTTTTGCTTTTTGAAGCAGTTCCTCTCAGAGAAAGACATTTAAACTTCATCTTTTATTAAATAGTGCAAGTACTGTCCATGAAGACAAGCCATAGCTTTCAGGAGTTTACTATGCTTCCTAGTGGCTTATTTTTAAGCTATGGCAGACTTATGAAGTGATAGTCTTTTAAATCTGTAAATGTACATCAGTATCTTAAAAAAAAAAAGCCACAATTCATAATGACCAAAAGGCAGCCCAGACTTTGATCAACACTGAGTCTTGTGTAAGAAATTCTATCACTCTAGATGCACACTGTGTTGCAGCGTTACAGATAATGGCAGATGTTCTGTCCTGGCAGGTCCCATATAGACATTTTCATTTAGAAACAGAAGAGGTTTCTATTTACTTTAAAACACCTTGAAAGCTATTTACGAACAGAGAATCTCAAATTACTAGCCCTGAACACTTCTGAGTGTCTTGGCACCCTACTTACAGCCTGGAACACACTAAAGAAGCAGAATCATTAAATGCTTCTGGTTTGTGCTTTTCAAGCTGTGAGTTGCCTTATGTACCTATGCAGAGACCTAGAAAATTCTAACAATAAACTTGTGTTTAAATGGGAGGAAAATGTTGACCACAAACCAGTAGTTTTTGCACTGTTCAAAATAACTGTATCTAAACCAAATACAAATACCTGCATGCTTGGTGGCAGCCCACCTCAATCAACTGCTTTTACTTCAAGTTAAATTTCTAAACAAAGCTCATCCACCAGAAAAAAAGATAGTACCTTACTTTACCAGGAGATCTTACATGCAAGCATTTTTAGTCACTGTTGCTGGCAGGAGTGTACTATTGTGTAGTGTCAAATTGATATTAAATGTGAATTAATGCATTAGATTAATTAGAGTAAGACAGAGAAGACAAAAATTTTCTTCACTTCTCATAGGCAGTACCTAACTCCTTTATGATCAGGAAACCCATTTACTGATAGGTTTTTATTTTATAAAAATCAGACTAAGGAACTATTAGTGTGAAATTGTGAGTACCCTTGCTTCCTGTGATTTTCAGGGGGTGCTGAGCACTCATGCCATGGCTTCCAGAGTATGCAGATAAAGCCTCAATTAATTACATCAAATGCAGTTTCAAGTGCACCCCTTAAAAGATCAAATCTGAAAGGCTTATGGCCTATGCTCCCATTATTTTCATTAGCACTAGATCCCCAAGGGAAAAAGATTATATATACATATGTAGAGAGATGTAAATATATAGAACTGTTAATGTGAGGAAACTCTCAAACACATATTTCAAACATAGAGTTGAAGGGATCTTAGCAACTTTTGCCAGCATTCCCAATTGGGTAACTTCACCCAAACTTTCTGCATTTTCAGTGTGGAGAAATGCTTCTTTTTTTTTTTTTTTTCCTGAATGTGTCCAGTTACTTTAACAGCACAGTTTCTTGCTCATTTTATTCTCATTTTGTCTTTTATTTTCCTCTTGTTTTTGAGAAAAATACCATTTATATTACTTAACGGTAACTGAAGATTGCCAAAAACTCACCAGCAAGATTTTTTTTTCCTTATGGAACTGTAACAGCTATCCCACAAGATGGAACAGCTAATAAATTAATTCGGTTCCCAGTTATAATAAAGATTGTTAATAGGAATACCTGCTAGAAAGGACACCCATACAGGGTGTCATGTAGGCTGAGTGCTTTCTGAAAGAACAGTTGTGAGGAACTGCTGTTTGCTGCTTAAAGCAAGGTCTCTGAGCACTCTGCCTGCAAAAAGCAAAACATTGGTCTAGTAATTAAAGGTCATGGACTAGTGAATTCATGTTGGATTTCACCTAAGGTTGGTTGATATAAGCTTTCTGCTGTTGCCAGAATGAACAAATCCTAAACCATAAGCGCAAAAAAGGGGAAGTAGTAAAACTGGTTTTCTAAGACCGAACCACAAAAGAATATATAGAACGGTAACTGAGTTCTTTTCTACCTGCCAAGTATTGCTACACTACAAAACTTTTAAAGAGCTTCTTTTTTCTGGACTTGATCTGATATGTCTGTAGCAATGCCTCACCAATAATAATGAAATTGTATCAACAATTCAGAGAGGACCACTTGAAGCTCTCTGGTTGCTAGACTTGGCATTTATACAACTATAACTTTAGTATTTATTTCTGCTTTACTGAAATTACAAAAAGATGACCAAAATCTTCAGGTTATCATATTCTTATATTCTTATAGAAGTTAGAAAGAATTAGAAAGGATATAGAAAATAATTTTATGCCAGTGCATTCAAATATTTATAGATTGAATAAAGTAGTTAAAGTGCTTGCTTTGGCTAATAAAAGATTAACAATTGCAAAAATAGGTTGATTGTTTCTTTTGGTTTTGATTTTTTTTTTCATGAAAGGAACTACGTATCCTAGCAGAGTGAAGAGTTACAATAATGTGATTGTTAAGAACTGCTTGGTATAACTTAGTAACTCATTTAGTAAATTGAGAGTACAAATGCCTTATTCCTCACTGAGCGGAGAAGGAATACTGTGTTGTTGAGAACATTGTATTTTTAGGGAAGGGTAAGTGCTTCTCAGGAAGAAAAAAGGAAACATGGTAGGGGAAGCCAAAATTCACTGGAATTACTCCACAAAGTGATTCAAGAAGTCTGGCTTACTTGAACGCTGCAGGAGAAGCAATGCATTCCACATGATAGGCTTGCAGGCTCTCCAGACAGTCCCCAGTAACAGCTGCTTGCCAGAAGACAGACAGGAAAATTATTCTGTTAACGTGTTTACTTGCATGTTCCATATTCGGACTCAGACATTGGCAGTTTTCCCTATTATCTTCTGTATCTGCAGTTAGTCTCAACTTTTGGATGTTACCGTGCAATTTGCAGCGCGGTTGCACACATTTCCATGCTCTGGGGCAATAGAAATCTAGGAAACTCCTGAATGTTGACACCACGCTCTTCCTATTTTAGCCCTTTGTAATGCCACTGCCTCTTCTTTGTAATGCCTCTGTCCCTGTGTGCTGAAAGATGAGTCGACGAGACAAATGTCCAGCCTAGATGGGCAAGGAGCTTTTGAAGGAACTAAGGAATAAAAAGAGGATGTATCATCTTTGGAAGGAGGGTCAGGTATCTCAGGAAATATTTAAGGGGGTTGTTAGGGCATGTAGAAAAAAAAATTAGAGAGGTCAAAGCTCAGTTAGAACTTAATTTGGCAACTTTTATGAAGGATAATAAAAAATGTTTTTACAAATATATTATGGCAAAAGGAAGGGTAAGAACAACCTTGGTTCTCTACTGGATGCAGGAGGGAATTTAGTGACCGCAGATGGGGAGAAGGCAGAGGTGTTTAACACTTTCTTTGCCTCGGTCTTTATCGGAAAGACCGTTTGTCCTCAGGACAACTGTCCTCCTGGGCTGGTAGATGGTGTCAGGGAGCAGGATGGTCACCCTGTTATCCAGGAGGAGGCAGTCAGGGAACTGCTGAGCCGCTTGAATGTTCATAAATCTATGGGACCAGATGGGATCCATCCCAGGGTGATGAGGGAGCTGGCAGATGAGCTTGCGAGGCCGCTCTCCTTCGCTTACCAACAGTCCTGGCTCACTGGTGAGGTTCTAGATGACTGGAAGCTGGCCAATGTGACGCCTACGCACAAGAAGGGTAGGAAGGAGGATCCTGGAAATTATAGGCCAGTCAGTCTAACCTCAGTACCTGGTAAGGTAATAGAGCAGTTTATTTTGAGTGCCATTACACAGCACCTACAGGATGGCCAGGGGATCAGACCAAGCCAGCATGGGTTTAGGAGAGGTAGGTCGTGTTTGACCAACCTGATCTCCTTCTATGACCAGGTGACCCACCTGGTGGATGCAGGAAAGGCTGTGGATGTGTCTATTTGGACTTCAGCAAGGCCTTTGACATTGTCTCCCACAGTAAACTCCTGGAAAAGCTGGCAGCCCACAGCTTGGACAGGAGCACTCTTCGCTGGGTTAAGAACTGGCTGGATCGCTGGGCCCAGAGAGTGCTGGTGAACGGTGCTGCATCCAGTTGGCGACCAGTCACCAGTAGTGTCCCTCAGGGATCTGTGCTAGGGCCAGTTTTGCTTAATATTTTTATTGACGATATGGATGAGGGTATTGAGTCTTTCATTAGTAAATTTGCAGATGACACTAAGCTGGGAGCGTGTGTCGATCTGTTGGAAGGTAGGAGGGCCCTGCAAAGAGATCTGGAATGGTTGGATAGATGGGCAGAGTCCAATAACATAAAGTTTAACAAGTCCAAGTCAGAGTCCTGCATTTTGGCCACGATGACCCCCTGCAACACTATAAGCTGGGGACAGTGTGCCTGGACAATGCCCAGGCAGAAAGAGACTTGGGGGTACTGGTCAACAGCCGACTGAACACGAGCCAGCAGTGTGCCTTGGTGGCCAAGAAGGCCAACGGCATCCTGGCCTGTATCAGAAATAGTGTGGCCAGCAGGGCCAGGGAAGTCATTCTTCCCCTGTACTTGGCACTGGTGAGGCCGCACCCCAAGTACTGTGTCCAGTTCTGGGCCCCTCAGTTCAGGAAGGACATTGAGACGCTTGAACGCGTCCAGAGGAGGGCGACAAGACTGGTGAAGGGCTCGGAACACAAGCCCTGTGAGGAACAACTGAGGGAGCTGGGGTTGTTTAGCCTGGAGAAAAGAAGACTCAGAGGTGACCTTATCGCTCTCTACAACAACCTGAAAGGTGGTTGTAGTCAGGTGGAGGTTGGTCTCTTTCTCCAGGCAACAACTGACAGAACAAGAGGACGTAATCTCAAGCTATGCCAAGGGAAATTTAGGTTGGATGTCAGGAAAATGTTTTTTACTGAAAGAGTGATAAAGTACTGGAATGGTCTGCCTGGGGAGGTGGTGGAGTCACCATCCCTGGATGTGTTTAAAAAAAGGTTGGATGTGGCACTCAGTGCCATGGTTTAGTTGAGGTGGTGTTAAGGGCATGGGTTGGACTCTGTGATCTTGAAGGTCTCTTCCAACCTGGTGATTCTGTGTGTGATTCTGTGTGATTCTTTGTACTGCCTGAAAGCCAGCTTGATCTAATGACTGTCTCACGAACATTTTGTTTTGTGGACCAAAGCAGCATACTTCCCGCATTTCTACTTCAACAAAATCACTTTTTATTTTCCACTTTACCATGACATCTCAATAATTGGCTCAGGACAGAGAAGCAAAAATGGGATCCCAGAAGTCCTAGCCCCTTATTTGTACTTGATAAATACAGCTGTTTAGAGGTGCAGGTGAAATTCCCCAGCCTAGAAACTTAAAAGATATGAAGGAATGGCTTCTCTTGATAAGATTTGCTTTGAGCATAAAAAGAGTGCACATCCTGCCTTTCTCTTTTCATTTGAGTACATACTCACAGGCAAGGCTGGTGAGTGGGAAGAAAATAAGAAAGCACAAGCCAAATAAAAACTGGAAGCAGTAAAACTTTATAATCTTGTGTTGACAATTCCAGCTATTGTCCCACAGTTCCACAAGTTTGAAAAAATACAAAATACTTTAATTATTAGAAAAATATCCTACAACTCACAGAAGCAAAATGTTTATGGATTGAAGGTCAATAAAGAGTTTCATTGCACAGGTAACAATGATTGGCCTATAACCAGCACAGCATGTTGGACAAAAGCTGCACTATGTGCTTTATTTTATCTCAGCAAAAGCTCTTTCTAGGGTGGAGAATAAGTAAAAATCATTTACTTGAAGAGTCTTGTTCCATAGTCACAATTTGCAATTTGCAAAGACAAATTAGTGATGTTCTCAATAGCAAAGGTCAAATGGTTCTGTTGCTTAGGCATGGAACTCAGTACCAAAAAGAGTAAAAGGATCATTCTGGTTTGTTTGTGCCATTCAAACACTAATTACTTGAACTCCTTTGTCTGTTTTAGTCCTGGTAAGATAACTTCTACAGGGATATTTCTAAAGCTTCCACAACAGTGGAATTACCTGCCAGAACAAAGCTGACTGGACAATCTCAGTACTTTTGTTTGTTTACAAAATGAACAGCCATCAGGCCTCTGAAAAACTCATCTAAATGCTTTAAAGGGATATTGTAACTTATCTGGAATATCCAGGTCTAAGGCTTAGATCTTAAATTACTTGTCCAGCATGGAAAAACAGAGGTAAAGTCGTAGCTGGTAAAAGAGACTCTACTCTTATTCTAAGTACAGCTCTGACAAGTCAGTTACTGGTCACTGGAAACTAGAAACACTTCCTGTATTAAAGAAGTTACATCAGAAGCACAAAATAATGGCCTATGGCGACATGGTGTGTTGCTTAGATAGGCATTTATGGACACTTATGTTTAGGCTGCTGCTCTCAGAATCATGAATGGCATAGCAATGATGACAGCAGCTGCCAAGTACCACACATCCAATACTGGCAGGAATCCATTGCTGCCTCTCCAAAATAACCTGTGAATCTTTGTCTGTTTTGCAGGTCTTACTTTGCCCGTCTACTTTGTAGGTTCTTCCAGGTCTGACGTCACAGTTATCCTACATCTGATGATGCAGCAACCTAAAGAAAGAAGTGCATGTTAGATCATGTCCCAACAGAACTGCTAAGAGGGAACACACACTGATAGCGTTGGTAATGTACTGGAAAAATACCATTGCCTCTAGGAGACAGAGGCTCTGGAAAAGAACAGAGATTATGAACTGCTGTAGAACCTATCCACAGTAATGGTTAACAACAGCAGGTGTTCATTGGTCCAAGAGACTTGAAAGCCCCATACAGGATAGTTTCATTTTTATGCCAGTGGGAGTTTATTTTCCAAACAAATTATCAAGTGCATCATTCAGCCCTCAGCAGTCAGCTGTATCATGTTGAGTTCCCACCCCCAAGTAAACATGAAATCCACTCAGACATCGTAGCTGTGCTAAGGATTGCTTCTGATTCTGTACCAATCTGACATTTGCACCAGGTGGGCAAGAAGAGGTGGAAGAACAGGAAACATGGAGAAATACAGGCCAGAGTTACTAATGGTGCTGCCTGAAATCTCTTCTGCATTACAGATGTTCCATAAAGAACATTTCACTTTGTCTAACAATTTATTTTGCACTTTGTTCTGGTTTGGTTTATTTAACAATCTCTAAGCTTTAGATTGTCTTCAATTCTATTAAAAAAAAAATTTGCTCATCATTACTTGGTAAAACTAGGCTTCATTTTCAGTTCAATAAAATTTTGTGTCTGCTCTTTTATTTGCTGCTTTAACAGGGTAAACCAGTTTGAGCTACAGGAATTCATGCAAGTCTTCCGAGAGATATAGTTTTACGTTAAGTAAAATCCACTTGAGTAGAAGATTCCTAAATGGGACTGTTGGGATACTGGATGTAATCAAAGCTTGTTGAAATCAGTGGGAACTGGAAACATTTTGCAATTTGGAGATTTAAGTTCATAGGAGGTAAATCAAAATAAGTATTTATGTCAGCTTTTAGGCTTTACAGGGACAAAAGTAATTTGGTTAGAATACCCCATGTAACTGGAAAATTTTGGGGCCTGTGAATCCTTTTTTTTTTTGGAATTTCATGTAAAAATTTTGAAATTCCATGTAAAAATTTTGAAATTCCCTGTATGGAACTGATACGCACCATGAAACTGATGCTCTGCAATCTGTAACACTTCGACATAAATATGAAGGTTTTACAATACTCTTTAAGGAAATACTATTTTTTTTTAAAAGATATCAAAGATTTTAAGATTGTTTAAAAGCCAATGAATAAAGGATTACAGAGAAGTAGAGAAAAAGATATTTTTACAGGTAAAAATATCCCCAAATTGATCATGTATAAACATTATCATGTTTAACCCACATGATATTTTTTGTGCATAAGCAGGCAGATCTACAGCTTTATTATATGCTGGTTTGCACAGAAATCTTTCAGTTAAGAATCCATAGAAAACTTAGTAAAATTTTTACAACCATAATATTGAGATGACCTGTGTGCCTCATAAGCTAATGACAACCTGGCACCCTTGCAAGTTTATGCACAAGTGCATTCATCAGAAGATTCAGGGCTTAGATCTTCTGTTAGATGCTGTGACTTGTGAAATTTAACAATATCAGTGTTCTAGTTACCATTGTGAGTAGAATGAGCAACCATTTAAACCTTGAGGGCAGGTCACAACAAATCCATGCAAATTAAAGCTAAATATCTTTATACAAGTGATGCTCAAGTCAAGCTTTTCTTTAAAATGTCAGCATCTATCTTTAGGAGATTAAAGAGAATGATGAAGAAATATATTTGCATCCCTCTCCAATCTGGCTTGATCTTCGTGTCTCTATGTAGATATTTCCAACACTTTAGTAAGTACGGTGTTTGAATTGGCAGTATTCTACTGAAACTATTTTAAGTTTCATAAAACAATTTCCTTTCATTTTCTAGGCCTCAATATAAGTGTGAGATACCAGAGAGCTCAAATGCTAGCCAGAGTAAATAGTATTTTTTTCTCTCAATCAGTTAACGAACTTCTAATTCATATGTAGTTCAACACTATATATATTTTAAAAGTAAGCTAATCAAATACCAGAAAAGTAGTGTTGAATATATATTTGGGCATATCCTCCTACTACATTTGACAGTGTGATAAATGAGTGAATGATAAATGTTGGCTTTTGCATATATGAATTTAACATTTACAAGTGATCACGTACTATGTAGAAATAGCATTAAGGTAAAATATAGTTAAGTAGCAATAAAGTTAGGGTGAATTGTAACTTCGAAATCGTTGTAATATGTTGGGAAATGTAGTAATAAATACATAGTAATAAATATCTTTTAAGTTGATAAACCACAGAGCCAGAGATCAGGACATCTGAAAGAAACAAAGAAGATAAACCACATGCATCCCAGGAAGTCTGTTATCTCATCAAAACTCACACCTCCCAAAGAAACTGTCAACTACAAATTAAGTTGGAACTGAGAAGGCACGGAGGGGGATGTCTGCCTTCAATTCTGAGACGATCCAGAGGACCCGAGATGGCGTCGTGCTGGCGGAAGGGGGCAGGGATCGGAGAGGGGGGGAGTTGAGTGAAGCGTAAATTATTTTCTGGGCTTAATGAATATGTAACAGTTTGAGAAGATACTTAAGTTCACAGTAACATTAATAGAATTGCGCCTCTGGCAATATTGCTAAGCGCCCAGCCCTGCATTTGCCTTTGTTCTACCAATAAATGTTCAATATTATGCTGCTGAAATTCCAGCTCTGAATTAATTTATATAATTAGTATCTGTTCTATATTTGCAGCATTCAATTAATCCGGTGGGAAGGGGGCGATCATGATGGCAGGACTGTGCTCCAGGTACAGTGCATCACAGTGCCTTTAAGCGCGCTCCTCCTTCTCTGCATTTTCTGTATGCGTTTCATCATAACAGCGCTCCTGCTTTATCTATAAGTGCTTATGGCTGTGGTGGCTTATCTCTATGGCGAGTCTGTGAACCCCCCAACCCCCACAACAGCCTCTCGCACAAGAGCCGCGACCATCAGCTCCCTTCCTCGGCTGCCAGGGGGGAGCGCCTCGGGGCTGCCACCACGGTAGGGGACAGGCTGACACAGAAAATTCTTTTCCAAGGCGGAGTTCTGAACGCGACAGGACGCTCGGAGAGAGCAGGGTGGAAGGGCGCGGAATGCCGCCCTGCTCCCGCCCTGCTGCGTCCGTCCCGTCCCCTCCGAGCCCGAGATCGCGCCCGAGCCCGACCCCGCCCGGCCGCCGGCTCGCCCCTCCTTCACGGCGCTCGCTGCTGCGCACGGGGCTCGAAAGATGGAGGCCTACGGGCGATTCTTGGCGCTGCTGGCCTCGACGCTGCTGGTTGGCTTCGTGTCGGTCATCCTCTCCCTCGTCTGGGTCTTCCACTACCGCGAGGGGCTGAGCTGGGATGGCAGTCCGGCGGAATTCAACTGGCACCCCGTCCTCATCATCACGGGCTTCGTCTTCATCCAGGGCATCGGTGCGTCGGGGGCCCGGGTCGGCACGGAGCTGCGGGGGAGCCGGGGCTGCCTGGGCTGGGGGCTGCCTGGGGCCGGGGCGGCGGGGCGCGGGAGGCTCCGGGCAGGGGTCGGGGTTGGGGACGCCGCCCGCGCTCTGGGACCGCCCGGCGCGCCCGTTACCGGGGCAGGGCCGGGCTGAGCGCNGCGGCCGGTAGCGCGTGACAGCGCGAGCGCAGCAGTCGGTCCGCGGTTTAGGAAGCCAGCACTCCCGGAGAAGGGACACAGAGTCCCTTGTAATAAGCCAGAATTTCTACATATGGGGTTTGGGTTGTTTCGGCGTTTTTTTTCTGCAAGCACCTGTTTATCCTGGCCTGGGGATTGCCGTGGACTTTGAAAAAGGCTTGCGAGGTGTGTTTTTCCTAGGCAGCTGGAATTTATGCAAGTTGAAAATCGAAATGCCAGAAATGCTGCCCTAGGAAGGTTTTTCTTTTGACTCTCTTCCATGTCCCAAGAGGAGAAAGGAAATTCAGTACCACAGAAGCTTGATCCAGGAACGGGGTTCTTGCCAGAGAAAACGTAGCACCATAAGCACTATTGAAATGCAGTTCTTCAGCCTAGACTTAGCATTAATTGTTTTGTAAAGTATCTCTCTTAACTTAATCATGTATTCGGTTGCTTAAATAGCATACAACTATTAAGATACAGGGCTGCTTCTTTTTATTTCCTTTTTTTTTTCCTTAATTTATTTTTTAAAGAGTGTAGGAACTTTGGATTTCATAGAGTTCAGGTGTGGACTAACATTTTCCCATTACACTTCCAACCAGTCAAAAGGCTGGAAGATGCCGAAGGCTGTCTAGTTCTGGCTATGAAGGGAATGTTGTGATTTGAACATACACTGTAAAATTTTGTTTGTCAGTGGGAGTGGGGCTGTTCTCAGTCTTCTTGTGGCTTCAAGTTGCAAACTACTATTGAGCAATAAACCACATTTTGAAGTTGTTTTAGATAACATTGCTCAATAGGAAGTGTAATTTCATGCTAGAAATAAGCAATGAAAAACAAAACCACCTGTTGACTTCACTAAGATCTATACTACTTAATGTGCTCAACATATTGGTTTTTTATATAAGCATAGAACTTTTGAAGAAAATAGGGAGAGGTTTTCTGAAGCTTTTTCCTATGTATTCTCTTTTTTTTTTTTCCCTCTGAAACTGAGTTTTTTCCCTGTGTCATAGAGAAAGAGGGTTGCCTCAAGCCCTGTATAGGTAAGGATATATGTAAAGTAAATGGAAGTTTACCATAGCTAAGAAACCACACAAACACAAGGAATTCACTAAAAATAGAGCATAATTTAGGCAGGAAATCCTATTACATAATAGGAAAAGCAAAGTTGGAGACAGAAGGAGTATTGTAGTAAATCAGATGAAATATCCACAGATAAGATACCAATGTGAATCTGATTCAAATTTGGCTGACAGAAGTCTGCCACTGAATTCAAAGCAATTTGGACGAGACTGGGAAATCAGATACCTCTTTGGACACATACAAGAAAAGAAGTCTTTAAGTAGCTGAAAGTAGAAAGGTGTAGCTAAAAAAACTTGGTTAAATTTCTGTAGAGGATTTTAAATAATAATTAAACCAGTTGTTTCTTGAGTTTATTAGCCTATACAAAGGATGGAAATGTTGTATTGTTGGTCTGTGGGAAGTAGAAGAGGACTATAATACAATGAGCATACTGGGAAGTAGATGTGCCCTAATAAAAGTGTTCTATATGTATTGACAAGCAATCAGATGGCAAAGCTGTAGTCATGTTAATACTTATTATTTGTGGATCAGCATCTATGGGTAAATTATACCTGACAAAACACTGTCAGTGCACAGTAATTGTCCACAAGATTTCCTATACTTAAGGTAGGAAAAACATAGGCCATAAAACTGTGTGCATATTAGTACAGCAACATTTTGGAAAATAGTAAGAAAAAAACATGAGGAAAAAGTGAGTTTTAAGAAGAGCTTGAAGGGATAATAGTGTGATAAAATGGGTTAAATAAGGAAATCTGTCTTATTTACATGTGCAAATGTTGCAGTGACTGTAGACTCAGGGCATGCTTCAAAGGAGTATTTGCATCATAGTTTGTGTTCAACCTGCAAATTACAATGTTTGGTTCTCTCTCAAAGGACTAATTAAGAAACCCGTCGAGATATAATGTGGTATAAATTATTTTTAAGAATTTCCAATTACTCACTTAATAAAAGAACATGGTTTTTTGCTACAGGGATGTAACAATCTCTGTTGCAGACTGAGGACCAGCATGGTGGCTTTTGGGGTTGTGGAAGATCGAATAGAATGAGTCAGAATAAGCAGGGTGGGGTAGTCTTGGTCTCTCACTCTCAGATCAGACTTCTACTGCTTAAGAGTCATATGTAAGTTCTACACAATAAAGTTGTAAGCTGACTATAAATCTTGAAAGGTGCTTGGAAAATTAATATTCCTCTCATATATGATTCATAAATATCACATAACTTGTATTTTAAACAGGCTTAAAACATGAGGGTGTAGTCGAACAGCAGCAGCATATCAATAAAGGAATACGACACAAATGTTAATTAAGAGAGCTTACACAGAAAAGAGAAGAAAAAATCCAGGTCTGCCACATCACCACGTGGTGTTAGAGTCAATTAAATTTCATTTGTTTGGATTAAATTACCTAAGAAGGTGAGACAGTGTAACAACTCACCATGGCTGAAATACTTCAAATACTTCTACTTTTTTCCTCTTCTTCTCTTTTCAGCTTTCTTCTTGACTCAGACTTCACCTTCCTAACCATTTGTTTGTGCCAGCTCTGGCCACTGTCAGATGCATAAACTGAATTAACTCAACTAGCAGAAAATTATCAAATACACCCCCACAGCCACCCCAGGTGCGTTTCTTTCTCAAATAGAAAGCAGAATGACCTGCACAAAGGGCCACAGATGGGAGAAGGGAGATGATGGACAATGTGCAAGAGCAAGGAGAAGGAGTGCAAATCTATTTTAAAGTAAGCATAGTCTTTCATCTTGAAATTACAGATAAAGCTTGCTCTGAGTTATCTGACATGCGATTACTTTTGCTTCAAACATAAAATATTTCTTCAAAGGAAAAACAGATAAATGCTGGAGTTCCTAACATCCAAGGGGCTGCAGAATTCTCAAGAACTAGAAGGGCAAATTACTGGTGACCTGTAAGGGTCTCATCACAGACAACTTTTGAAGATGCCATTCTCTTGACGAGCTTAATTGAGTCCTTTTGAAATCACAAATCAGCATTTCTCCATTCTGGTGTTAAAGTTCTTTCCAAAGAATCTTGTGGGCATTCAGAACTTCCCAAAAGTAAGTAACAGGATCAGCCAAGAAGGAACAGAAGAGGAAACAGGAGGAGGGCAGAGGAACGTTCCTTTCTGACAGCTGTGAGGTGCTGTGCAGTGCAGCCACAGTGCACTCACAGAGCTATTCTGTGTACCTTCTAAGGTGGAAGGCATCTCATAAGCAATCCATGACAATTCCTTACAACATGTGAAGCACATGCCAGAAAGGAAGCTAACTCTAGAATTTTGCCCTGTATATTTGTCAAAGGACAGATGTTCCATGCCATATAAAGGTATTGCAAGATAACTCTGCCCTATGTGATGTGTTTTAAAATCATAGTTCAAAACAGGAGTAAGATCTGAGTCAAAAAGCTCAGTCTAGGATGCCTAGGCTGTCAAATTTCTTAACAGTACTAGAGATGCTCTACCTTGATAACGTTCTTCACAAGGCTGCTTTACCATGTCACCGCCAAACATTCTAACTGTGTATGTGCTTTTAACCCAGGCTGTTTTAGTTTTGACAGAAAATTACACATCACATCTGAATAAGTTTTTAAGAGCTTGTACCACTGAAAGGTGAATCTTCCTTCTCTCTCCTTTGTTCCCCAGATTGTCTTCTTTTCTCCTGAGGGTCAGAAAAGCACCAGTTATGAGAAAGGCAGGGAGAAGCATACAGAAGTGGTGATAGGGAAATGGAACCATGTCTTTTCACAGTGATAAAGCTGCTGAAGTTGCAAGGTATAACTTCACACAAAGCCCTCACAGATAGAGGATTAAACCAAACTGTAACATCATGCATATGTCCTGGGCTGTGGCATGTGACATGGTAATGGATGGTATTGTTAATAACTGGCCAAACCATTAGTCTGTTATTCCCTTGGTTTTCTATTGTAATGTTTATGGGAAACAGCTTAGAAAATTCAAGGCCCAGAGATCTGAGACTATGTGGACAAGTGAATAGGGAATTTGATAGTGATTTTGGAAGTTACATCAGCTAGATGACAACATAAAAACCCTTGACCCTCTGAGATTAAAGACTGAAAACTGAGACCAGGACCTATGCTCATCAAGTTCTTCATACAGAGTCCAGTACTCTGCTGCACTTTGAATAAATTATTGACAATACTGTGGCACATAGGGTAGGGAAGATTTACTGGGAATATCCTCATGGGATGTTGAGGCTTGTTTGGGGCCTTTTGACACATCTGCTTTACAAAATTAGAAGTCATTATCATTAGTACTAAGTTGATTAATAATAGTCAAATGCAGGATATTATTGGCAGCTGGCTGAACATGAGCCAGTGTGTGCCCAGGTGGCCAAGAAGGCCAACGGAATCCTGGCCTGTATCAGAAATAGTGTGGCCAGTTGGAGCAGGGCAGTGATTTTTCCCCCTGTACTCGGTACTGGTGAGGCTGCACTTCAAATCTTGTGTCCAGTTCTGGGCCTCTCAGTACAAGACAGACGTTGAGGCGCTGGAGTGTGTCCAGAGAAGGGCAGTGAAACTGGTGAAGGGTGTGGAGCAAAAGTCTGAAGAGGAGCAACTGAGAGAGCTGGAGCTGTTTAGACTGGAGAAAAGGAGGCTCAAGGGGACCTTATTGTTCTCTACAACTGCCTGAAAGGAGGTTGTAGCAAGTGGGGATTGATCTCATCTCCCAAGGAACAAGTGATAGAACAAGAGGAAATGGCCTCCAGTTGCACCAGGGGAGGTTAAGATTGGATGCTTGCAAAAATTGCTTCACTGAAACAGTGGTCAGGTATTGAAACAGCTGCCCAGAAAAGTGATGGAATCACCGTCCCTGGAAGTGTTCAAAAACCATGTAAATGTGGTGCTCAGGACATGGTTCAGTGTGGATGTGGCAGTGATAGGTTCATGGTCAAACTCGATTATCTGAGAGGTATTTTCTAACCTTAGTGATTTTAGGATTCTATGATTCTAACATTATCATGTAATGTCACTTTGGGGAACTGTTGGAGGTGATAAGCTTGGTGTGCTAAATCATATTTATGTAATAGATTGCTCTAAGACAGTCAAACCATCTTAAAAACAAGGTTTCTATCTTCCTGATTTTGTAGGATTTACTACTGTTGCTTTTTGAAGTAGAAAGCCAAACACAACCAAAGTGCTGTATATATTTAAATATTCTAAGGAACGCTTTCATTCCAGTATTATATTTTCACACAGTATGTAAAAGCATACATTGATTCAAAATCTGATCATAGTAAGGAAATTTGACTTGTAAACTGCTTTCTTTGTGAATTATTTAGTGTAGTACTGTATTTATTGAAATGCATCCAAGTTAAAAAAAAGTGTGAACAGAATTTGGAAAGAACTTGTAATTTGTTACTACTATTCATCAGAACATGCAGAGAGAATATTCTATTTATTTTCCATAATCTATGCTTTTTGCCTAAAATGCAATGGTTATGGAGAAGTAATGAGTAAGGCACATGAAAATCAATTAAGTAAATTCCTAATCTTTGCATTTATCAGGTAATACTTTTCTATCTCTTAGTGTTTGGAACAGGGTTTTTAAAAAAAAAACTACATAAATCATTATTTCTATGTTTTATTATAGTTAATTATATATAAAATTTTCACTGTAATTTTATAAGCAGAAGCCTTAAATTAGGATGTGATGAATCACTGAGTCGAGCTCAGACTTTTTGCTCAGGCAAGACATTACAGATGGGGGCATTAGTCTTTATTGGTCAGATTATCAGTTGTCCTCATAAATATTTGTCCCCTGTTACCTAAATATACTTATGTGCTGTCACACATTCAGAATTACTACCTAGTTTGTAATCAGATGTACCTGGAGCTTCAGTGATCTAATCTGGTCTGTTTGTGTCCCCTGTGGAAAGCACCTGGGTCATATGACAGACGGGACAGTTGTGGCAGGACAGGGGCAGTGAGGATCTTGGAGAACACTTGGCAAGAAGCAGCTCTAGGTTAAGTTATTCTTATGGACCATCTGGAGTTAGATCAATGGATATTATTGTTTTGTTCAGACTGGACAAAACACCGTCTGCTAGAGTTATTAATTCAAGTATAGGCAAAACTTCCCTATATTCATCTAACAGTGGTGGAAGACTCGTATTTGTCAAATGCTTTTGTCTCTTAAGAGTCAGATTATGATTCCCTTATGCTGAAGAGCATTTTCCCATTCAAAGTACTCCTACTGATATCAATGTAATAGACAGTCATATAAGTATCTATGCAATTAGAGAATAGCATTATCCAAAGTTGGCAAAGACAATAAATATAAAATAATCCTACACACTTTCTCAACAAGTGATCTTCTCAACATAAGCATCAGGCTATATTGCTCCAGTCTGACTAGTAGCAGAAAAATCAAAATCCTATGCCAAATCCCTGTTAGATCAATGTAATGATTGATGAAAACCAAGTTGTTTACTGGTTTGGTTTATTTTGAAACACATTAAAGTTTGTGGGATTTTTTTTTATTAGGAAAAATCCTCTAAAAGCTATATTTAAGCCTCAGTTGTATATTTAGAATATGCTATGCTATGTGTATGAGAAAAAGCCTTTCAACAGAGTTTTTTAGAAGACTAAAGGTTGGATTTTACTGTAATTTACAATGTAACTATGTGAATTATGCATAATTATTAACATCTGAGAGAAGTTACCCTATAAGCATAAAATTCTGTTTCTCTTCTTTCTTCAGCTATTATTGTGTACAGATTGCCCTGGACTTGGAACTGCAGCAAACTCCTAATGAAGTTCATACATGCTGGATTAAATACCATAGCTATGATTCTTGCAATTGTTTCTATGGTAGCCGTGTTTGAATTCCACAATGCCAAGAACATTCCTAACATGTACAGTCTGCACAGCTGGATTGGGCTGGCTGCTGTTATATTTTATTCTCTCCAGGTCAGAATCTAACTGTGTTTATAAACAGATTGTAAATTTGAGGAAAGTTTTGAGTAATTCAGGTACAATAGGCTCTCGCTAGTACATTGTAACTACTGGGATAGCCATTTTACACACCCTGATTTGGCAAATTAGCATGTAAATGTACAAATACTGGATCATTGTCTTTGAAGAAAAATGCATTTTTAAGCATATTTTGTTTATTTGCTTATTATGGTATAATGGCCATTAATTTACAATACAGTTACACAGTAGTGTGTTTCTAAGCTCTATTAACTCCTGAACTTAAAGCAAGTTATTTGGTTCGTTGGCAGCATATTTAAATATAGTTAGAGCATTTATTAAGGAAGTCTCAAATGAAGTAACAGCCTTTTTTTTTCCAGCTATCATAAATGTAAGTAGTCTTGGCCTCAAGACTTTTGTTAATCAGCAGAACAAGCGCATCAGGGAGCAGTAGAGATGTAAAGGATCTGGCTAACCAGTTTTCCTGAATCAGCAAAACTTTGATAGGTGTTCGTGGGCATGCTTTAAACTGCTCCTCTTGGCAGAGAATTAGCATTATTGTAATGTAAAATGAGCTAACTTAGTATGTTTTGCATTTAGCAAAGAAGAGCAACCATTCCCTCAAATTTACAGAACACATACAAATGCTTCTGTGTATACATTCTGGACTCCTTATATTGTGTTATTACACTACAGAAATTTATTTTATTCCTTCAAATATTTTTTTTTTCCAAAACACTAAAAAGAAAAAAAAAATAATTATCTGTGATCAAGCACAGAAAATCCTCAGTTAAGAGATTTGGGTTCTGGACTTTATCCTTCACTGCTCAGGCTAGGAGGTACAGGAAACAATGTTGAAATAGTGTTTTTAACACTTGGAAAAAAAGAAAGCATATTGCAGCATTGTTGAGTATATTCTCTATAGCTGAACAAATTAATAAGAATGAATATGAATGAATAAGAAAGAACAATGTTAAGATATTATTTATCCTAATAATGCAGCTATTTCAAGGAAGTCTGTGCTGCCACTACACTGAGTATCAGTATTTTTTACTATAGTTAAATGAAGAATTGTGAGTAAGATCTTAGTTCTACTTTTCATTTTGCTTCTATAAACGTGACCAATGGCACTTAAAGCCTTGCCTGTCACATCAAAAGATCCTTGGTGTTCCTTCCTCCAACCTGGGATGGAATTCTCCAGAGACTGATGTTTGTTAAGTGACTGAGCACTGCTAAAAATAATCATAAAGTAGTATCTTTGTTAATAGAGAAGACACTTGGCACTTACCAGAAGTGGCATGTCAGTCCTACGCTCACACAATCCTCTGCCTACAGGAACAATATTGTAACTATACTGTATTTAAGTCAACTGTAGGTTAATACAGTATAGCACACTGACATGAATTTAGAAATAGGGCAAAAATGTAAAATGAGACTGTCTCTTGGAAAACAATGTCTCTGGAAAGAAGAACTTAAAAATTACATGAAGCTCTAAATGAGTTTTCACAATGCTGTGACAATATGAAAAAGATGGCATTAGTGAAACTAATAAAGAATGACCAGAAAAATAAAAAGCAACAAACCCAAAGAAACTGTGGAAAAGTAATTTGAGAGCTGGAAAAGCTATCTTCCAGTGCCAGACTTAAAAAACTCCAACTGTTTAGCAGAACTAAGATTAAGAGATTATTTGATTATGGTGTACTAAAAAGCTTCCCAGGGAGAAAATACCAGGCTCTCTAATACATAATGGAAAGACAAAACAAAGACTAAGACTGGAAGTTAAAACAAGATGAAATACAAATTCATGCCCTGTGTCTAATTTAGCAGCAGGGGTGAGCAACAGTAGAACAAACTAAAGACGGTAGAACAAACTAAAGATGGGATGCAACCTCAGTATGACTGGGCAAGCCTGTGACTGATACCATGGGACATGATGGGTTATTTTCCATCACAAAATTAGTGCTAATGGGAGGACTAATGTCCCCTGAATAACTTGATGCCACCCATACATGTCTTCACTCTGTAAATGCCATGTGACTGATATATTGAGAGACCATTCCCCTTCTAAAGATAGGCACTTGAATTTAACTGAAATTCTTACAAGGTAAGATTACTTAATCCACTTGAGTCAGAAGGTTAGACTGCCTTCTGATGTTCCTTTATGTGCAAATCTGTAAGAGGAGCAGAGAACAGGACTTGAAGAGACTGTAAAAGTGTAGCTCCTCACACCTTTACTATATTAGCAAATTAGTGACACCGAAAACTTGTGCTTCCAGTACTTAGTTTGGTCAGAGTTTTAGCATTATCAGTAAGTTTGGACACTGATAGTAAGTAGGATGATTTATAAAATATTTAATGTCTGCTTCCCAAGTGCTAATCCAGAATTTTGCTTTGGTTTTGACAGGAAACACATTCAAATATAGAAATGCCAATTATTTTCAAATTTTTACCTGAAGACATCTCAGAATGGAATTTTTATGATTATTTTTATTCTGCTTGAGAAGTGCAGTTTGTTTTCCATCTAGCTTTAACTATGAATCTGTTTTGTTTTTAGCTTCTCTTGGGTTTCGCTGTCTTTCTGCTCCCTTTTGCTCCAGTTCATCTCCGAGTAGTTCTCATGCCAATACATGTTTATTCGGGTCTTATCATCTTTGCAACAGTGATTGCAACAGCTCTCATGGGAATCACAGAAAAGCTTATATTTTCATTGTAAGTATTTGTTTCCACTTGTTTATTAAGGTTATTCATTGTAAACTATACTTCCATTTGCCCAGAATAATAAGCATCCAGTATTGGGACACTGTTTGGTTTTGTTTGTATTAAAAAGACCCACCTAGGAGGAGACTGCTGGTTTTAGACCAGGATTGTCTTTAAAACAATCATTTCTGACCTTTTCTTTCTTTTTCCACTTTCAAAGGAAAAATCCTGCATACAGTGCATCCCCACCTGAAGCAACTTTGGTCAACTGTCTTGGTCTTTTGCTTGTCATATTTGGTTCACTTATTTTGTGGATGGCAAGCAGGCCCCATTGGAAGCGCCCCCCAGCAGAGAACACTAAAATTCTGAGGCCCATTGCAGCGACTCCTGAAGGCACAGAAGTAGAATCCACAATGACAAACAGTAGTAATGCAGATAAATCTGATCTGAGGATCAATACTGAAGCAGCCAGGAAACAAAACATCAAATCTGATGAAGCAGGGCAAAGATCAACTATGTAAAGAAAATATACAGAATAAAAGTACTATTATACTGCCAAATTCCCCCTGGTGAGGGTCCTTCCAATTTAGTTATATTGATATATAAGTAGGTTGGGGGTTCCTTTTTAGTATGGCTTGCTGAAAGATACTCAAGTTTTCTGCATAGGGACTTAAACTCCTTTAAGTCCCAAACATATTATATTGGTCCATGCCTAGTCCTCGTTTAAAAAAACAAGAGCATGAATGACATCACATAATGGGAAAATCACACAATCAGAAACTGTTTTCCATCTCACTTCTTAATTTAATGCTTGTATCTCTTATAGTCATGAAAAATTTAACAAGATTCAGATGAAATTTTGCTCTTGAGTGATTTTTCAGGTTATGAATCAGCCATGAAGTATACCAGACAGAATAATTTAGTTTGTCACACATAAATTTTCTAGTAGTTTTCACTTTTTTAAAGCTCTGATTTCTCTAGTTGATTAACCCCCTCACCAGCTGCTATGTTCTATGGGATTTGAGGTCATTCAGCACTTTACAGAGTTGCTCCATAAAAATGTTTATTCTAAAATTTTTAATTAAAAAAAGAAATTAAATGTTTGCTTTATATCTTCATAAAATGTTATGTTTCCCTTAGGAACTTGTGGGGTTTTTTGGTTTTGTTTTTTTTAAAATCAGAATGTATCTGTTGACTTTTTAACAAATTCTACCAAATATATTGTATACAGACAACATTTGGCTTCGAATTATGTGCAATTATTACTGAAATCTAAGGAAATTTTTCTGCATTTTCCAAATGCAGGATTTGTCTTATTTGAAAAGCTATAGAAACACACTTAGAAAAACGTAACACTTAAACTAGGTCTTCCTTTTATCCCAGAAGGCAGCATTTTATTATCCTTATTTGATTGCACAGTTCTGTTGATTTATGGTACTAGACTACAAATTAGGAGGTTAGAAACCAGAAAAATCTGCTACCAGTCTCACAGAAAAAAAAATGAGCTTCAAGTCAGAAATGCTTTCTCTAAGACACAGGTGAGCTTTGCTGTTTTAATAAAATGCTACCTGATAACTGAAAGCCAGTTTGGGTATCTCCACACTGACATCAAAAGCATTATTATCATAGGTATGAAGACAAGCTTTAGTCTATAAGCAATCTATATAAACTCGATGACTTGTAATTTTAAATTACAGTGTTAAATAATGCTGTTTTCTCTAAATAATGAAGAGTCCCTACTAGCACTTTACTTTTATAGCTCCTTCTAGTAATTGAAGTATTAATGTATTATGCTCATTAATTTCACAGATACAAACAATATTTATACTTTTACTAATATAGAAGAATAATTATACTAGATTATTTGGACTGCACATGTCCAAAATGATGAGCCATTCTATTATAATGTCTGGTACAAGCTGCAGAGCCCACTAGAAATCCAAATTTACCACCGTTCATGTTGGAATATACATAGCTTCAGACAGCATATAATTTCCTATTTTTTTAAATACTACATGAATTTTTATCTACTTCAGCTTCTAAAAACATTTTAATACATTACCCTTCAACAAATATGCCATTTTTGTAGCTCACTGTGTATTAGTACAAACTATTTTGGACAAGAGTTACTTTGGGTCTTCTCTGACAGGAAGCACCTCAGTTCCTGTTATTCGATTTGTAATAATATTTTATTATTTGGTGAATGCAGTACAGAAGCTAGCATAATAAAATATTTTAAAAACTTTTCTGTTGTACCATTTGGTACTCAAGGACTACATCCCAGAGTTCTATGTTTTCACTTACAGGTTTATGGATGACTGGGACCAACCTCACACTGGTGTATTTTTTCACTGTAGAAAATACCTACTTTTAATGTACAATTCAGGTATGACAGAAGGAATACTAAACTAAACTACTAAACTATTGTGTGAGCACTCCTCCAGTCCCACTATGTGCAATGAATCAAATAGTGAAGCATAACAGGGGAAGTGAATAAATGAGTTAACTTGTAGTAATCACTTCTAGTAATTTTCTGTGCAGCTTTCTACACTGCACTCAGGCAACAGCATTTTAAATTGTTATACGTTGGCCTGTTACTGTGTTTCATCCGCCTGAGAAAAAGAGCTCCCTCAGTCTTTGCACACTACTAGGTCACATAATTAAAGCACATGTTTGTATGGAAGGTAGTGAGCTGCCTAGGGATTGTTCCGGAAGAAACTAACTGTACAGTGTACTGGAAAAAAACACAAAATCTATGACTTCTTTTGTTACAGCACTGAGGTGAATGTATTGAAATGAACAGCTTCTCGGTGACTGGTTCTATATGCTGTTCAAGTTAAGCTATAATAACCAGTGTGCTGTTTTCCATTGTATTCCATGGACTGTTCAAGGGGAATGATACTTGAAAAAATAGTGGCATTTCTTTACTTCTCTATTCTCATGAAGAGCAAGGTACAAGTAACACCAAGATTGTGGGTTCAAACCCCATATGGGCCATTTGCGTAAGAGTTGGACTCAATGATTCTTCCGGGTCCCTTCTAACTGACTATTCTGTGATTCTGTGATACAAAACTAATTGAAAATCAAGGATTAGAAACTTTTTGAGGGGAGCCTCACAGAACATAATTCTGTTTTTAAACTTAGAGGTTAAACATGATAGTAGAAACACAGTGAAAGCTGGAAGATACCATTTGGGGAATTTTTAATCAGTGATAGCTCATGTGCATGAACTGTGGGATTCTGGCTCTTGTCTTTGGAAGGTCCCCATGAGATGCAGTAGCTGTGCGCTCCTAAACCTTGATCAGTCTTGGTGTGTGCAATTTAAAACTGACAAAACATATCACAGACTTTTGGCTTAATTCTAAACTGACTACAAAGGCCTCTAAGTATCCTTGCAAAAAATGAGGTTAGTTCAAGTGCTAAATAAAAATACCTAGGTTTTTGGAGAGTAATAGTCCTAAACTTGCTTCTCAAAGTGGCCTTCCGTTAACTTTCCTTTCATGCAAATTTTCTTACTTGTATTTATGAGTAACATAAATACAGTAGCAACATAGGAAATAAAAAAGTGTCTTTTCAAAGATACAAATGGAAGGTAGAACTGTAGCTTTTTCATCAGGATTTTTCTGCATGTTTGGAAATCATCTACATGGTTGTTTTTACAGGAACATGGTTGTTTTTACAGGAACATGATTGTAGAACTTACATTCCAGATTTGGATTCCTATAAAAACCAGGAAGTTACAAAACCTAACACTGAAAGTGCTATCTTTTTAAGATGCCTGGAAAAAAAACTACTATATTTACATGCTGTCATGCAGTATTATGCACAGAAGCAGAAGAGTGTTTTTTCCAACATTAATGAAACTGAGAAATGATGGTGCAAATTAGATTTTAAAATTGAATGTAATTACATGTATACTTCTTATTACATGTAACCAAGAATATTGCATATGATATTGTAAATATGGATTACTTGTTTACATGGATATTTTATTGAGCGACTAAAAGATACTGCCAAATATTTTATATTTCAGAAATCTTTTTTGCTTTTATTTCAGAAAATTCCTTCCTCTGTTTCTAACTGTTCACAAGAATTTAAAAAATTATTTTATTATCCAAGGTACTTATTTGTAGATGAGAGCAAATATTTAATTACACTGTCTGTTTTCCTTATTCTTTTTTTATATGTTAATAAAAATGATTTTTCAAGCTTATGATACTACTGAGTACAGACTTTTATTATGGTACTAAAATATAACTTTCTAAATTTGGATAAAGATCAAATTATTCCTAAATTACTTTTTGAAAACAGGAGTACAGCTGTACAAAGTTCTTAAATATGTCTTAATTTTAACTACTTATGATGATCTTTTTGATGAAATTTATGTACTTTGTAGTCTTAGAAACATAATCAGTGTACAACGAAAAGTGAAGGAATTCACTGTATAAACAATTTGTATTTCATCTTCTGATCATAAGAAAAATTCCTCATAGCAGTTGTGAGAGGGAGAAAAAAAACAAACCAAAACTATCCTGTTATGAGAATGCCATCGCAAATACAGGAAGATCATGAATTCTGATATATAATGGTAACATAATGCACTGTGAGATCCATATACCCTCAGATAAGTAACAGCCAGACTAAGCACAGACCCCATGGCATCTTCTGACCCAATTTAACATCTGCATATCAAGTTGCTCATAAATAGGTTAATGATCATAAAATGCTACGAAAGTAAAATCATCTATATGAACATATCGGTAACAACTAAGAACTAAGATATGTTCTTGAGTTTAGTAAGTTTAATTGGAAATTCTCCTGAAAGTGTAAAGCATAAATTGCTTATTCGTGAACATTGTACGGCTGTTGGCTAAAATTTTCCAACATTGTCATCATCATGGAATAAGAAAAAATACTTCTACAAATATTAGCGCAGCAGAAAACCTGTTGCATTCAAACCTGACAATTCTCTTAACTGATAACTTCCCTTAACTGTTGCCTGTAGGCTGGATGTGTTGGGGGAAATTCTGGTAAAATAGTCCACATTTTAAAAATATGTTGATTATTAAAAAATTCAGTAAAAGCTCAATTGTATTCAAAATTAAAAGAGGGGACTCAAATTTTGGCAGGAGGACTACATTTGTGTGGAAAAGTGGTTTTTGTAAGTAGCTGATGGAACCCTTGTAACTTACAATACATATTTTTGCATTATGTTATAGTATGAGCAACACTTGTGATCTCTGTAAGACTAGTGGGCAGCAATGAAGGGTAAGCTATTAGTCAGGTAGAAATTCAAGTCCAGGTCAACAAAACGGATGACAGCCACTCCAAGCTGGGGGGTGGGGGGGGGAGAGGAGGGGCTGAGAAAATCCAGTTACTACTGTATACATACCAGAAATCTAAAACAATTACAGAGCCCCAGCTAACTCTTACAGAAGAAGCAGAAACAGTGGATAGAAATTTCAGTGAGTTCATTTATGTTCACCAAATGTTTTCATTGTAGAGCACCAGCCAACATATGTTAGCGTGGGGCTTGAGTTTACAGCTGAATCCATGGCCACATACACTGACTACTCATTGGCTCTCAAATTCCATATTTTGCTGGTCACCAAGTTATGTCATAGCTACAAATACAGCTATCAGAAAATGGATAAAAGTTTCGAAAATGTTTGCAATTTCTAGTTCCATTTTCATGAGCATTTCATTCCAATAAAAGAAAAAATCCATTGAGTAGTACCCAAATTCTGCAGGATATAATTAAATATTAGTGCGATTAATAGCATGATGGTCAAATATTTTTGTGGCAGATGATCCTTCTCACATGTGTATACAAGCACTAATCCACTAGGTGGCAAGCACTACCAAAATGGCCTCTGGTAGATGCTAGACCAGCCTTGCTTTTAGGTGATACAATATGATGAGTTGTCTGCCTCAAAACAAAATTACAAGGTTAGTAGTCATAAAACACACAGTCATGTCAGAATTTATATATTCACTTCTCTATTCTTTTAAAGGGCCCATTTAGAATACAGTATTTCTTCATCCCTGATGTTCTTTATTGTGCTCCACCTCAGAGCTCTTAAACTTCTGTTTGTAACTTTTGTGTAAATACAAGCTTGGTTAAAAGACACAACAAGAACAGAAAAGCATGAAAGTTTAGGAATACAAGATATAAAAGTAGCAAGAACTAGAAAAAAACCAGGAATTTCCAGTACTTTTAACATTTGACCTTGCAGTCTAAAAAAAATATAAATTGATCCTGAAAAAGGGAACAGGAGTGCAAATTTCAAATAACGAAAAAGTACACTTCTGCCGTCTGATACATGCTAACAGCTTCTGTTCTTAATTTACTCTCTTTGTGGATACTGGCTTGTTTTCTGATGTTTTCTCATCTAGTCCACTAAACACTAGTTTCAGTACTACTGAAAGCTATTTTTTACATGGTATGCTAGTGCTATTGCTTGATCTTACTTGCTTACCCATTCTGTCAGCCTACACTGGAAGTTATTTTGTCTCCTATGGCTAACTAGTACTGATGTAGACAAGACACTGGTTTTTCACAAAGCTTGCTATTCATGTTTAGGTCAACAAAGTGGCAAAATTCATGTAATTCTGATTCTCCAGGACACCACTGTTATTATTGTTATGACTATTGGATCTGGTAGAAATACTAGTTTAAAATACCCTAGCAATTCAGCTTGAGTGTTTGATCTTTTTGTTAAAAACAGCAATTGCTGTTGCAGTTAAGGAATAGCTCATACATCACTGTGGCAATGGGAGCACTAATACTGTCCTGCTCCTGTTTCTGATCAGATGTAGAGAGTGGGATTAAAAGTACAAGAAAATTTACATGACTGTTTATTGCTGTGATTACTGCATCTATAACGAGGAATTTGAAAAAAAGTTCAGTAAGGCACAACCTCTGCAATCATTTTAGTCTGTTCCAAATGCAAGACTGCCAATGGATAATAACGACCCTGAACACAGTAATAGATAGTCCTTAATGGCCCTGACCAGCCTGACCTAGGAGCTTCAACCCCCACACTCCTGCTCATGAGTCCAGGGGCTCTAATCCAGATCCGCCTGGGTGTTTCAGTGCTTGACTGCACCCTCTTGGACCTGACTTCCTGGCCTCATTTCTGCCTGACCCCATCACCCTGGACCTGCCTAGTGACCACAGGACTCTGACCCTCAGTAGGTCGGGTTAAGACCTGTGGAATGACTTTCCACCGTAACAGTCAACCTGCCTCAGCAGTTGAACCTGGTTGCCATTTCCTGCAATTCGTGCCTGCTCTGTTCCCGGCCATTCTTCACTGCACCCTGACAACAACCTTCTTGCATATTCAGCCTGTACTCCAACTGGATAGATCAGTCTTCATGAAATATTTGCTGTAGACAGACAGTGGCTTCTCCATTTATAACTATTTCTTCTCTTCATATTGGTTTATGGAAATACTTTGCTTAAAAAGCCTTAAAATTACATTTTAGTTATAATCTACAAATAACGGATGAGGTGCATGGAGTGAACAAAGATATTTGCCAGACAGTTACTCAACAACAATAAAGCCCTTTTTTTTTTCTGCCTTTACCGTTATACTGAATGATACCATCATTTCACAGGTCTCCATACCTAATAAGACTAGCAGCAGGAAATATCCATGTAGAAAGGTATGCTTTTTTTAAAATCTGCAGCAATGTAAAATCAGAGATAAATCTTGTCCTCGCTTTATTGCATACTGTAAGCAGAAGTTGCAAGGGCCTAGCAAAACAGAACTGCAGCAGATCTCAAAACGCTGCAGTAGAAGTTATCCTAGCTCTTTGGTCTGTACTGACAATTATGCAGCTGGTGACTGGCATAAAAGACTGCAGCTCTGAAAAGAAGGCACTGTTATATATGGATTTGGATGAACTCTTCCCTGCTACCAAGCAGTGGAACCCTGATGACGGCACTGCAAAAGCCTGGGAACAATTTGTCAATTCATGAGACTGTAACTGTATAACCACAAGCACTACCTGTGTGAAAGAGTTTGCATATGGACCTAAGCACTGCTCTCCTCTCCTCAAATAAATGAAAGAAAATTCATAGGCAATACAGGTGGTCAGCAATTCCCACATTCAACAGCTGTTCAAATCCCCTCCACAGTTACTTCACTTTGAAAAAAAAGTATCTTTACGTAAGAATTGCTTCCAGAGTTTTTAGTTGACCTCAGGGGCAGGAGAGTTCTCTGTTACTCCAGTCTCTGACTGTACTTGTATTCCATTTGCACCTGCTTTTAATATGAAGTCAAATATTCTGGCACAGAATCACATGGAGTGCTTCTTTTGATTTCTTTCTTTGTAAGCCTATGTCAGTCACCATGGAGTCTTGTGTACTGTGTTTGAACTCTTTTTTTATTTTCAATTGTTATTCAGGTACTAACTATAGGAAACTCTATCAAGGAATCTACACATGGTTTGAGCTTGTCACAGCAATGCCTTGGTCTTATTCCTAAGTGAAGAAGTGACTACAACCCTGTGAGAGTTCAGACATTTCTCCACATTTTCCTACAAATTGTATTAATCTGTACTTACTAACATTATGCTTTCCAAGCCACTGAGTTACATGTGCTCCATTCACTAATTAACATTTCCTTCTTATTCCAAATTCCTTTCTCCAGTTCTTCTGAGGACATTTTACTCCTCTCTTTATATTCCCTGAATCTCTGCTCTAGCAACAAAATCTTTATATTTCTGGGTATGTTTTCTCTGGTTTAAAACCTGAGTAATCTTGGGGAGGGTAACTCAGTCTAGTCCGAGTAAGACAGTTCCTCCTAATGCCTTAAAGGACTAATTCACGCTGAAGTAAACTCTTGTGGAATGTAATAACTGGATACAAAGACATTTTGTATGTCAGTACAATATGTACAAATGTAAATTATATCACAAACCCTCCTTTTAGCTTTATTGTTGTCACTATGTTTATGATAGTTATTTGTATTATGATTAGTCTTCCTTTGCCTATCTCTAAACACTTAAAATATCCCTAACCAAATAGTAATAATAAAGAATACCTTGGGGTTTTGATCTAACATTTCGAATTTTCAATTAAACATATTTTTATGGCTTTAGAGCCAGTCTGTATGTAAAATACATAAAATTAATTCCAGCAGCTACATCTAACAATTTTTGGTTATTTTGTAATTTCAAGTCTGACTCATTTTGAGAGAAGACAGCTTGTGTAGCCTCCATGTAAAACACTAGGAAAAACTTCAATTTGTTCTCTTTATAGATTTGTTTATTCAGAAAGAAGCTTTGAAATAAAAGGCTTTGAAAGGCTGGCTGAATAATGAGTTGTTATTCTTTGAAGGCATATTATCTTTAAAAATACAAGAAAACCTGAGGGTTTCTAATGAGTAGAACTCTTATTTTTGAAAGAAAATAAATGGAAGAGTTTGAAAAGATTTTTTTCTTGTATGTTTTTTTTTCCTCCTCCTGGAGCTGCCTGTTGCTCTTATGTGGAAGCTTCCTGCTGATTTGACTTTTCATTCTGCTGTGAGACTGATGCCAAGATTTACATGATTGCTGTGGATAGGAACTGGATTTAGCATAAGGAAGATAACTGCTCTTCCCCTAGGGAGAGACAGAAAAGGGAAAGACAGAGTGAGGCACATAGACAATAATATCTGAAGCTATATTCTTGGTCAATTATTTTATTCATTCTCTATTTTAGATTATGCTGCAACTAATAAAAGGCAAGAAAGCTACTGGTCTCAAGCCAGGAACACAGATAAGCAAGGAAACTATTTGTGGTTTAATGCAAATGTCCAATTATAATGGATGTAATGTACTGTTTTTATATAGAACTGACATAGTGCACCTTGTGACATAAGTGTAATTATCAAAAACTCCTATCAGAATCCGTCAGGCAGAGATGTGCCTTCTACACAGGGCCCTTCAGCAGAGAAAAAAGGGTGACTGCAGAATTGTGCATCATTTCAATTATTTTAGCAATTCATTGTCTGTATAGTCTTTTGCACATTCTTCAGTTTTTAATTACATTCTCTGAACCTTTAAACAGGTAAAGATTTTTGCTTATAAGGCAGACTTGTGCAACTTGAAACCATTTACAGCCAGTTGGCCGACAATTGTCTTCTGTTAACCTACAGTGCCCATGGAAAATGCAGTTTTTTGAGACACTGGAAAAAGTTTGCATCAAAATGCAGGGAACTTCACAAGCAAGGCAAGACTCCACAGTAAGCACACAATAAATACTGAGGGCAGAAGGCAGTTAGATGGATTTTGGCACTGAGAGGGTATAGGTTTTCAAATGTAATTATTAACAGGTGATTTAATTTATTTTAGTATTTTTTCTAATTAAATAATATACACCTAATAAATAAAATTAAATACCATAATTGAACAAAATAGAAATATTATCTACTTAGTCTAAAAGTTTAAATTCAGTAACTGGAAGATAGCAAAATATTATCGAGGTAAATATTCTGGAGTTCCTGAACTAGATGTATTTTGTAGAAAAATGGGTAAGAATTAATTTTTTTCCCTTTTCTTTTGATCAGTTACACAAACAACACTTATTCTGACATTCAAATCAGATTTTCTAACTACAATGACAGATTTTATAGTTTTGCATTTTGTTGATTACAAATTTATGATTATCTCATGAAATTCAATTATTAAGAATAACTGATCCTTTAAATTAAGTCATGCCTGTTGTAGTGCTGGTTTTGCTGCTAGAAAATATTTGAGATATTCAGTTATCATCTGCAAATCCTCAAACAGCATTTCTTGAAAAAAAGTGTCATCTTAGGGCCACTGATAATAATTGCTTGGTATTTTTGCATTTGCTAAAGATTACCTCTAATATTAGTGTTACTTGAATAGGAATTTTAGCAAAGCCTCAAACTTGGGGTATATGGACAAGCTTCCTGGAGTTTAGAAGTTTATTTGAGCACCCAGAGTCTCAGTGAATCCACCATTCTACTGTGACTCCCCTGAACACAGAATTAATTTGAAGATAAACCTAATAACCTGATTCATAACTACAGTAATTACCATGAGGGCTATGGTAAACTCATTATCTGCCTTCAAGAAGAATTTATTCTCTTTGCAAATCATGGCAAATTGAGACTTGGTTTAGGGTTTCACATTTTGCTCCCCTGCTTTTAGAGTGGAGTGTTGACATAGTTTCCTTGTTTCAAAACCTCTAATTTTTTTACTGTCTCCTGCTATGTTGCATTTGACTTCAATTTCTCTTACATGGGGAGGAGAGCGCTCTGGGGAACAAGAAGATACTGTTATTTCTCCCCTCCCTATTTCCTATAGTTGGCTCATGAGAATATAGTTGGCTAATGATGAAATTCAGGGCAAGAAGTCTTACCAGGAAGATGAGAGAGTGTAAAGTCCAGCCTCTGTGAACTATTCTGATCTCCTACAAACCAAAAGTTGTAGGTCTCAGTCAATAACTCCCATATCAGTTCAGAAATTGTGTGTAAGCATACAGAAAAAATGGCAATTAAAGAATTTAGATAGAAAAGATAGATAGAATATTCCTCTTCCCCTAGATACATTGTTGCAAACTATAATTAAAAATTTTTTTTGAAGTACAAAATTAATATATTAAATTTATCTACCTTCGACTTGTGATCATTGGATTTTATGCTTTTATCTAGTAACTAAAGGACCTCTACCACTAGCTGTTTTCCCTCTATATAGATATTCATAATTATGACTCGTTATCTTTTCTATGAAGCTAAATGTGGAGTCTGCATATCAAGCAGGTAGACTGTTCATTCTTCTGCCCAAAATGAAAGAACCTACCTCACAAAATTGACTACACAGAGCATCACTTTATACCCTTACACGGGGCTATAGCCAATTTTAATAGCCCAACCTTGGGCTTGTCACTGCTAGCTCAAACTGTTACCACGTTCATTGTGTTCCAACAAGGTCCAGCAGGCTCAATGCAGAGACAGAGCAAGTTCACATTTATTCCTACAGAATACAATATAAAACTATCCAATACATGTTAAAGGTGGCTTTAGGACTTCTTTGGAATATATATGCTTACATAAATTTTCACAATTTCATCTGAAAAAGAAAGTATTTTTAGTTTTGTAAAGATTTGGAATAAAACTGACTGTCCCGACAGAGTAACAGGTCACCTTCTTTCCAGTAGTTCTTTTGGCCATTTCATTCATTTGTACAGTTAAGAGCAGGAATGGGACAAAACTACCAGCAGCTGACAGCACTTCTTTACCTCAATTCTTTTTGATGCTTGCACTACAAGTCAGGAGGGTGACATTATGAACATGATTCATCAGACTGATTAGAAAGACAAAACATCATATCCTATTTTGATCCAACACAGAAACCTGTCCAATGAGATTTTTTAAAAGCAACCAACTGGCCATGATTAACAGCAATATAACCGAAAGAGACCTTCTGAGAGGAAAGGATAAAGTGCCAATGAAAAGGAAACAGTGTATGCAACTATACATACACAGTGCCAGTGGAAACCAGCTAGAAACATAGTGCTTTCCTATAAAATCAGAAAAAAATATATGTGCAAACTGGATTTCATGCAGAAAAACAGAGGTCTTCTTTATTAATGGAGCCTCCTAAGCAGCTGTCTAAGCTGTTGGGATCCGGTTTTGCCAACTCTCCAGAGCCTTCCCTTAAAATTCTCTTGTTCTATGATGCATGTTTACCAACACCTGACAGTGCTTCACTGACACACTGAATTCACTGTCTATCATAGCAGCCAATACTATCTTGGGTTTTTTAAACACTAAGCTTGAGATTAGGCTGTCTACCTCTGTCCAACCTATTTTATACTTGGATTATAGGATGTGCCAGTGAAGAACAATTTTTTTTTCCTTTTTATTTGTATAGCTCATTGTACTGCAAATTCCTTGTTCCTTACTAGAGCCCCTATTTATGTCAGTAATAATGAGAATAATGAGTAATAAACATAATGAGAAGAGAGGACAGCAGAAAACATCCAAAGTATTGACTTCAACTGAGCTCTATCACTGAAGGTCTAAGAGGATCAAGCCTACATTTCTGCAGTAGAAGTGTTTGTAAATCCACCCAAAGATAAAAGTATGAATACTTCTTCTTTGCTTGAAATAATGAAAAATCTTACCTAGAAAATGTGCTTAACATTCCAAAAGTCAATGCTGTTTATTACAGTGTTATCACACACCTGCAGCCATTTATTACAGAATAAACAAAATGAAAAATCTTTTATGTTTCACTGGGTCAAGAAGCACTGGCAGAGCTGTGCTTCAATTCATTACAATGTCACTTGAAATCTAGCTTTCATAAACATGAAGCTTCCATTTTGAATATACAACCAAATCACATTGAATTTGATGACAGAGAGCTCATCCAATTAGTTTTCATTGACTTAAACATATGCTTATGTTTCTTAGCTGTTGCTGTCAGTTTTACATCAGTATTTTTTATTCAAGGGTGGCAAAAAGTATTTAACCATATCTTAACTGGACTTGGCTGCACAGTTCTGGTTGCTGGCATATTCTACTAAAATCTCTTGATTCTTCAGAATACTTTTGCGTATGATAAACCCTAATCCACTGTCTTTATGCAGCTGTACACAGGATCAAATCAAAATCAAGTTAAGAAAGCTTGCAGAATGAATCAGTGAACACTGTTTAAGAGAGAACCGAGTCACTGTGTTTCTAAAATTAAAAAAAAAATTATCACAGGTTTCCTGATCATATGAGAAGTCTAACACACTGTATTAAGCCGTCCATCTGTGTGGCAGGAAAAGTACAAAACAAAAAGTTTAAAAAATCCAGTAAAATGGTGAAGTCTTTTGTAGGATTGATTCTACAGATCACATTACCTCTCGAGTTCAGAGACAGAGTCTCATAATGCGATCCTTTTCTAAACAGGCATCCAAGTAAAAGACAGTTGTGTGGTCTAGCACAGTGTTCTAGAAGTTGTTTGAGATATATGCAATACATGTAGGATGTTCTGCATCAATATATTCTAGCATTATCATTTTGACAGATCCTTCAGTACACAATCAGTTCTAATTTATACCTAACATCTTTATTCAGCAGTCTCAGAAGTTTCATCCTACACAATTCTCCAGTCTCCTGTCACCTAGTTTTGCACATCTGGTTGTCTTTGTGTTATTTGCTTGGCACAGTCTCTTTCCAGTTCAAGCTAAATATGGAATAAAATATTGCTCTTTAAATGCTTATCCTTTCTCTTTTTCTGTGGTTAGCCTGCACATTTGGTAGCATTCTATTTACCTTTCAAGCTATTTCAGAAGATAACAACATTTTTGCTCTAATTTTAGAACTTTAATCAGAACTTCTTTCTTGCATACACATGCAAAACAACAGCAAAGAGAACCTCGCTGTGCCTTCAAAAACTCATAACACCAAGGTTTGATTAGTATTCTGAAAGAAGTCCTTTAAAACCAGAAATCTGGGGAACATTTACCTTTGTGCACTACAGCATAGTGCAGAGATCTTTGGCATACTGATGACAGAATCTGCAGATTCCCTTTTAGCTCTCTAGGGAGTCCTACGAATTTCAGATGCAGCAGCCCATGGTTCAATTTCTTGCTGGAATGGATTCTCCACAAGTAGGGATAATCCTTCATTTGATGCTTACTCACTTGGATACATTTCTGTATTCCATACTTGCCGTACCAGGCTCTGCAATGCTTATTTTTTCTTCCCAGAATGTGTTTCTGCATTAGCTGATATTATTACACTTACTTGGTTGAAATGGCACTTTTCTTTTATGACCTTCTTCTCACTGGCTTAAAAGAACTTTTCAAAGCAATTGTCCCTAGGCCAATACATACCATGCTTGTTCTCAGACTAACAAGTCACATTCTTTCCATTTTTAGTTTGAAGAGAACCACTCAGCAGTTTTTGGGGATCAGACTTTCAAGTATATACAGATACAATTGGTTTTATTAAATACTTACCAAATGCAGTAATTCCTTATTTTCATTCATTTAAAAAAAATTTTTTTCCCTCCTAATTATAAGCAAATAAGATATAATAGTGCCTCAAACACTACTTTCAATTTTTTTTTTGTTTCAAAATTCCTCCTGAAGCTTATCTTCTCTCTGGTTTTATAACAGGTATAAGGTATTTAGAGCATCTTTTGACTTGACTAATTATCTGAATTTATTAAATAAAATGAATAATAACCTCAATATCCCTACTATAAGAACTATGCATAAGTTAACATACATACTATATGCATGTATTGATATATTACCTACATTACATAATTTTAGTTTATGTAATAATTATAATAATAAATATATTGTCTAGTATCTCAAAATACAGCTAAGTTACAAATTACAAAACAAAATAGATGTTAATGTTGTGATTTTAAATCTATAAAAGCAGTCTAACTAGCTAAGATTTCAAAAGAATATGCTGTTCTCTAGGTAAACAGAGCACAGTGAAGCACACAACATTTTATGACTCCATGGTCATGTAGATACATATACATATAACAATAATGCAGTTTAAGGAAACAGGTTATTGCATCTGAAAAACAGCAGAGGAAGATGGGAGAAATGGAAAAGTTAGCTTTATGCAAACCTTATGCTGTACCACCTGCCACCTTATGTCATGTACTCTTCAGCCATCACTGGATCTCCTGTGAACAACGAAAGATTCAAAATAAAAGCAAATCAGAACAAGCCGCAGTCTTTTTATACTAAATACTGCTTAATCTTCCGTAATAGTTATATTTTTGGTATCCACTATTACTGAACTTTAGTTGGTTAAGAAAATTCTAAAAGCATTTCCAACATTTTCTTAACAGCCACTGAATCGGAATTGTCAATTGCTAGAGTATCACATAAAAAGTCTATTTAAAATGAATTTTAGTCCGAGTCCTGACACAGCAATTTCTTGTTGCTCAACTTCCTAGTACCAGCACTGTTCTTCACAGTGCAGAAACAATTCAAAATACAGAGTCATATCAGCATTCGATTGAGTCCTACATGTTCTAGCAAATAAAACAAGGTGGTTTGACAATCACAGATACTGCTTAATCTTTCTGGATAAATAAAAAGCCAGTAAATTTAAGCATTTCCTTTCATTTTACACAGTATTGTGAGATTTAAATAAAATGAACTCTAAGATCTAATTGATTGGTTTCCACCCATAATTTAGAGAAAGATTTTCAAAGGCATGAAAGCCTATTAAGAATGCATCTAATTGATTTTCAGAAAGAGCTGAGGTCTTCATGCAGCATTTACTGCAGTCAGCAGTGAAATTTCCATTGATTTAAATAAGAACAGGTTCATATCTGCAGAGACCTAGCTGCTATTTATGCGTTTCACATTATCCCTTCCATAGCTAGCTATTTCTTCCCTTTGTTTTTGTACAAATAATCTACACACTTTTGTACATACACTCAGTACAATTTACTTTATATTAAAAAACAAAAGGTCACATTTCCAAAGGTAAGGAAAGTTTTAACACTGATGAGTAAACACCGTGCAACTGCCATTCAGTTTTAAGGTGCCTCTCTTCACTGAAGTCAATGGCATTATTTATTAGTAAAACAACCACAATATTGACTATGTAGTTTAGTTACTAGATACTAAGATTATTCAAACAAGTTTGAGTAATTATACATAGAACTGTTGTTTTACTGCTGCAAAAGTGAGGAAAATGTTATGAAATATTCAATTCTATCAATAAACGAAACACTGTGATTTTATTCTAATTTATTTAGCAAAGAAATGCAGCTGAATATTTTCAAAGTATTCCTGTCTGAGGAATAATGCTTTTCAGAGAATTGTTTCACTGATGTGTGCAAAGATCAAAAAGGGGTGGTAGTGTTCGCATTCGAAATTCATTTAGATGAAACAATAAGATAATTAGGTGCAAAAAATGCACAGTCTTATGTTCAATGCAGTAAAGGATCAATTTCATCTAAAGGCAACTGGAGTGTACACTGTATTATCTGATCCAAAGGAGTGACCTTCTTGATTCAAATGCAAAATGCCTATGCCTATTGCAGATGGAATTTACCAGGACAAAATGTTCAATAGAAAGATTACATTTCCACTGGGGCAGAAAGGTATTTGTCAGTGTCTCATTACAGCTTTGATACAAACATCCTGGATTTCAATTAGCTTTGAGATAGAACAATAATCCAGCACTGAAACTACAGACAAATCTTTGTTTCATTTTTGTGGATTTTTGTTTCATTTGCAATAAGATATTGTAAGATTTTCAGAAGAAATAAATAGAAGTAAATAACATTCCAGCCATTTTAATGTCACTTAGTGATTGTCCGTCTGATAACTTTGCACTAGGAGGCGAGGGTGACATAATTTACATTTTTTCCAGCATAAATGAAAAGTGCTGAATTCTTTGAACCGTAAGCGTCCCATCAGTTCTTCTACCCTCACTGTCCCACCTCCTATTATTAACATACCATATCCACTATGATGCTTTTGATCCTTTTCTACGAAGAGTAATTTGCCTTCCCAATGGAAATAAATATGAAATTTGCTTTAGTACATATCAGGAGTTCAAACAATGGCCCATAAAAATTTCCACTCTATGGAGGTCATGTTTTAACTTCACAAATTTAGAGTTTGCAGTCATTTAAAATGCTTACTTCTAAATATTGTTTGATATTTAAGAAAACTTCTATGTTCTTCTGAATTCATCATGGGACTAAGAGATGGAAGGGCAATTTTTAACCATCAATTGAATATCTGTGATGGATTTTGAGCTAACTCCTGTAAAACTCCGCATAGTATTTGTCACCTTTAATTTACATCTATGTCACAAGGGTAACTGTCAGCTTCTGAAATGTGGCAGGAAGAAAAAGCTCGGAAATCACAATTTAGTATGATTCAGATGATGATTTCCTTTTTGGGAAGGAAGTTATGAACTATTCCATGTAGATATGATTTTAATAACACTCCAAATTATATATGATGCCTTCCATTCAAAGGGCTTCCTTTCAAATATCAAATCACATAGCTTTAGCAGTAAGGAATATTGCTGTTGAAATCAGGATGGTTAATTTGACACATTAAGCAACTGAGACTAAGAGAAAATAAAGATATGTTTGTAATCTAGGAACCAGTGATAGAAACCACCCAGGGCAAAGCACCACTTTTCCTCCTGTGATATCAAGGTGAAAAAGATATGACTTAAGTCACTTGACCCCACAATTCCAGAGCAAGGACAAGAGCTGAAAAAATGGTCCTTTTAAGATGAATTGTTTTACGTACTAGCCACAAGCTTTTTTCCTCTCAGAGAAAGAAATGCAAAAAATGCAAGATTTATTACTAAATATAAAAATTATAAAATCTCATGGATCTGCATTTTTTACTTCCTCTTGGACTCTTAATGATTGTCATAAATATATCACAACAGCTGAGCAGTAACTGTCTGTGGACATATACAATCAATTAAGCATACAGAATGGATGTTCTACCTCACTCCTGAATTGCAGCCATCTTTAGTATAATGAATGCAAGAAAAGATAGAATTCTGTATAATTATATGAAATTTAAAATAATTTCCCTGATTAATGACAGTATTGCTTAAATATCACATACTTCCACCTACTTTAAAACCAACTGTAAACATATTTTGCTCCTACAAACAGATCTGTGAATGTGTTGGAGCTTGCTAGCATTAATGGCAAACACAGTACTAACAAAAATAATGCCATTTATTTCTTGCCATATTGCTATAAAAAAATTAACCGGTTAGATCATGCTTTGTATATGTAATGCAGAACAAAACCTACCAAATTACATGTGTCGATTTGTTCTAGAAGATTATCTGAACATGTTCTATTTACTGTAAAATAAATGCAAGTCCCAACTATAAAACTATAGTTAATATTCTAATGAAAGTAAATTTAAATTTTATGAGCTTTTCCTGGAAGAAGGATTGAACTTTTAAAATTTTTTTTATTTTTTGCACAGTGTCAGACTTTGATTATAAAATACTAAAGCTGTCTAAGAGTCCAGATTGCTATTTAACAAAATGTTCTATGAGCAGAATTACATCAGTTGGTTGCTTGTTCTTTCTGTACTCACAGCACTCGAGGAACAGACTTGGGAAGGATATTAGCAATCTAGTCCACCCTGCTTTCTATCTAATCTCCTGTTAAAAATACCCAGATAGAAGAGATTCCAGTAGCAAATCTAACAAAACAAAACCACAAACTGTTGTTTCTAAGACAAGTAGGCTCATGTCTTGTAAAACTTTTTTTGACAGAAATGACAGATTTGACTCAATGGAAAGGTGAACATTAACAGCCATCAAGACCTGTGGTGATGACACGTATGGTTAAAAGCATTTATCGAAGAAAAGTTTGGATTTCTTGACTCTCAAACCCATGTGTCATGGCAAACATGTACACTTACTTAGGTTTATACAAGCTCACACACACACATATATAAGTATATATATATATGCCATTTACAAGGTCTTTTGCAGTTTTTTCTCTTTTTCTGTTTCAATACATATCCACTAATGTAGTCAAGGGCACTGAATGATGTACCATTCAAACCTAAACAGATTACTTTTGTTCAAAATGTGTTACTTTTTAAAATAAACTACTTGCATAGGTCAAGCTATTTCACAAGAAAACATAAACTAAACCACTTGTCAAATAGGATATTAATGTGACCAAATTTAGGTCAAGCAAAGTAGAAAAAAAAAAATTAATCCTCTTTTAAAAAACAATCAACAAACAGATTAACACCATATAATCTGTTTGCCTAGAAAACCTATCTATAAATAAGTAAGAGGAGATCTTGTTTGTTTGCAGTATAAAACATTAAACTAGTCCTAAATTAACAAGTTCATGGGTTTAGCTATTCAAATCATGTTTATTTACGTGGTTTGAATTTAAAACTTTTTCTATTATTTTTTCATAGCAATGCATAAAAATTTTGCAAGTTCTCATTGACTGATTTTAACATTTTCGAAATGTAACAAAAATCTGAATCAAATTCAAATACAGTTTAGTTGCAATAGTCTTCACTGACAGACAACCAGACTTTCAAAATACAAATTTTCTTGCATAAAAGGTATTGCAAGAGCCACAGAACTACCCGTTACAAACATCCCAAATTTATATAAGATTTAAACATCATCATTACTGTAAGAGTAATTGCTACAGGTGATTTACTTTGCCATCTCCTTTCTACTCAAGTGTTTTGTAAATATGGTGTAAATACGGAGCTTGGTTTCTGCCAGTGATACATGCATTTTCAGCTATCTACTGCCTTGCAACTCAGTTAAAAGTAAAGATTTAAGCTAAGAAGTAGAGATACACTGAGAAAAATTTTGTATGAAAAATTGATGCTTATGTGTTTGCTTTATAGTTTAACTGCACTCTGAATGCATGTAATTTTTCAGAGCTTCTTCCAAAGCATTTACAAGTTTTTTATTAAGGAACCAGAAAAGGAAAAAATTCCATCTATTTCTGTTTTCAGTAAAATGACTCCATGGCACTAGTCTTTATGAAATAGATCTGACTGATGCTGTGAGTCAGTGACTCAACTAATCTCATAACAATGCGAAAATACTAAAATTTAACTCTTAGAGCTAACAGTTACAGCAGGAAAAAAGTGCACACTTTCTGTCTCCTTATTTACCCTATGATCTTTTTGGCGAGTAATGCTAGCATAATCCATACAAAAGGAATCTGTTATCATCTTAACCAATATTCAAACGTATTCTCCTCTTTTGATGAGTACCCGAACTTCCATAAAGGTCAATGGGAAACAGGTGCACAAACTGAGGGTAGAATATAGCCTAGCATACAATACATTTGAAAATAGTTCCTTTGGGCTGATCTCTTTGGCAGTTCCCATGCTCTCATAAAACCACTAGAACTAGTGCAGGTTTTGGTGCATTACAGTATCCCTTAAGAAGCTCTCATTATCTCCTGTCTTAACCACATAATAGAAAAAATTGAATCACTCTCAGGTGCTGGACCATTCACTAGTGTATGTTTTGTGCCAAAGGTTACCAGATGGCAAAAGGGTTCTCATCTCAGAAAGGACCCATCATTCACCATCACCTTTTTTGACACGACAGAAAAAAAAAATGGTCCATCTAGCAGGAAAGAGGGGAGAAACTCCGACAAAATTTATGGAGGTTATTAAATGATCAGAAGTCATCTAGACGACAGACAGTTTTTCTTAAGGTGTAGTATGAACCCTGACTCACATGAAAGACTACAGTAAAGTAAATAATCAACACTGATTCCTGCAGCAATTGAAGTTTTCCTAGCAGCTATCCCAGCAAAGTACTGAAAGGAATGAGAGATTTATCTTTACAACAAGCTCTGGGCCTGCTGGTAGATGGAATTAGCACTGAGAGATAAAGGGAAACAATGGGAAGGATTCCACTGATTGATGAATGGAAAGAGATTTGTCTCTACAAACTGTAGGTCTGCTGATAAATGAAATTGGATATTGAGAGATGAAAGAAACAAGGGGAAAACCATAAAATTCAATAGTAACTAAAAATAAAGGGGGGTTATACGTTAGAAGGGAACCTTAGGTATTAGGCATTCCGAGAAGTCTGTACCTCTCGAGTACCTCAGCCAATGGGGAAAGACAGAGGGAAATGCGGCCGGGAAATTAGGATAAAAAGGAGGCTGCGCCCTCCAAAAATTTGACAGACCCCAGGGGAATGCCCCACGGCCTCTCCCTTTATTCGAATAAAGTCACGGGACTCCTCTATCTCCTTTTTGGACATAAACCTCTGGTGTTCGTGGATTAATTTTCCTGACAGTACCAACCAACCTGTTCAGTTTATGATACCTAACAGGCTTGCAACAAAGGCGGACTGCAAATGCAGCCTTTTTCCAGTGCTTGTCAGGACAAGTTTCAAAAATACACTCACCAGGCATAACTATTTGTAGATCCAGTCATTGCAAATAAATTATTCCAATTCTGTAATAGCAGAAAATTGAACCTGCTCTGGAGTTGATAGTTACTACCTCCAAAAGCTTCACTTCATAGGGTGTTGTGAACACATGCTCCACTTGAACTACAGCAATCTTCCATATAATTCTGCTTTGGTAAGCACGGTTCTGGCACATCACCAGGCTGGGGGACCCAGTACTTCACTGAGATAGCAGTCAGTAGCACTAGCCTAGCAGTTACCAAAAACAGGTAAAAGATTTTGATACAGGTTTCCACAAGATACAAGTGACAATATATTTATTAATTTAGGACGAGTGGGGAACAGCAAAGTCACTTGCTACCAGTTTGGAGCTGTATCAAAATGAGCTGTGTAACTTCACTCCTGGACAATGCTCACGATGGGAACCGCCGTGTCGCCAGGGCAGCCCAACGCCACCGGCTGACACGTACACAGCACAATTTGCAGTGGCCGTTTTGTCACTCGCCTGGCGCTCACACCGAATCAGGCTTTTATACTCGTTATTCCCAGGTCACTGGAGGGACTATGGCCACCGGCCGCACATGGGCCCCACAGTTCCATCACCGTCCGCATCGACAGGACGCGTTTTCACACTCGGCTGCGGCAGGGGGCTAACGTTGACCCTCCCTCACTGCCCGGAAGCCAAAGCAGAGGCAAAAGCGCTGCCCCGCCCAGGACCCCGCCTCGGGCCGCTCTGCCCATCCGGGGCCGCTGCCGAGGCCTCCGTGAGGGGAGCTCGCCCCGCGCCCCCGCCCCCAGCAAACCAGGGCACGGCGCGCATGCGCCCGCGCGCACTCCACGGCAGGCGGTGGCGCTCGTTTCCCGCACCCTGCGGGCGCCCAGCCCGAGTTGCCGGTGTGTCCCCACCCCGGAAGACTACAGCTCTCATCATGCAACGCGCGGTCAACCCGCGCGCACGCCCGGCAAGCGCCGGCGACGAGGCCGACCCAGCGGCGCGCACTGCATGCTGGGCGTCGTTGTTCTCCAAGCGGCTTCTCCAGCCAGCGCCCCGCGGGAGGGGTGTGGCGCCGGGCCTCAGGAAGCGCCCCGTCCCCGCGTCGCTTCGCTTCGCGCTCGTTTCCCGTGTTAATTCCATTCCGATCGCCGGCCCTGACGGTGCGGACGAGTAGGGAATGGGGTGTTTTACTGCACAAATCTTCGTGCCCTTCCGCAGTTCCCGTGAATATCTGTGCATCCCGCAACGCCTTCGGAGCTGGTTTGACCCTCGGTGCCTGCCGTAGGGAGCCGCCTGCCAGCTGTCGGCGCCTTTGTGCGGCGGCGGAAGGGGCGCGGGGCCGAGGGCGGCGGGCGCAGGGCAGGAGCCGCGGACAGGTGCGCAGGGGGCCGGGCCGTGCCCGGCGCTGCTGCCGCCCGGTGGGAACGCGCCTTCCTTCGGCCTCCCCCCGTGCAGCGAGGGCCGCGGCAGCAGGGTGGGGCCGGGGGCGGCCCGCGCCGGGGCTCACTCAGTGGGAGGCTGGGAGCGCTGCCTTCTCCCGGGGCGTGGTGCGACCCTGCCAGGGCTGCCGGGCGCTCTCCCCGGGACGGCCCCTGTAGGATTTGGGTGGGCACTTTGGTTCTGGTGGCACCAGCTTGGTAGCGCGGTCTGCTCGAGGCGGGGCGGGGTGCGCGCCCCTCTCCTCGCGTTCGCTGGGTTTGAGCTGCTTCGCTTCCCCGGGCCGGCACTGGACGGGCGGCAATCCATGGTGTGACAACGCGCTTTCCTGGTGCTCCTCTAAAGGGACATGGGAATGCCGTTTGAAAATACCGACCGTAGATTTTTTATTTATTAGCGCTTTAATGTTTAAAGATGACATGAAGGAATACATACATTTACCCCAATATACGTATTATCAAGATACGGGATTAGACGCATGCGGCTTGCAACATTTTGCATCCTTTTCTGTGCTTAGCTGTGCTATGCAAACCCTTGAAAGTATTCTTAATTTTGAATTAGCACATAGTCGTATTACTAACGCTTAATCTTGTATCCTCGTTGTCAAGCTTAGTGCAAAAGCATTTATAGTTCCCTTATTTGTTGTAGGACCACTTGTGCATTTTCTTTGCTGACTTGACTTTGCTTAAAACAGTAAAATCAAGTTCTTCTTCATCTAGCCCATTCACACAGTTTTTCATACCTATGTTCTAAATCTTTGTGAAGTTCTAAAGTTATGGGGTTTCCACCTTTTGTTGCTGACTTTCTTGTTTGTATTTGAATTAGTTATATAGAAAAACTTTTTGTAGCATTTTTGTCTTTGGAAGATCCACCAATTTATTAGCAGTGTAGCAGGTTTGAGGAAAAAAAATTGTAATGTGTGTATTTTACAGTTTTCTTTGACTACCACACTTGTACTTATATTGCCTTGTAATTTATAGTAATCTTACTAAATGTTTTAATAAATCTTTATTTTGAATCATATAATGATCTATAGAAGGATATATACCTCACATACTGTTAAGTTATAGCATGCCAGTATTTAGCTGTTGAAGTGAAAAGTGAAAGAAATACTGTCTTGCTGCTTTCCTTGCTGTTTTCAGTCTCACAGTCTTTGTAGCTGCAGAAATCCTATGGCAAGATCAAATTCTTACATCTTCAGTGCTGAAGTTTTCTTTCAAAGTAGTTCCTTCAAAGAGCATCAGACCTACCTTAGAAATGGATGCTGTCACGATGTCATAGTTCTGTCTGTTTTAAATCAATCACTTTAGTATTGAGAATGTGTTAAGTGAAAGAAAAATAGAAATAGGAGTGTGGGTTTTTTCAATTATTGTTGACTTCTCAGGCTTCTGGTAAGCTGGTTTTGGTAAGCTAGTGCAATTTCTTTGAGGATGCCTTCTGGAAAGAAAAGCTGCTATCTTTAAAAAAAACTCAACAACAACAACAAAACAAAACAAACAAAAGCCAAACAGTGACATGATTGCTGTTGATCAGTGTTTCAGCCATGTCTGACAAAAGTGAACTGAAGGCGGAGCTGGAGCGCAAGAAGCAACGATTAGCTCAAATCAGAGAGGAGAAGAAGAGAAAGGAGGAAGAAAGAAAGAAAAAAGAAGTAAGAAATAATTTTCACTTTGAAAATTGACTTTGCATATGTAACTTGCCCAAAATTTAAGGTTAGGTTCACATAATAATTTTCTGTGTCCTATTCAGGGAGTGTCTATTTAATGGTTGGTGCAAATACAAATGTAGCACTTTCATTTTCTGATAATGTAAACACCTACTGTTTTCTTTACAACTGTCCATATGATAAGTTGGATTTTAAAAAAAACACTAAAAATTAGGATCTTACACTAGCATAAAGTTCAGGTTTCTAGAACTACTTATATGCATGTGGCATCATTAATCAAATCACTCTGATCTATTGCGTGAAAGCTCTGCTTAATGAATTGTGATTGGTGTTATTTACGGAACTCATTTCTGAAGCATGGTTCTGAGTGTGTCCGTAGGAATTGTCTGACTGTCAAATTATCATTGTACAAACAATGTGCTATGTTCTTCTTTGACCTATCTATAGGCTGACTGTTAAAATCAGAGTAACACTCAGGATGTATATAGTACTTGTGTGTTAGATTTAGTTTGTTAACAGTCTCATGGGTTTCTCGCTGCTCAAGTATGTGACAATCAGTGATATATTAGTGTTTCTCCTGAATGCAAATTATACCTCATAAAAGAAACTTTTGCTGGAATGTTTTGGGGTACTTTTTCATTACTTCTCTGTGTTTTGGTTATGATCTAGTTGGTGTTCTAAATCAGTGTACGACTGAAGACTGGGCAGCTGCCAACTACATGATTCAGACAAAAAGAAGAGACTAGTTCAAATTATGTCCTAATGATCTTGTAACAATGTATTGCCAGAATTGCTTTTTAAAAAGCAGTTAACTAAGGGTAGAAAGATATGGAGTATTCAGCAACAGAGCTTGCATTATTTCTAAATGAAAGAGGGTGGGGGTGTACTTTTTTTATATCTAGCAGATAACACAACTTAAAACTACTTTTCTTTGACACAGTTATTGTAATTTTAAAATAGGAATCATATGACTGTCTCTAAAATAATGTTATACACAGGTACAGGATGTTTTTTTCACCCTTTGCATTTTACAGTGTTTAGGATTAGTGAAAAAAATGTACCCTTAATTTTATGAAGTGTTAGTCATTTTGGCAAATAAGCAGGCACTTTTTGTGTGTTTAAATATATATCCTTCAAATACAGTACCAAAGCTTCAGAATGTTGTCATTCCTGTCTGTTTACTTTATGTACCAAAAAGAACCATCAGAATTATTGAAATTGAGTATCTAACCTACTTGATGATAGGTTTCAGTATTACAAAAGTATTACAAAAAACCACTGTGGGGGTCTCAAAATAAATGAAAGGTTATATGATGTTAAATGCTATAACTTAATTATTGAATCATTTTTAGACTGACCAGAAGAAAGAAGTTCTTCCAGTACAAGAAGAATCTGATCTTGAAAAGAAGAGAAGAGAAGCTGAAGCATTACTTCAGAGCATGGGGTTGACACCTGAGTCTCCTGTTGGTAGGAATGTTACTATTTGTTTGAAATAAATGTTTGGGAGTTTTTTGTTTAGTTTTTTGGGGGGTGAAGTGTTTTTCGCGGCTTTGTGTTGTTTTGGTTTTTTTTGTGGTGGTGGTTTGTTTGTTTTTGTTAGGCTTGAGGTGTTTGTATAACACACATCATAATTCTTTGGCCACTTTTTGGGGGGGTATACATGTCTGGATTTTATACTGTTTTGTCCTGCATTATTTGTTACAACTGTCAAATGATGTGCTTCAGTACACATTACATAACATTATTTTATAAAATAACACCATTTACACTTGGTGGATTATTTGAAGTATATTAGTTAAAATATGTAAGTATCACGTATGCATTTTCTTTTCCCTGCCTATTTTTCCTACTCATTATTCTCCTGTATTTTTTTTTCCTTACTCTTTTCCATAATGCCAAATTTTAATGCTGATATTTTTGTATGGAGTTGGCTTGTTTCTTTTCTGCATCTTTTATACCCTAGTTTTTGTTATCTTAAATGCCTGCCTGACTTTGATGAAGCAGTAGCAACACTAATATAAAAATTAGTTTCCAGAGGTGCAGATTGGTATCTGTGCAGCTCTTGGATGTGTTAGCATATTGGCTGTTGCTTTTTGCCTTTACACAGGCACATCTCTATGGAAAATGAAATCAAAGAGTGTGGTAATGCAACTCTACTTTTTGGCTCTAACTTTGAAATCAAAGGAGTTTAAAGCTTATCGGTTTGGCTGCTTGGTGATGCTCTATTCAACTGGGTTTGTAAATAAAAAGTAATAATAATTTCTTACAGATATATCTGTGATTATATTTTCATAATTACTTTTGTATAATCCTCAAGTGTTCAAAAGTGAACATGGAATAAACACCATTATAGCTGCTCACATTCCAACAGCCCCAGCAGTCATTTTTGGTAGTTCAAACTGTTCTTGTAGTCAAGAGACTCCATTTGGCTGTGTTAACACTAGTGTGCAGCTGTTTAAGTAATCACTTCTGACCTACTACAGATTTTCTTCGCTAGGCTAATAGCTGAACACTTCTTGCATGATACTGTGCTAAGGCAGTTGATGAAATTTTTGTAGAAATGTATGTGGTTGTTGGGTTTTTCCAAATCTGGGAGAGAATCTAAAAACCACAAAAGAGCCAGTCCTCAAAGCAAGTTAATGCATATGCTTAGAGTAGGTGTTCATGAAAAACTCGGAGGTGCTGACATGCAAGACTGGGGCACGCCCCTGCATGTTGTGTTTAATTGAGGTGCTGCTTAATCACACCCTTCAGTGTACACAGGGAATTCATTCTATTTCCTTTCGAGATAACCAGATCTGGTATGGATCCTTAATCAAGTTAAAATGTCCTGCTTGCTACCTCACGGTTAGTGTGCCTGAGGCACAAGCTCCTTTTCTGCTGACTGGATGCTGGCAAATACAGTGATTGTATGCCTGAACTGATGCTAACTCTTGGCTGAGCTGCTTGGTGTGCAGGTACCTTGTGCTTGCACTGTCACTGGAGGGGGATAGCTTGAGAGTAGATTCTTTCATAGAAAATTGTGTTAATCCCTAAGGCAATTCCTGTGCTGTTAACTGCTGGAGAGAGATAGCTCTCTTACAGGGGAAGGGATCGTATCAATGTCAGTGTGTTTTTGAAGCCTTAAGTTAGTGAACCAGAATTATTTTCAAGAAGATTTTATAGTTTAATCCTCTGGGGTAGGTGAAATCCTATCTGGTCTTTCCGTAAGACTGTTGGTCTTTCAGTGGGACTCACCTCAGTTTTGGGAAGGGTCTCTCGAGAATCGCTTTGCCCACAAGAGAGCGCTGCAGCACCAGCACTGGGCCCTGCGAGTGGCCCTGGGACCGCGACGTCACAATGTCCTGAAAATGCACACAAATGGCAATGCAAAAGCCTGCAGGCATCTCCTTCAGTGTAGATTAACCAGTACATGGCGAGGATGAGTTGAAGAATTTATATATTCTTGCAAGCCTGCAGTTATATAAGTATAAAGTCTAGATGTGTGTATGTATGAATTTGTGAAATACAACTGAAGACCTATAAAAAAGGCCTCTCCCCTAGGGGGAATGAAATTTTAATAAATTGAAGAATTCACTGTTGTTTTGGTAAAATTAAGGGAGAGTTTTTGTTTTGGGACGGGGTAGAAAAATTTCCTTAGAATTCACAATATACTTGCGATTTCAAGAAATTCTGTAGAAATCTTGCAGACCTAAATTCAGAGTTCTCCCATGCTTAACCGCTGACAGAGTAGACAGCAGTTTATATACATAATTTGTGTTCAGTTGATTAAAGGGTTTTGTAAGGGTTGCTAAGCAGTGAATGCTTAACAGATTTGCTGAAAAACGAAACATATAAGGACCTTCAAAACACCACTTGATTCTTGTGTTTAAACCCTAAGTTTCATTAAAAAATTACTATTTCTAAAAAGAAAAGTTGAAAGAAATATCGAAGTAGCTTTGTATTTGTATCAGATTGCATGATATCATTCACTTTGTATCACTCCCAAAAAGCATGTTACTTTTTAAATGGGAAATACAGTCTTCATCTAAATGCCGAAAATGAACTGACTCTTAAGAAGTTTAAATGCAGTGGTACTAGACCGTTTACTGTCAAGCAAAAAAAAAAAAAAAAGTCATCCTCAAGACCTAACACTACAAACTTTGTAATACACAAGATTTATGTTAATTTGATTCAAACTAGAACAAAAATAACAGGATGCTATATGACAAAGCCATTTTTTTGGTCCACGCTTTGGTGATTATATATTTTGAAATAACATTGCCAGTTACACACATTCATTATCTCATCTTTAAGAAAGACTAATGCCAGAGCTGTATTAACAACTATTTTTTCTGTGTTTAAGCAACACGCACTAGTGGAAATTACCCTTTGAAAATCAATGTCATCATTTGTCAAAAGTTCAGTTTAAAAATATTTTTTCAATTCATTTTCTCTTAAATGTCTTCTCCTCCATATCTTTTTGTATGCTCCAAATGCATAAATGCCAAACAATTGCATGAAAGTCCAGCATGAATTGTTAACATTGTCTTTTCCCCTCTCTTTCTACTGTTCATTTTCATCCATGTATTTTTTGTTTGCCATCACTTTTTTTTAATACTTCATTTTAAATTAATTTGAAAACATCCTAAGCTGTGCAACCTCTGCGAGTAGTAACAGCGGATACCTGTCTGTTTCACTATTTAGTCCCTCCTCCTACCTCTCCGTCTTCCAAATCTGTGAGTACGCCAAGCGAGGCTGGGAGCCAGGACTCTGGGGATGGTGCTGTTGGATCTAGGTATGTCACTGTCTTTGTCATGTTCCTTTGCTCAATACTTGTATTCTGAATAATTAAGCTTTAGAAGAAATCAAGGTTAATTACTTGATTATAATAATATGAGGTTATAGTGTTGAATCTGTCAAGAGTGACTGTTTTGCAGAAATACTTTACTTCAAAATTTGAAATGCAACTACACTTCCTGATTTGAAGTTGCCAGCATTAATGTGGAGTTGTTTAAACTTGTAAGTTTGGAGTAAAATTAATGTCTTGGGACAGCAACAAACTCAAAAAGCCTAACTTCTGCTCTTTTCCCTGCTTTTTCTAAAGGAGGATGGGTATGGATGATAGACTATTTCCTTTTTCCCTTACCTAGTTGATCTAATAAAAGATACTGTCTATAAAGTTTGCATTACTTCTGATTTTATTTTCCCCTTACACAGAACCATATTTCTCGTTATTTCACTTCATCTGTGTAACACAACTACAGCACTTGCAATCTCTTTTTTTGTCGAAACATAACTCCATCTTAGAACAACCACAGTTGTTTTGGTCTTTTTTCAGTGCCAGTACTTGCCACAACTGTTTGACCATTTCTTTGGGCATGATGGTTTGAGACATGTTGCTCTAAAGAAGAGTCAGATAAATATTTCTGTTAAGTATTTCAGGTGGTGATATATGGGTGATAAGGTGGGAAAACACTGCTTCCAAAGGGTATTCCTACTATTTCCCATGCACAGTCTGCAATAAGAGCAGTAGATGCCTATTAATATTGGTAAGATATCCTCAGCAAGTTAAGGTCATGTACTTTAAATTTATAAATTTAAGTATACGTTGTGGATGAAGTTTAGTTAAAACACAGTAACTGCAGCAGTTACCATTTACCATTGTTGTATGAGTAGTTTTTTTGGAAAAAGAGTCAATGGTTAGACCACTTTGAAACATCTTTTAAAGAGACTGCAGTCACATCTTGTATGCATGTGGATTATGCATGCATAACTATATGCATCTTAATCTGAAAATATCCAAGATACTAATGACCTGAACAAAGGTTACATGGTGCATATTTCTAAGTAGAAATCATTGAGTTAAAACAGAGAATACATCAGGCAGCAGATGTGAACCCAGACTTCTTTTTAACAATGCGCAGGTATGATCTTGTTTGTCTGTCATGTTGATTAAGAACCAATATAATTATTCCTTAATTGAGTAGCAAGCAAATTTTAGTTAGTTTAAATTGTGATTATTGCTTATTAAATTGTCATTTTTTATATTTATTTATGTATTTATGTTCACTAGAAGAAAAGAAACAAGGAGTATTTGATGATGATTTTTTAAAAGAAAGTATTTTCTTTCCATTCATACCTAATTTAAATTCAGTATTAAACAGTATGTATAGGCCACATACCTGTCACGGAATGCCATGTTGTGTACTAAATTTATTTCCACCTCATTAGTGCACTGCGCTCTGATTGTGTGCTCTCAAACATAGTAATGCAATGTTGTATGCATGCATTTTCTTACGAAAATGAGAAAATCCATATCCTAAGTCTCAATAGCTTCATGCATTTTCAAACTTTAAAACTAAATCTGTCTCAGGATTGTGATCTTTAAGGCATGAACGTGTGAATGTACAGCTAAATTGAAGGCATTATGGAGTCCCTGTTAAAGTCCCCTTGCTTGTTCTCCCACCAGTGGATTCTTCCTTCCCCCCAGTAAATGGGTGTCGATATCCTGGTTTATTAGTACAAGTTCATATATTTTGAACATGAAAGTTGGATTGTATGATATCCCTTGGTGTTATACATGGCATTTCACAGGTGACTCCTACCAATATGAGATGTATTATAAAGCCTCTGTGATGCTGAATCTTGCCAGTAACTCTTTTAGTAAGTAGTAGAACAGTGTTCAGACTGTGCTCCTGCTGTTACTTCCGTCTGTCTTGCTTTATTTTCATTAGTAAAGAGTTGTGTTTCCTAGTTTGATCATGGTTCTCTCTCTTTTTTTCCTCAGTCAAAGAATGCAACTGGTTTACTTTTGGGCTAGGTGCATGCTTCATAGAATTAGTTTAAAACCAGAAAACATTTTTAGAGATATAGGAAGTATTAGGGAAGTGCCTTGATACAGAGAAATCTGGACATATGTAGAAGAACAGAAACTTCTGTTCACTGAAGCTTGTAGATAAATTCATTTAACTTAAGGTAAAACAACTGGAAAATGAAAGAAATGGTATTTTGCATCATTTTGGTACATATGCAATAGGTGAATTTTATCTTAGAATGTTACCTTTATTTTAAAAGAATGCTTCTGAGAAATATTTAACTGGATCTCTTGTACTACTTGTTGGCTTCAACTATTTTAAAAGACAGACTGTCCCTGGTACCACTGAAGCAACTTTTGAAAGTGAAAATCATGCTTTGAAAGCAGGAAAGCTACCTCATTAAGGGCTAGGTCTTAAACAGGTGCAGAAGTTGGAGCCTTTTATGTTTATAGCCTTTTCCTCAAGTTCCTCTCAAATGTGATTGAAAAAGTTGAGAAAATATTTGACAGGTATGCTGGTAATGCAGCATTTGTATCTGAAAATAAGGTGTCCTTTGCAACATGAAGGTTGGGGTGGTGGTTTGGTTTTGCTTATGATTGAACAACATTATGAGCAATACCCAGCTTGAAGTCTCAGGCACCAAATTAAACTCTTAAGCTTAAATCTCTTTGGTCAAGAAAGATAGCAGAGATTTAACGAATAAGTATGCTCAAAGTAGTTAACTTTAGGCTAAAATGGTGTGTTCTCTGATGCACAAAAGATATGAAAAGGTTTTGGAGATTTGGGTATTAAGTTATTGCTGTGGATGTAGTTGACTGGCTATATATGAAGACAGTGGATTTGTAATTCCTAATTAAATTATGATTAATAGTCCTAATGCATACTTTCCACTAGAACGAGGTAGTGCATGACACAACCATATTTATGAGCTTTTATGGCATTGTGTGTATATTTTTCATATCAACTTTAGGAATTCTGCACCTGGTTTATAGAAAAGTTGCCATGTATGGGATGAAAATGTAAAATTATCTTTTATTGACTTGTCATAGTAAAATGTTGCATATTCTTTATTTTTTTATTCAAAAACATAATTTAAAAAATGCAGATAACATCTGAGAATGTCAGAAAAAACATGTAGGTTAATCTGCTAATCTCGTGCAAGTGTATTTTTAAAATTCTGCCTAAGCCTGATAGCCAGTAGACGACATGAAAATTTCTGAAGAAGGGATGAAGGCTAAAAATGAAGGTAGAGGGAATATTGATTTCCCCCTTCCTTTCTTCTGGTACAACTTGAAATGGATCCATTCTGTTTGTTATTCCACATGACTTTGAAACATGTTATTAATGTAAAGCCCACAATTTATAAGAAATTTTAAGTGTCTTAGATGGAGTTGGATCTAACTCAGATGACACTTACAAGCCCAAGGCAGTGCTTAACCCATAATTACAGCAATGTCACATCTTGGAAACTCTAGCAGTTCTCTATCCCAGTGGAAATGCTTTTTTGCCCCGCTACCAAAAGGCTTATGTGTTGACTCATTTCCTTTACCAATATGACAGTTTCCTCCACATATTTACTGCTCTGGGCAAGTTTGTGTTATGTTAACAAATCTGTCTTCATATAACTTGGACAAATCCGAACATATTTTAAAAGGAATTTCAAGTTTTTAGTGGTTCTTGTCAGTATTTAAAATACTTTTATTTGCCTTTCATTAAGGAAACATTTGTCTGCAGACGTTTAATTTTCAATCTTTAAAATAATTTAATTCTTTGCTAATAGCTCTGAATTCTGTTTGCTTCTTAACTTTTGTATTTACTGCATGTGTTATTGCACTGAATGTTTGCTGAATTTCCCTTAACTGATGTTGCATTGCCTTGTTTCTTGTGAACAATGAAATAACTGTAAGCTTGCTGGAACTCTAGAATTTCATAGTATATATTTGCTTCACTAATCTCTGGCCTTTTTTGCTAATGCTGCATGATTGTTCAACCTGGGGTACCAGGACGCTGCATTGGGATACTGATCCATCAGTTCTTCAGCTCCACTCTGATTCCGATCTGGGGTATTGCATAGATTTCTTATATTCCCTCTTTCATGTGCTTATGGATAATAAGTATGAGCATTTTTTCCTTTAAGACTTGTTGTTGTTAAGAAACTGTTTTGTAAGTATTAGAAATTCACAGTCCCTAGACTTAGCATGGTTTGCTTGCAATGGGAAATTTTGATATCATTTAATATATATTAGATGCCTATTTCTAATAAAGACAAGTTTTGTTTTCTTTGAGTCTTTGACAAAATGTAAACCTTAAGAAGTCATTTATTTAAAATAAAAAGGTTAGCATGACTGCATTCAAAAACAGAGCAACTCCCATCTTTTCTTACAAATATTTTTATAAAAGTTGTAGTTCATTATAAGCACTAACTAAAACCTGTACTGTGCGCTAAGAATTATGATTCTGCCCACCAAAACCTTTCAAAAGGAGTAACTCTTCGCTTTTATCTTGGGAGAGGAGTGGATAATAAGAAACTAAGTCTGATATAGGTAAATTGTTGGATCATTGCAGTATTATTACAGTACATACTGCAATTAGGTTTTACAGGAGGCTACAATGAATTAATGTTGTGCAGGTTTTGGAATATATTATGTGTTGTATGATGCTAGCTGTAGCTACCTTTATTAAAGTCAGAAAGCTCAAAGGTTTTCAGTATTGTGCTCTGGAACAATGTATTGTGGATAAATCATTTGTCCGTGTGAGTTCCAGGTCAGCCTGGCAGTTCTGCATTCTCAGTAGTATCTCAGAGGTGAACAAAAAACGGCAGCAAAGTTAAAAGACTAGGAAATTATTTTTCCTTCAGCATAACTTAAGTTGGTTTTCAAGCTTTAAAATCCTAGAACTGTTGCTGTACAAGCATGACTTGTGAGTAGATCTGTACCCCTGATAATACAGATGTATCATATATGTGGCAGTATTCTGGTAAAGCACAAAGAGCAAAAATTTAACATTATGTCTTAATGTCCAGATATTTATATGTGCACGTCTTCTTTTTTGTCACAGATGTATAAATAGTTGCTGATTTTAAATAATAATGATAAAACAGTAGTCATAATTATGTGACTTCTTCAGAGTTTCCACTGGATTTAACTTTGACTAAGCAGTGCTGTGACATAATGACTTGGATATTATTCTAGGCAAAATGTGAAATAATATAATTAAATGGTTTTTTTCTCATTTTTAAATTAATTTTATTTAGACGTGGACCTGTTAAACTTGGAATGGCCAAAATTACACAAGTTGACTTTCCTCCTCGAGAAATTGTTACCTATACAAAGGAGACACAAACACCTGTTATGACTCAGCCCAAGGAAGGTGAATGGTTAATTTATTACTATTAAGTTATTTTTGGTTTCTTTTTGTATAATAATGATGACTGGCTGAATTAGAACTAGCACTTGTGATCTTGAAACTTAATAAGGTAAATGAAAGTTGATATGTGAGATAATTTATATGAATTCTATTACTAAATTTTTATAGGTTTTGCTTAACTGTTACTGTCATTCTGCATCTCTTTTAACATCACTCTTGTTACTAATATGTGGTATTTTCACACTCCTAGTAAATGTTCAGATGAAACACCAAGTTGCTTAATTAGCTGACAGCTGATAAATAAATGGGATATATTTTGCATTTATGACATTTGAGAGTCCACACACAACTTGGCACATGGAGACCAGGGAGGTGATTTGAGCCAATTGGCATGGCTTGAACAAGGCAACTCCTGCCCTTGGATTTCTCTAAGGCCTTTGACATGGTCACCCGCAGCATCCTTCTCTCTAAATTGGACAGAGATGGATTTGCTGGGTGGACTTCTAGGTGGATAAGGAGTTGGTTGAATGGCTGTATCCAGAGGTCAACAGCTCAGAGTCCTGGTGTGCATCAGTGACAAGTGACATCCCTCAGGGGTCCATATTGGGACCAGTGTTATTCATTATCTTCACCACTGTCATACAGAGGGATCCAGTGCACCCTCAGCACACCTGCAGGTGACACCAAGCTGAGTGAGGCAGTTGACATGCCTGAAGGATGAGATGCCACCCGGAGGGACCTGGACAAGCTCAAGAAGTGGTCCAAAAGAAAGCCAAACATATCCTGGGCTGCATCCTCAGCAGCATGGCCAGCAGGTGAAGGGAGGTGATTCTGCCCCTCTACTCTGCTCCTGGAGTGCTGCATCCAGCTCTGGAGGGGGACCTTGCACAAGGGTGTGTGGTGACTGGACAAGGGGCAATGGCTTTAAACTGGAAGAGATTAGATTAGATATCAGGAGGAAATTCTTTACTTTGTGGGTTGTGAGGCACTGGAACAGGTTGCCCAGAGAAACTGTGGTTGCCCCATCCCTGCATGTGTTCAAGGCCAGGTTGGATGGGGCTTTGAGCAGTCTGATCTAGTGGAAAGTGCCCCTACCCATGGCAGGGGGGTTGGAACTAGGTGATCTTTAAGGTCCCTTCCAACCCCTAACATTCTGTGAACTTAGTTGAAGGCTGTGTATCCTTACAGCAAACTTAGCAATTAACCCCCCTACTTTTTAAGAATTTGAATTTTTATACCTGAAGCTTATACTTTGAGTTTTAAAAGAAGGAACTAATTTATTTATAGCTTGGCAGTTTCTATTTTCAGCAGTTGAACATAGGCTTTCTTTCTGACATGACTTGTTTGCTTTTCAAAAAATTAATTTTTCCGAAGAAAATATAGTTGGCTAGTGTGGGCGGCGGCGGCAGCTCCAAGGCGTCCCTGTGTTCTCCCCTCCAGGAGGATCGGAGACTGCCTAAATCAGAGCCAAAGAGGGGCTCGGGCCGGCAGGACATATCCCGGGGCAGGCGAGCGATAGCCTAGCAGATTTGCTTTTCAGTGTTGAAACACTTGAATTTATCTGCAAATGAAAGTATTAGTCTTGACCTAGCTTGTGTGTAGTTCTACAGCAAAATCTCTTAGTTGTTTAATGTGACTGACCTTGAGTATGTGTCTATGTTAGCAATTTTGCATTCATAAATTTGCATTTTCCTGTTCTTTGGTATGTGAACTTCTGGGTGTTTGTGCAAGGATATATCTTTGAAACTTCATTATTCAGTGAGCCAGATTTTTCTCTAACTGTGTTTCTTTTCTATTTTTTATTTTATCTGTATCCCTGCACAGGTAGGTGTTTGGGATTTTCCTGCTTTCGTTTCTCCCATGCCCTCAACGTTTCCTTTCTCTCACCTGTCAGGTCTTTTTTCCTCCCCTCTGTCAGGTTCATGGAATCTGAAGACCTAGTTCATAATTTGTGTACTTGAAGAGTTTTACTTCTGCTGCCTGCTGACAGTGGAAATTGCTTGGGATTGTATGATCTGAGTTTCACAGTAGATAGACTGTAGTTGAGGTTTACTGTAGTGGAGTGGAACAGTGGTCATCTCTATTTCTGCATTTACCAGAAAGCTGTCTCAATACATGTATTGTCTCTTGATCCATTCCACCTTACAAATACTGATTTCTTGAGGGCCATCATAAACTTTTTTTAAAATATATTTATTTCGTGTTCTTCACAAAATTTACAGGCGTCTTTCTGTCATTTCAGTGTTGAGGATCTTTTTAAGATCTATCTTAAGACTACCTGAATACATTCATAATAAAGTTCTATGTTCCCATTTTACAATGGTATCTAAAATAGGATGTAGGTTTAAAAAAAAAATCATGCTGCATACAAAAAAAGAGTTACTAGGTAAGACATTTTTGTTGGTGGAAGAAAATTTTAAACTCTTTAAAACAATTGACAAAAGCAATATGCTCAATTTACAGGGTGCAATTAGATAAATTTAAATTCTGTAAAATGTATCTTATTGATTCTTACTACTTCTCACAGTCTGAGTTGTTGTGCTTACTTATCTGAGTGCATATACTGTAAACAAAAGTAACCTTGCGAAATACACTTGAAAGGGCAGCTTGCAACTGAATTTACACCTGCAGTAGCTCCCTTATACAGCAGCAAGTTGCATCTGAGCTAGGTTAGCTCAGTGTTCACAGTTTCTTATAAAGTGAAGTGAACTGGACCCTTCGTAATATATCTTGAGATTTTAAAATGTTGTTGGAGCTGTGCTTTTGAATAAGGAAAATAGAAACCGTTTCATTACATACGCTCTGCAGTCATTCTGCTTGTTTAGGTCAACTCATGCTAACACTTGGTTTGGTGGGGGAGGACAGCACATGAAATAAAACTAACAAACCCACAACAAATCACCAAAGTAAATAGTTCTCTTTGTTCCTGTTCTGTGTGCTACAGTGGTTGTGTAGTTACACTGTAAGCCGAATTAGGAAACATTCAAACTACAACCAGTCTGTCTGGTGGGACAGATAGGAAGTAGAAGTAAACTAGTTTTAGATTAAAACCATTTCTAGTTGTTACGGAAATATTTGTGGCAACACATACCGAGTGAGTTAAATAGGAGAGACTTCATGTCCTCAAATAAAACTTGGCATTTGGAAATGCCTGGTTTGGATTCATGTAACAGTTAAATTGATTTTGAAATGTGACAGCTTCCTTAGGAGATGAAGGCATTTAGTGGTCTAACAGTTCTCACAACTTCCATTATTTTATTGCAGTACTAATATGTTGATTTATTATGACCTCAGTATTTGAGGAACTGCCTTAGGAAGGTTGATTCTTCTATATTATAAAACAATAAAATCGGGATCTCTCCTAGAAGTCAGTTAATCCAAAGAAAGATGGGTGTATAGGGGAATATGATTTTGCTCAGCTGTCACAATTAAGGCTTTCCAGGGCTAACTGGATACTTGCTACTTAGTGCTGCTGTACAATACTGTGCATGCACAATCGCAGCTGAGTGCAGACAGTATTATTGCATTAACTCCACTCTTTGAGGAATAATTGTCTGCTAACATCTCCAAGACACAGAATTAAAATATTAAGCAGAGTAATAAAAGTATGATGTATAGGATTTGCTTCTTGGGTGCTGGTACGGTGAATGCAGGATTTATGAATTTTAATATTTTTTAAAGAAATAACAGACCATTGTATATTCATGTATGATCCTTGTGGGTCCCTTCCAACTCAAAATATTGTGTGATTCTGTATTATCTAGTAGATGCCTTAAATGTACAGAAATACAGATAGGAAAACTTGATGTGAAGACATTCGGCTTAACCAAAGCCACCCATTTCACAGATGATTTAACTTTGATTAACCTACTCTGCAGCAACAGATTACTCAGACAACTGGAACTATACTCTGCAGTGTTATTGCTAGGTGCAGCCTAATTTACAGCACTGCTTTTCTTTCTGTCTTGCCAAAATACATCACAATTTTGATGTTAACTCAGAGTAAAAATTCAGTGGTTCATTAAATCTGTTTTTAGCATTCACTGACAAGACATTTGTTGCTATTAAAGATTGCATAAAAATAGCAGCTACTTTACTGCTCAGTTTGTAACCTTAGATCCCCTGATTGTCTGTCAGAAACAACATGGAGTTAGTCCCTTAGCATATTATAATGAATATTCATCGATACGTTGATGTGACATAGAGTCTCATTTCCTGTCTTCATGGCCCTGTGATTTTTCCAAGTCTTTGCAGCCTTTTTTTAATCTGAAATCGTATTTGGTACACTGACAATTGAAGTGGCTTAAAATGCCAGTAGATACAGTCAATAATGAATAAGGAGGATGCAGTTAGGGAGTGCCTTTAAGGTTTCAAATTTAGGTAGCTGACTTGAAATAAATGCAGTGCACCACCGTATCATGGGTTCTTGACTTACTAGATTGGAACTTTTTCAGAAATAGTGTGTCCAGTGTTTCTGGACCCAGAAATTATTATTATTAACAATAATATAGCACCCAGTTTGCTGGGTGCTATATTATTGTTATGCTAATTCCTTGCAAATTCTGGCATCTGGCCTGCTATTAAATAAATTCAAGATGAAGGAGAGACAGGAAAAATAATTAAAACAAACATTTCTTATCTCGTTTTTAGTCCAGCAGCTTAATGGTGCCTTTTTTGTGAACTGTGAGAAAGCTTCCTGGGTTTGGAATAGAAAACATTCTAGTTTTGGATAATGAGGTCAAGAACTTGTATGTGTGGGGATTTTTTTTTTTATTTTGTTTTTTTTTTCCTCCAGATCCCTTAATGAGAAAGTTTGGATGTGACTCTTCTTTAGAGAGAAGGTTTTAGATTTATGCAGTTATAGATCAATCAGTGAGATGATATGTTCAATTTCAAGTCTGATGCTTTGAGAATATTAAAATAAGTGCTGTATCCTGCATTTAAAATGCAGTAATATCAGCTGGCTGTATGCAGTGAAAGTACTATGAAGGAATTTAGAGCTCTGTATAATATATGCCATTTATGTTTCAAACATTAAAAAGCAGGAGCAATCAACTATATGATCTTTTGAATAAAATATGTAGATTAGAAGGTCATATAGCACTAAGGGGTTGACCATGTGCATTTGACAAGAATTTGACTCCTGTCACTGAAAATGGTACTTAGAATCAGTGTAGTATGACTAATGGGGGGTTGGGCTGAAATTTCTAATTTGGGACTTTCAAAGCTAGAATAATGTATCCAGGGTGACCCAAAATCAAATTTCTAAATTTGAAGGCATCATTCAATTCTGCAAGATTGATTGGCAGGGCAAAAAAGAGGGGGATTTTTATCCAAGTGGCCATCATGTGTGTTAACTCATATTACATTTTTTAATTAATCATTGTTCATATCAGTAGTTATTTGACATTAAGAATTCCCTTCTTTAAAATGGCCACAAGTTATACAGTTTTCAGGTTACGAGTCCGCTGTACATGCGAATCTATCGAAAAAGGAGCAGTGTCTTTCTGTTTCTTTGCGTGATTATTTTGCCCAAAAAAGCTTTCATTTTTTTTTAAGTAGCACAAAAGCTGTAATTGGCATGCTTTGTAAGGAAGTGTCAATGTGCAAGAGAGTGGAGATCACTAGGAATTCTTTTACGGGTTCTTTCCCCTTTGCACCACCGCCTCCTCAGCAGGGTCACTGAGATCACTAGCTTTTCTTGAAATGGCCATTTTCACTGGCAGGTGCATTATACCCTGTATTTTCAGATTGTTTTTCCATTCTGAATGTTTGGCAGGTTGATTGCTCTGGCTGCATTGACGGAGAAAGGGCTGACAAATGCGGTTGGGCTGGCTGAAAAGACAGTGATTACTGTTTTCCTTTGTGGCTGATTGAGGCCCTTGAAAGGAAAGATTTTAACCTTCACCATTTGGTTCAAAAGTATGAGCATATATTGAAATCATTCATGCCATTTATCCTAGTTCTGTAAACTTGTCAGAACATAAAAATCGCTCAATTTCAAGTAATGTAGGATTGGCATACGTCATTATCATTTTGATTAAGTTGGAGTTTGTATTATTGTGTGCATTATACAGTGTCATTTAAAGCTTTCTTTCCTGCAGGTACAGTTATATTTTTATTGCCTATACTATGGAGTTAGAAAGATTTTCAGACCTCTTTAAACCTATCACTATGTGTGTGGTTTGGCAGCTGGTATGGCCTACAAGCTGTATTTTGTTTGCAGGGTAAAGGCTTGTCTGTAGACCTCCTGGAGTGCTGGTAATTGCACAGGCTTGCCATTGGGGAAAGACATGATTGGAAGCAGTCAGGCAGAAAAATGTTGTGCCATCCCATTGCCACCTCACAGCAGAGAGACAATCCTTGCAGTACCATCTGGTTGTTGCTATCTAGTCAGCTGGCCTGGCTGCTGGGACCATGGCTTGGCAGCTGGTTCCCATCCCTTGACCACCCCTTTTTTTTTTTTTACTCTTTTTGTGTGCATGCATGTGGATTTTGGGGTTTTTTTACTTTTTGTGTTAGATAACTTTGAACATGGGTCATGGAGATGGCTGCAACAAACAAGCTTAGTCCCTGTTGAATACTCTCTCATTACTTGTGATGAGGCATGCAGCAGTCTCCTGCTGCCATTCCCTTATAAGCAGATGATGTAGCTGTTTAACCAATAAAAACAAGTCTTTTCATAAGCTTATTCTAGAAAGTGGATGAAGAAAAGCCAGCATATCCCAGAATTCTAAGTAATTTAAAGGTATTTTCTGGTTTACAGGATTCAAAGAATACAATGTAGAAATGCAGAAAGTGCTGTAAGCCTTGTCAGTATTCCTGAACATTAACATTTTATGTTATTCATTGCAATTAGGGAAAACACATTTTCCTGTAAAGTTCTCATTGCCAAACATGATACAGATAATGAGACTTGCATCTAGAATGACAGAAAAAAATGTAATCTCCCCACTATTATCTTTAGCAAAATTTGCCTCTCAGAGTAGCAACCTGAAAGCTAATGTAAGCCATCTTCGTGCCATGTGCAGACCCATTAGACTGATGGTTTCAGATCACAAGTAAGCAACTGCTTTGTAGACTATTTTAGACATTTGATTTTTCTTTATTCCGCGGCATTAATGTGTCAGTGTGTTACACAGAACATGCATGGTTCTGTGTGGAATCATAAATGCCTGTAAGACAGATTTCCACTTTTGATTCTTTACAATTTCCTGCGTGTCTTATTTCAGTTTATGCAACTACATAACTCAGCCAGTAATACCCAGGTGTAGCTGGTATTCCAATGATATTTTGGTTTGTGATAATGTTATCCTTGGGACTACATTTTACAAATGCAACCGTTTTAAGCTACATGATACCATTTTACATCAGCTTATTTGAGATTCATATAGAATGTTACTGTTCCCCTTTAGAAACACTGCCGGTCTCACTATAATGTTTCTCCTTAGATGAGGAAGAGGAAGATGATGTGGTTGCCCCAAAACCATTAGTTGAACCTGAGGAAGAAAAAACATTAAAAAAAGAGGAGGAGGAAGAAGGTACAGTTCACCTCAAGACATTCTGAGAGTGCTGTAAAGAAAGTCATCAGTACATTTTTAACTTTTTGTTCCATTAATTTAAAATTAATTTCATTGTTAAATACCAATTAGCCAGCAAAACACAAAATCCAAAAATTATTAAAAATCATGATAAATACTGTTTTCTTTCTTGAAAAGAATTGGTGAAAGCGTGCAGTCCAGGAAATGTCTGTATAAATTTTTTTCAGCTGCCCCTCATGAACTCACAGAGGAGGAAAAACAACAAATTTTGCATTCTGAAGAATTTTTAAGTTTTTTTGACCACTCCACAAGGATTGTTGAAAGAGCCCTTTCTGAGCAAATCAATATTTTCTTTGACTACAGTGGAAGAGACTTAGAGGACAAAGAAGGGTAATGTGAATGTTGAATACTTTTCTGTTAATGTCCAATACTTTTAATTGAAAAAGTAATCTAAGATTAATATCTCCTAATTGTCTTTATAGAGAGATTCAAGCAGGAGCAAAACTGTCCTTAAATAGGCAGTTTTTTGATGAACGTTGGTCAAAGCATCGTGTTGTCAGTTGTCTGGACTGGTCATCTCAGGTAAAAAAGAATGCTTAAATTAAACAGTTGACTTTGTAAATTGTTGTAGTTCTGTGCATTTGACTCCCATAAAAGCATAGTTGATACAGGCTGTATTTCTAAATGTGTTCCTTATGTGCTTCGTGGTTTGCAAAAAGCAGACAGAGCTGTTAATCTTTTGTGAAAGGTAGTAAAAGGTTCTTATTGTGAAGAAAGTTGGTTTATGGACTGCTTTGTAGAGGTAACTCGGCTTCACTTAAAAGCACTGGGTTTTACAGTTAAAAGCAAGTTATGATGAAAGAACAATACTAATGTATATTTCAATGCTGTTTTAGGAGCTAAATTAGCAACAGTTGCAGTTTCAACTGACAATTTTTCATGCCTTTATAATGCAAAGTGGTTTTTTAACCCTATTTTGGCAAAAGAAAACAAAGATACCAGGATTATCTGGACCATTAGCCAGTTATCTTGCTTACTTTGAGTCTTTTCCGCTTACCATGCAGTATCCAGAATTACTTGTAGCCTCTTACAACAACAATGAGGATGCGCCTCATGAGCCTGATGGAGTGGCCCTTGTATGGAATATGAAGTACAAGAAAACTACCCCAGAGTATGTCTTTCACTGCCAGGTATGATTCTGTCTTGGGAGGGATTTTATGTTGATGAATTTGGACAAGTACCTTCCTTATCTTTGTCAATATAATAATTTAATTGGCCTGGCATTTCCTTTAACCACATTTATTGGCCAACAGATGTTGATAGCTAGAGACTTCAGCTGAGAAATATTATTCTGTTTCAGAATTTCTGACATCAATTCAGAATTCAGTCGTTTGAGAACTCATTTTCTGTTCTTATTTAAAAAACAGGAAAACTTCCTTATGTAATGGTTGAACCACAAAAGTCTGTGTGTAAGGGGCTTGAGTGGGATTGTATACTACAGCTTAGTTTACTGAATAAATGGAAGACAGCCTGAGGAAGTGGAACGAGGATGAAAAGTAGAAACATACGCATCAAGAAAAAGGCAGATGGAGGTTTTCTAGTAGTCTTCTGAAAGATAAAAACATGCAAATCTCTTCCATTGTGCCAAGCCCAAGATCCACGTTTTTTCCATCGTTTTGGAAAATTACAGTTTAATCAAAATTTAACCTCATGTTGTTACATTACTGTCAAAGCCCAGACTGCAGAAGTAACTGTTACATCAAAATGTATTTCCATATTCTCTAAGAAGTAATGACTACAGAATGTGGCAAAACTTTATTAAAAGCTTGTGTGTTACTGGGCCTTCCATTGCTAATAAACTATGCTAGGAGGAATACAGATGTATGCATGTGAAAGAAAAGAGGAGGAAAACTTCATTTTGTAATTATAAATTGAAACAAAAAGACTGTTGAGGGGTTACAAAGGGTGTGTGAATCCTTAAGTAATTGGGCAGTGAAATAATGTACTGAATAAATTTAGGCAAAGAAATCGTTCTGATATTTGGCCTCATTTCCTTTAGTTTTAGACACAGTGTCATTGAATGATAGATTGTGTATTTTGTTGTTTGTTTTTCTTCCTTTCAGTCAGCAGTGATGTCAGCTACATTTGCAAAATTTCATCCCAATCTGGTGGTTGGTGGCACATACTCAGGCCAGATAGTGCTGTGGGATAATCGCAGCAATAAGAGAACCCCAGTGCAGAGAACGCCACTTTCAGCTGCTGCTCACACGGTAGGAGGTGAAATGTCTTCATGGACTGTGCCCTGTTGAGATGTGTTTAATGTCTGGGAAATTCTGTCCAGTGCACTTGATGGCAATGTTTAGATGTTTATGTCCATATTTTGCCACTTAGGAACCAGGCTATTCATAAAAATCAGAGTGTCAGAAAAAACAAGTATCAGTTTTATAGGGGAGTATCATTTGTACTTTTTATTGTGATCAATCTTTTGTGCTTTGTTAAATGGTAAGGTTGTATATTTTACTGTACATTAATTATATCAGAACTGGTTATTGCCTGTAAATTCTTTTCTGATAATATTTTGTTTCTTAGCACCCAGTGTACTGTGTAAATGTTGTTGGGACCCAGAATGCTCATAATTTGATCAGTATCTCAACTGATGGGAAAATATGCTCTTGGAGTCTGGATATGCTTTCCCAACCACAGGTAAGATAACTTTGGATATATACAGTATCTACTCCAGATTAATATTTTATAAAAACTTCTGTTGATCTAATAAGCATTAATCAACACTTTCCCAACACATAGAATTAAGGTAGCTTGATATTTGATAAAATATTTCCCCACCTGTGGAATCAAATATTTTCTGTTGATACTTTCGTATATTTTTGGCGTACTTGTGTTAGTGGTGAGCACAAATGTAGTAAGAAAACTTCCTTATTCCTGGCCAGTCTATCCAAGTAAAATAAAAAGAATACCCTTCTGTTGTGAAATTTAAAGGATTTTGTAGGTGTTAATACTTCTTTTTATAAAGTAAGTTGCTGATACTTTCACTACAGGATAGCATGGAGCTGGTTCACAAACAGTCCAAGGCTGTGGCTGTTACCTGCATGTCTTTCCCTATTGGAGATGTCAACAACTTTGTTGTTGGCAGTGAAGAAGGCTCAGTGTACACTGCATGCCGTCATGGCAGGTGAATACAAACTTTAATTATTCAAATGAATTAAAAATAGTGAAAGGATGAGTTCCTGCATGCTTTACACTCAAATTTTTTATAAGTTCATATTTTCTCCTTTGTACTGTATCTCTGTCTGAATTCCAGTTCACTTTTTCCTGAGTAAGAGCTTCATTAAAAACAGAAAGAGTTGGAATATTGAATTGATATTACAAGTTGTGTTGACGAGGACAGCATAGGTCACTGTGGTTTTATTCATTTGAATTGTAGCAGAACATTCCAAACTTTGTATCGGTTTTGTAGATAATTGTACAGTAACATCACGCACAAATCTTAAATTGGCTAGCTGTTCTCCTGCTGTTCAATCTATTTTGAAATTGTCTGACTGTATCTTATCAATTGCTTTCTTAAATACAATTGAGTGTCCAGGTTTCATCTCAAATACATATCACCTTGCTGCACAGATTTTTTGGTTCCAAAATACCCCAAATTGTATCACTTTTGTGTAACATCCTTCCCATCTGTTTCCCTCCTTTTTCATCACCCCTGACAGGAGGCTATTAGGGATATACTTTTACTGGCTTATGTCTGAACCTCGTGCCCATAAAGTATTTGCGACTTCTCTTGATTTAATGGGAGTTTTATGCTTATTCCTGAGACTGGATTTTGTTCTTTGTATGAATTGAAATTGTAGCTATTGCTTGGAGGACAATGTAGTTAAATGTGTGGACTGGTACTTGCTGAATGAGTCTCTTGTCTCTAGGCTATATTTTGGCACGTAAGGTTAGTAGAAAATACATGTTGAACTTAAGGTCTGTTTTCAAGCCTTGTCTTCTGTGATCCTGCTGTGGTGAAGCCTTTTGCAGTGGGGTAACATCCATATAAGGCAGCAAAACCTTCTTGTGGCTGTATTTAAATTCAATTTCAGTGCTATCTCTGTCTGCAGATGTTTGGTTTCCAGATCAATTAACCTTGGTTGTATATTCTGAAACAGCAAAGCTGGAATCAGTGAGATGTTTGAAGGACACCAGGGACCAATCACAGGTATCAACTGCCATGCAGCAGTTGGACCTGTAGACTTCTCACATCTTTTTGTCACCTCTTCTTTTGACTGGACAGTAAAGCTTTGGACAACGAAGGTAACTTAGATAGTTCAGTGGTTTTCTTCGTAGCCCTTGACACAAGGTGGTGCTATAATGTAAGCTACTTAAGGAGGTTCACTAACCTGAAGTCAAACTGTGTGAAGTTCTGAGGTTCTTAGCTGCAGTCCTGCTGATGAGCAAAACTAAGATTAACAACATAAAACTTTGCTTTCAGCTTGTACATCATTTGTATATTTCTGATCCATTTTTTTCACCCTTTTGCCCTTTGTTATCAACAATGATTACAATGTAATCAAATGTAAATCATGTTATAAAGTCACTTACCTCATATATTCATAAGGCAAATGTTTTGCTACAATTTTTTGGAGGACTAAGGGACAGCACCAAAACTAATGTCAGTTAAACTTGATGAGGCTCACAATTGAGATACCTGTCATTTCCATTGCCAGAATTACTTCTTTCTCTGTTAGTCTGATGCCCTGAGGAATGCAAAGCAGAGGAAGCAGAGTTAAAATCTCCGAGTAGTAGTCACTGAATTATCATTGGCTTGAGTTACAAGATTCTTAAAGCATTAAATTTACAATTTACAATTGCCTTGCTATTGATTGCTTTATACTAGCAGCCAGCAAAATGGCTGCAAGCTTTGGAAAGCATACCTTTAATAATAAAAAGCATTCGTTTTTTGCTGATTTTTGTAGTGGCATTTTTTTAAAGCAAGTCAAAATGCAAATCACTTTTTACTTATTGCTGGTAATGCTGTTGAAGTTCTGTATTTTGCTTTACCTGTTAGTTTTATAATTGTGAAATGTAGGATTTGGGCACCGCATTGTTATCTTTGCTTCTTTTCAGAATAACAAACCTCTCTACTCCTTTGAAGACAACTCGGATTATGTTTATGATGTGATGTGGTCTCCAACTCACCCTGCCTTGTTTGCCTGTGTGGATGGGATGGGCAGGCTTGACCTGTGGAATCTCAACAATGATACTGAGGTGAGAAGTCAGGTTAACAGTTGAATGCAGCTGGAAAATTGTTTGTACTCTTAAAAAAAAAAGTCAGGAGTTTACCATAGTTTGGTTGTTTTTTTGTTGTTGTTCTTAAATATCCTGTAGTTCCAGTAGTTTCTGTGTAGTAGATAGCATTCTTTGATTACAGGGTTACAAATGACTCCTCATAATGAATAACAGCAGTAATTGAATTGTTTTATGTATAACAAGAGAGCAAAACGTGTTGGTGTAACACCGATCCATGTTGTGAAAGCGATTATAGACCTCTCACACTGAGGCCTTGTCAACCTACAGCTTAACAGTGTGAATAAACCTGTTACTACCCACCACTGTTGTTCCTATTGCCACAGTAATACTGCAGTGAAATACTGCAGCCATTTGTTTCTAAACTTGAAGAATTCAATATTTGGTTTTCTGGTGTGGGTTATAAACTTCATTATAGTATAAATCTTTTCCAAGATTTGCTGGAGGTAGATCAGAGGAGAGACCTCACAGATACTTAGTACTTAAATTTCACTGTCTGAAAACTACATACAGAAGAAAGTTTTAGGACCATATGCCAGCCTGTGGCTTTAAATTGGAATTACCTGTTCTAGCCTTTAGGACGGGGCTTGACCTGCCAAAACAGCTGATTTCATCCCTGTCCTCTCTCATAATCTTCCTGAGATCCCAGGGTGCCTCGTCACTGCCTGAAAACGTGCCTGTGCCTCCTGTCTCAAGAGAAGAGTGCAGATGTGCCTTTTATGTTTGTACTTTGGCCAAGGGACAGATGTTTTGTTTTGGTCATGTCACCAGTGATAGCATAAGGCCGCTGAGGGTCTTTGTATTGTGAACAGAGTCTTTGATCTGCGTACCATGCACCAGTTGAAGCGTTGGGCACTTCTTTTGATGCAGCACAGATAGCCTAGGTGTGTTCTGTAATCTCTAGTTTATGGAAACCTGATGCATTTTTAGCAATGTGTTTCGAATTGGTACAGGTGCCCACTGCAAGCATCACTGTGGAGGGCAATCCTGCTCTGAACCGTGTGAGATGGACACATTCTGGGAGAGAGATTGCTGTAGGTGATTCAGAGGGACAAATAGTTATATATGACGTGGGAGAGGTATGTATGCCATGTATTGTGCAAAGTATATTGCAAAACACTTGAGTTTCTTTATTTAGCAGCTTGCCTTTCACTTTTTTCTCCTGTCATTAGAGGAATAATAATTAGGCTTAATTTGTATTTTTGAATTAGTATTTCCTAGTGGTGTTTTATTTAAGGTGTTCTAGCATAACTTTTTAGCATGCTGTCATCCAGTCAAAAAGAAAAAGCTTTACTGTAAGGCTGGTGCAATAAGAATCAATGTTTTTGTTATAGAAATTTTATCTTCTTTGGAACTGGCACAGGTGAATTCTGCCCCTAGCTTGAAGTACCGAACAAAAAATTTTGCAGTGAAGCAGCCTTGATTTTGTTCTTACAGGGAAGCTGTTGCTACTGCAAGTATGTGTAGTGCAGTAGTACATGACTAATTGAGGGGATGAGGATATAGCATTAGTATTGCCCTTTGGAGGCAGTCTCTCAGATGGAGATACATAGCACAAGCTTATGATAGTATCATTCTATACTTCAATGCAGGAATCTCAAACTGCTTCTTTTATTAGTTAGAGGTTTTGATGCTTAGACTAAAATAAAGGTAAGCTTATCTACTGGAACCTTTTCTGAACATTGTTTTAAATGCTCTGCTGTTCACAGTGAGCTCAGCTTTATTTCTCAGTAGGTTTCAGTAACACTCTCTGTGTCACAGCAAATCGCCGTTCCTCGCGGGGACGAGTGGACTCGGTTTGGCCGAACGCTGGCAGAAATCAACGCCAACAGAGCTGATGCGGAAGAGGAGGCTGCGACCCGTATCCCAGCATAGAGCCTTCCAAAGAGGCTGCTGGGCTACACCTGGGAGTGATTGGATGCAGATCCTAGTGTCAGTTCTAATCATAGCTTAAGGGAGGAATATATGGATTCAGCAATGGACTTTGAAACGTATTAAGATCACTGAAAATCAGATCCTGCATTGTTATGTTTTATATATAAATTACAAGCACATTCTTGGATTTGTGTAACTTTTAATACAGTTAACTTGGACTTCGCAAGGATCTTCTTTTGCTGAAACACTAACCTGGTATAAATTTGCTACTTGGCTTCTGTAAAGTCCAATTTGAAACAGTATCTTTCTGAAAAGTAAAAGTTCTGCTCCTAAAACTTTCTGTATTACAGACTAACCTTCATTAGGTAGTAAATCTCTGAAGCATTCTTTAATTTGAACTCTTCAAATTACCCATAATATGCATGCCTATGTTCCAAGTTCCATTGTTTATATATAGACAAGCTTCAGACTCTGGTAGTGGGTAATACATGTGAATAAAAATTTGTTTGTAGTTACAAACTTACTTGATAATCAGACTTGATAATTAATGAAATGCATATTTAATACCAATTTCCTTTTGTTTGAATTGGTGCATTAAAAGGTGAGACTGATTCATAAATAAATATTATACGAGCACTTATCAGCTGCCCTGACCTCTCATCTCTGTCTCTGCAGTAGTTTAAAAGTTTCTGGGAGCTGATTTTACTACACACATCACAGGGTTGTTTTCTACCCCTAACCACCCCCTACTGCCATGGCAATTTGGCCAGTAGCAAAAAGGCTCCTGTTACCAAATTTTTTTTTTTCCAAAGGATAAGGAACTAGATTTTGACTTAATTTCTAAAGCATGATGGTTTGCGTTCTGTTAACTACAGACGTGCTACTAATTTTCTGTACTAAGTTAAAGATTTTTATTATTATTACTGATTTTTAACATTTTTATTGAAACAAAACTTAATGGCTTGAAACAGAACAGTTGGAATTTCTGTTAAAGGTTACTTTTTTTTCTTTCTTAGCACATTAGAAAGTTTTCTATCAAGACTGGTTGCAGGGGGGCTGTTGATTTTGGTTTTTTTTAAATAAATACTGTGAGTTGCACTAATTAGGCACTAAATCAGTTTTGTAGCCTTTAACTTAGGACTCTGCATTTGTTTGTAATCTTTTACAAGCGTATTGTTTTGCCAGGAGAGCTGGTTTTATATGCTTAAAAATATGAAATAGGTTTATATTTCTTAATCAGTTTTATGTCCAGAAGTACTGTCATTGTTTCTTCATTGTTTAACTTTTCTTTTGGGTTTTTTCCTGTTTCTCCTTGTCTCAATTCTGTTATGAGCAGCTTACAGAGACACAGCAGTAACATCAGTTCTGTCTTCAGAAAGTTTTCTTTTTTGGTGGGTCTGGAAGTGAAGTATGTTTAGCCTTCCATTGGTGTTGGCATTTCAAGAGTGTTTGTCCCTCCCTTTTCAATGCAGCCATGCTGCTCAGTTTGCAGACATTTACCCTGTGCATTCTCCTCAACCCTGCCACAGCAGCTCTGTTCAGTTGAGAAGCAAGTGAAGTGTGCAAGAACAGGCACATGATGTGATTGTTTGTACCTTTTAGGCACAGGAATTCTTAACAAGCAGAAGGTCTCTTGGTTTGATGGTTTTAGAGGAAGGGGGCACTTGGGTTTTTGGTTGGTTGTTCTTGTGGGTTTTTTTACTGAGATAACTTCTCATTGAATAATACATTTCCCTCACACTTTTATTTTCAGAAATCCAGTAGATAAAACTTTCTTTCAATGATTGTTGCATACATGCAGGTCATATGGCATTAATTTTGTGTAGTTTCAACCTTCTAATAATTTTCAGTTATTAAATTTAGTACTACTCCATCTTTATTCCTGCTTGTGGTCCTCCCTCACAAAGAGCTGAGAACAGATTAAAAATGTAAAAGCCATACCTGCAACGTTGAGACCAAAAGTGATTCTAGATGCTGTAAATTATCATTTTGGGAGCTAAACTGGCCAGTTTTGGAGCTGTAAGAAATACAAATGCTGTTGTGCATTGTGAGGTCTCCTACGGCCTTGATCAAGTCAGTCAACAAGCTGTGACTAAGATTAAATGCCAGTGGGTACCCACCATTTTTGTCTGTGTTTAGAAAAGAACAGGACAAAATACATAGGTACCAGGAGGGAGTTCCTGTGAAGCCTGTCTCTGTCCAGAAAACAGTACAGAACAAGAAATTCCCTAAACACAATACAACAAATAAAGAAGGAAGCCTTCTAATGGGGTTATCTGTATTCATATTTCAGAATAATGATCAGACTCCCAAGGTCAATGTATTGTAACCTCTGGCTCACTAAATATTATTCAGCACCGAAGTAATTTTTATCTTCCTTAGAGGCTAGAGCTGAAGGAGGGCTGGTCTGTGTAGTGTTCAGTTCTTAAGGAGCCACTTCTTCATAAACTGACTTAATCCCTTATGGGCCTGCTGTCACCTAAGTAAGAAAACAGAACCTGAAATCAGTTTATACCACTTCGGATATGCTCTACTTCAGGATGTTTAACCCTGTAAGAAACATGTAAAACTTAAGTAAGCAAGGCTGGAAACCCACCCATCTCATCTCTGGCAGGATGGACAGTGTAACTAATTTTCCTCCACAACAGCAGAAATCTAGACTCCCCTATTTCCTCTGACATTCTGGCATTTAAATATGATACCAGGAAAACTTTTGGCAGACACTAAGCTACAAATAGTTCAAGCTTTCACTTTTTATTCTCCTTTTACTTCCACTCACCCATAAATGTAAACAATCAGTTTTGGATATAAAAATAATACAAAACTAAGTAGGTTTTTCCCCCACAGAATAACCTCATGGTAAAACAATCTAGAAATGAAGAGAATGCTTTCAATTTGCTTTAACAAGTTTTCTATTCAGGAAAAAAAGGCACTCTGAGTAATAAACCCTTTAAAAATTCTTGAGTCTGTTAGTAACTGGCACATCTCTGTGTTTTTAATATGCTACCGTAGAATATCTATTGCACATTTAGTATTGTATTTTGAGAGAATTCCTTGTCATAAAGCAGTGCTGCAAAATAAAATATTGCATGTGCTCATCAAATTATTGTGTTCTCTAACCCTTAGGAGCCAGCACATTGCATTTTAATTCCTTTGCTGTAACTAGAGTGAAGGGCATTCCTGCAGAGGCTCTGTCCTGTCCTGTCCGTTCATTAAATGGTGCGTCTGACCTTTACGTTTACTCTATGGAGGGAAAAACAATCATGCTGGACAACTTCCTATAAATTCAAAGAAGCAAACTGACACAAGTATTTTTAAGCATTTTATTGTCACGATTGTTAACAAAACACCTTCAAAACATCTGTACATTTCAAACTATTTTGAACTGCAATTATATAAATGTACGTGTATAGATGCCCTGATGTCTCTGTACAAAGATGTACAATATGTACAGTAACATTAAATGCAAGCTGTGCAAGGCAAAGTCTAGGCTACAGCTTCATGCCACATGGTTAAAACAAGGCAGAGAACCACAGCTTCAATCAGTTCCTTGTGTGTAAATAAATAAATGCAGGTATGTATGAATATTTGAAAGGAGCAATTAGATTTGCAAGCTCAGTGCAGCTAGAACACATGCAGCTGACTGGAAACAATACAGCAGTACTCTTGTGAACTCTTCCCACTGCATCACTTTGTTCAGTTGAAACATCTTTTCAGGTTTCAGCTGCTACTGTGTGCTTGAGCTGAGGTGGTGGCAGGAGCTCGAAACTTTGGAAGATATAAACCAAATTTATTTTCTATTCCAGCAAACGTAGCTGTAGCAAGTCTGTATCCTCCTATATGTGCAGGGTTAACGGGAGGAAGATCTGAAATTCGAGTTTTTGGGGTAGATTCTGATCCAGTGGGTTTGCTGTTTGAACAAAGAAAAAAGGTCTCTTTGTTAATCTAGATTTCATAAGGAAGGACTTTAAATAGACGTATTCAGGCTTAAATATTTAAGTCTTTTGTCTGAATATGGAAGACTGTTAAAGCTGACCTTAATTAATTGACTCCTAGGGTGAAGTGAATGAGATCAGACCACTACTTAATTTTAAATCAAAACCAAAACTGAAGTTACATTTTTACTGATACTTTTGTAAATTAACTTCCAGTGTCATGAGGAAAATGGACAAAACTATGTTGCTACAATGGAAATACAAATTAGTGTATTGACATAAATATGAAATGGCTCTTTATCTCCTCATCTGTTTACAAGTGGCATGCAAGTTTTCCTCAACTATATAAGGATGGGGGGATTTTTTACATGCTACAATTTTAAGTACAGGTGCTCAAAGTCAAGAAGTTTTAATGGGTCCCATGCATAAAAAAGTCAGGGTTTTTTTCTTTAAACTTGGCAGTTGTTTTGTGCAAGCTAAATAGCAAATACTTGACTTACAGGCCTCCAAAATCAACATAAAACCATCTCTGCAGAAGTTCATAAGTGACCAAAGTAACACCAAACTGGGGTGAAGATCTGAACACGCGAGCTGTTAAACATTACAAATCATAGTGTTAAACAAATAAAACAATTCCTCGGGAGAGAAGCTAAACATTTTTAACAAGGTGTTAAAATTTTTCACAATCACACCTTGTAAATACTGCTCTGATTTGAGTCCTTAACAAAGCAAGTGCTCATTTGCAGATTTGGGGTCAGCCGTAATTTTTTTCTCACCTCCAGCTCCCTTCCACAAAGCCGAAGGGCCTTCTTCCCTTAGAATCTTTCTGAAGCAGTCAATAACTCCACTGTATGTTGTCTGACCAGCGCGAGCTGCCACTTGCAGTCTTGTCTTGATGACATCAGCAGGGGTTACCAAAGAAGCAGCAGGCACACCTTTTAGAAGAAAACGACATTTAATTTGCACAAAGGATCTTGTAAAAGATGACACACTTAAAACTGAAAAATACAAGTGCAAACTTTCATATTTTTACAAGGGCTAGACATTACAAAAAAAAGCAGGTTTTTACTCTTGATGTTCATATAAACTGTCATGCCTGATATAATAGTTTTGACTTTCCTCTAAATTTAAAGGCTGTAACTGATAGTAAAGGAAATAAACTATCAAAAACCATTCTCAACATCTTCTAGTGGTCTGGCAGTAGCAGTAATTTGAAACAAGGTAAAATTGGCTATATCTGTAATATATAAAAATTAGTTGTGCAAATTTACTGCATTTGTTTATGACATATTTTGCAAATTACACAGATGATTGATTTGGGAATTGAATCCCATGCATCCATTTGTTAAAGGTGTGGATGAGAAAAACTACTCCTTAAAACCCCTATTCTACAGAAATATGTCTATACTGCTTTTTGGACTGTTCTGTAGGAGAATAGATGCTGCTTACTTCAGTAGGCAAGCCATAAAAAGACTGAGGACAATGATGGTGTTTTACAAGTCTGCTTAGTACCAACAGTGTGATATTAGCCAACAGTGATGAAAAAACAAATCTCCACTTCCAAGGCACCACTCTCGGCTTTCTAGTCAAAGGAAAGGAGAAAGTTTTCAGAAATGTACTCCACAGCATATAACTGTGTTATCTGAGATATTTCTGAATACTTCTGAATACTGTCAAAACTTCATCCCCTTAAAAAGAGGAACTATCATCTGACTTAAAATTATGAAATTAATTTTGATTTCTGTTGAACTTTTACAATTGATTAATATTGATTTAAATATTTTAACAAGTCACTGACTTGCACAGGTGATGATAAACTCTAAAGTGTCACTGACCAATTCAGGAGGTTTTAAATGAAAACAGAAGCACTGTGATTAAGCCTGCAAGCATACACAAATAGCAATCATACGCAGATTTTTCTTCCAGGCAGATCTCTTCAGGCTGTATTCTTGCCTGCTGCGCACGCATAACAGGAATTCAGTGAGCAACTGAGAATTTGAAATTTGCAATTCAGAGAGGCAGATTCCTGTACATGCTAGAAAACTAGGCCTATGAGATTTACACACATTTTTAACAGGGTTCATCACTTAGTATGAGCAACACAGAAACACTAATGAAACGAAGAGAAGCTGTGAAGTTTGCAGTCTAAAATGTCTTATAGGTGATACAATTTAATAATATTTTTAAAATTATGTACAAGTATTGTATGAGTATAATAAGCTAAAATAATTTTCCATTTCTGGCAGTTCTGCAATACTAAAGAATAAACAGGGCTACAAATCTGTTGGATGTTTCCTAAGTGGTCTCCCTTCCCTCTGGCACAAGGAACACACCAACTGGCACAGAACAGGTGCAGCCAAGCTCTGTATCAAGTCCGATATGGGGAACTGCTATGCACACACAGGCACTCATGGCTGATGTGTATCTATAGCGATTCCTTACAACTGTAACGAGTACAGAGGGTCTTGCTCAGCCCAGTGGTGTTTCTGAACTGCAGATTCTGACACTGAATCATTCATGGTTGAGAGGCTGCGTGCAGATACCTGGTTTTCATCTGCTGAGCTCGTCCTTGGCAGTGCAGAATCTGGCCATCTCTATCTGCATGCTTAAATATCCACGACTATAGTTCCTACATCTAGTATTTCTACATCCCTTGCCATTTAGTAAAAACAACTTTTTATCACAGCTGCATATTGTCTTTATACTAAACTTGTCTGAGAAGCTGTAAAGTATTTTAAATTTCAGAGTATAGTACTTGAACTTCTTTACAAACTAATGCCCTATTTTCAGCAATTACATTTGAACAAAGTTTCTTTTCCGTCATTCCAGAATCCAAACCTGGGTAAGTCATTTTCTTCTTAGCTCTTATGATCTCTCATTTTATGTTCATCAAAGATTCAAATTAGCCTTCAACTCTGAGAGCTCAGTAACCAGTAAAACCCCATTGAGACAGACAGATCAAATTTGACTACAAGTTGCTGAGCTGCATTACGCTGTTTATCCACATTATGCAAATGTAATTAACTCTCATCAAAATTACATCGCCTCCCACTAAGGATAACAGTGATCAAATTTAGATTAAATCAGATACAATGGTACAGTACCCTTCCTTTATATGGGGCTACTGAATGAATAATAAATATTACTCACTAAAAGAAGAAAAAAATTACTTTTAGGAAACATTCTGCAAAATTACCTGCAATGGCTCCAGCTGCAAGTAGATTAAGCCCTCCCACATGGCCACTTTCATCAGCAAGCATCAGTTTACTATGAGCATAAACCGGAAAGTAGATTGCAGAAAAGGGAATGTCTCTGAGGAAACATGCTTTGGCACCCTGACACAGAGAAAAGAGACATAATGCAAATAAATTCTGTAAGTAAGGCTAAAATTGATATCCAGCAAGCAGCCTGAGCCCTGAAACTACAAACTCATTTGATCTACCACGTAAATAACACAGAAAATAAAATGCCTCAGGAAACAGATGATACAGGGAACTTGAAAGTAAGAATAAAGCATATCTAAATTAAGTGTCTGGAATAAGGAAGATTCAAGGTACATGTCTAATTTTGGTAAATTATACACAACATCAATCCTGACATCAGTACTCAGGATAAATACTTCTTACATACTATGTGTCCAAAGGCAATGAAGGAAGTGGCAAAGATCGGTCCTTTTGTCTTTCTGACAACCAGGGAAGCAGCAAGACAAGTCCCTGCAGGCCATTTTTTTCACCAAACACAAAGGCACTACTAAAATACCAGTGAGCACTGTAAGACCTCAAACTGATCATCATCTGGTTGACAAAAGAAGCTGCACCGGAAGGTTAGCAAAAAGAAAAAAACGCTGCACATTGGGTGCAGTTTAATAAGGAAATACAATGGTCACAAATCTCATCTACCAACTTCAAAACAAAAGCTTCAGCTCTAAAAGTAAATGTGCACTTTTTTATAGTATTATTGCAGGTCTATGGGCAAATCACATAAAGCAATGTTTTGTAAGTGCACAGCTAATATAACTGCTGAATTTACGTATTACCCTTGCACTGGCAGAAGATACAGGAAGAAACACTCTTCCGTGTTTAAGGAAACTAATAGCTTCTGCTCCATTACACCTGATCTGTAATGATGGCAGTAAGTATACCTGCAGCGAAGGAATCTGTTGACTGGCATTCTGCTGAAGTACCATACAGAACGGGCTTTTTTCAGTGGAATTTATTGACAAATCCCACCACTTAACTTCTTAAAAATCTGAATCCTACTAAACTTCACTACTGTTTCACTGCCATCAAATTATTAAGACAAAGAGAATATCCTGCTGCAAAGATAACAATAGAGATATAAAGATTCAAAATAAAAATAAGAAGAACACACAGGGAAAGCTAAAGAAACTTTTCACAAAACCCCACCAAATGAAATGAGCAGCGCCAGAAGCCAGCAGGTCTGCAATACAGGACTCCCTGTAGCTTGGCATAAAAGCCCAAAGGATAGAATGGGGGAGTATTTTTTTGTATCCCACTGCCATTAATATAGAAGTGAGTTTTCTTTAGTTTTCCACTGTGGGGCTGCCCTGCAGGAAGAGATTGGTTTTAAATTCAAAAGACATCTTTGTTTTTAACAGTTTTTGTTTCAAATATATAGAAGTTTAGCATAAAACGATGAAGGCAGTCAAAGCAGAAGTACATACCTTATAAAGACCAAGAAAGCCTAAATCTTTTATAACAGAGAGGGCACTGACTCTGGGTCCTGTAGTAATTTCTCCTGCTACCTGTAACCGAATCTTTACAATCTCCAGAGGATTAGTGAAGATGACCTGGGAAGCTCCTGCCTGCAAACCAAAGGAAAAAGAAAGTGAATTGCGTTACTAGAGCATGTGGTGACATATCGACTTTTGCAAGGTGATGAGTGCCTTCACTTCTCACTGCATTAGCTGATATTCTCACGTAAAAATATATGAGAGAGATTTAATAAAGCACCTGTCTGGAAGTTAAAAGCCCCGGATCAGAAATCATGGGTTTGTAAATATACATTTTTACATTTATATTTTTAGAGTCCCCTGAGGTGAATTAATTCAGTTTGTCTCTACTGTTCTCCTTGACATCACTTTCTAGAAGTCATGGCTGTGTTTAAAAGTCTATCAGATATTACAGGAAATACTACACTAAAATAATCATTAGACTTGTGCTACTACAGCATCAAATACACATAAAGACCTTATGTTTATTCAATAATAATCCATCCATAATGTGTAGACATGCTATTTGCATTTGGAAGTGATGCTGTTTAAAAGGTAAATTTGCATTTGACAGTCTAATTTTAAATTATTAGAAAAGGTGTTTGGAGTTTTGTTTAGCAGTCTGTAATAGTCCTAAGTGGAAACAAAATATAAAATTTAAATAGGAATACTAACATTTCAAAATATGATACTAAACAGAAACAGGAGTCATATCTTTGCGCTGAGCATGGCAAATTTTACTTGCAGGAAATACTCTGTTTGCAGTGTTGAAGGAGTATCTTGCAAACTTCCTAGCAGTAGCGTTGTAAAGCTGCTTCTGATTCTGCACTTTAACCAAAGACTTTCAAAGAACTGCATATCAAGTTTGAGAGAGATTCAATCTGACAGTTCGGTTTCATAGTTTTTAAACCTGCTTAAAATGACATGTTTAGATTTCCCCCTGGTTTGCTGTAGGTACTACCATTCACTTCTGAAGAAGCGTGTGGTTCATCACAAACCAGCTATACCTTACTAAGCTTGTTATCTTCCCCTCTTCCTAAGCCACCTTTTTTTGTTTAAAAATTAAACCCACTTCCTTAAAATTTGTGGCATATAACCACTTGAACATAGCCAACTTTAAAAAGGATTTCTTGCACGATATAAAAGCTCCTCTTAATTCTGATCTATTCCTCCAACCCACCAAATTTTAGTGAAGTAAATAGACACAGAACATCTGCACTTAAAACATTTTACCACTCCTAAATTGCCCAGGAAATAAACTCTTTTTGTGATGCTGGGGGTTTGGGAGGGAGGTGTGCATACAGGGGTGTGGTGAAGTAAACCCAATAGTCTGATACAGCACCTCCTGGACAGCCGGCATGGTGTTCTCTGCTAATTGATTCACAACTAATGAACACCAACCCTTTCTGCCTATAGCACAATCCTCTCTCTCCAGCAGCAGGCAGAATAAATTTGAGATTAGCCCTGATGCACAGTTTAGAAGTTGGCAATCTGAATTATCCTAGCCTAGAGACAAAAGAGCATTGCAAACCTCATCAACTCTTACTGAGAATGACCCAGCACTTCAGCAGTGTCTATGGGCTGGGGGCAAGAAGCATCAACATCTTCACTGACCAAGCATCCCATACTTCACTGAGCCTTTACTGAGCACTGACAGCCTTTTATTGCAAGCCCCATTTATAACTTCACTCAATATTGACATTTAAAATCATCACTGCAACAGCTTTACTTAAGCACCTTGACCCAAACAGTGGGATATCAACCACTGCTTTCAATTACCTTCACTGTAGTAATTACTGTCTTTAACACTTCCCACTCAAATAACAAGTCCATACAGTTAATCTTAATTTTATTCCCTCACTTCTTCACCTCTCTGAAAGCAAATCAAAGCCTATGTTTTTCTGGACATTTGTTGTAAGCACCAGGAAGATCACCAGAACTCCCAGACCACCCAAAGTAATTCCCATCTACTCTGTTCCTTGGACTTACTGCATTGTTTACTCAGTTATCTGACACCACTCATGTCCAAAGGCATTCTTCAGACTCTCTTTACTTCTCATCTCACCTTTTCTTTTCCAGTTCACACACACCTATGCATGCAAGATGAAATGGCTGTCTTACCAGGCAAAGCTCCAACCTAAATAAAATTTATGAAAGTTACATCTGGCAAGTTCTGTTAAACAACTAATTTTTTGTGTTCGTATTGCATTAAGCATAAAACCAATTCAAATGTTCAGCATTTCCTTGTATCATTTTAAAAAATAATTTTGGTAGATAAAATGTTAAGCAGTGTGTTCTGGCCACATAATACAATGGACCACACAAAAAAATTCAAGTAACTTTAAATTGCAACACTAAGCTAGAAATTCACTCCTTCTAGAAAATTACCAGCTACCTGTCTATTAAATATGTATTATTTGTTTACATGTACCTGTGAAATTCCATTTTTTATTTTAATGTTAAAAATTAGCACATCCTGCAGAGCAGCCAAAATAACTCTTCCTATTTGCCTAACACCTACCACAGAAACACAAATAGGCCAATTTGTAAACACTTCTATTTTCTGCCCTAAATTCAATCTTCCTGCAATTAACATTTTCCTCTCCTAGGTGCGCAGCTGCCTACCTTTTTGTTAAAATCAGCCATAGCCCTCTTCTGATACAGAAAGTAAAAGACTCTGAACACAACACATTTTAATAATTTAGTAGCAACTCTAACTAGACATACAATGTTAAAAATTCTATATAGTTAATACAGAATTATGTATTCCAACAGTATTAAGAGTATGATTTGGTGATCAGGTTATTGAGCAAAATAAAATATAAGGAAAACTCTATGCTTATATTATCAGTAGAAAACCCATTGAAAAGCTCTTTAATTATGTCAACACTTTGAACACTGAGTATTTACAGTGTTGACAGACTTCTCAACAGGCAGCTTTCTCAAAAAGAGCTGTAAATACCCAGATACCTAGTTAAATACTCTCTGTTAGCAATATGTCCTTCTATCCAAGTCTTGACTTATGCTCTTTTACTTGGAGCTTTGCAAACTTTTCTGCCCAGAAGTGATTTGATTCACACGAAGAGGAGCGCTGCATTCAGTGGAGTGGCACAAATGAGGTAGGTCCCTCAACGGATCACAAGTACAGACAGGACAAGCATTGACTTTAATACAGAACATGTAACACAGGAAAACTCACTTTTTCACTGTGTATTTTTTAAAGAATGAATGCAAGGGTTGTTTTTAGTTTGTCAGTGTTTTCTATTTAAGTAAAAGGTAGCTTATCTATCTGACAAAGAACGTGTGAGGCAGAGGAGGTGTGCTGCCTTGGGGAGCAGAAGAGCACTCTGCAGGAAAGGATACAGACGAGAATGACACAAAGGATCTCCAAACAAAAATGAACTGGAAGCATGTAGGTTTGCAGTACAAATTTCCACGCTCCTGGGCAAATCATTAGCAATCAGCATCATTCTTTTTCAAAGTCTCTTACTTCAGCTGTCAGCTATGTATGTTAAATACATGTGCATGCGTATATGCACACAGAGGTATACACTGCAGTCCTTGAATTGCTTTTGGAGATGGTGCAGTAAATCTAGATTTCTCTCCCATAAAAACCTCTCTTCACACATAAATTGCAACAGACACTTTAAAAAAGGTTGACAAATTTGTTTCTGAATGGAGGTTATTCATACACATCAAAAATACCAGTAATAAAAGCTTCTACTTAACCTTAATGTCATGTAAAATAACTCTACAAGGAGCAAATAAAGGAACTAAATCTGACAGCAAAGGTTATGAGAGAAAAGATGTAGCTTGAGATCCCACAGCAAACGCCCCATGACATGCCAAAGGCTGAAGGAAATACACAAATGACCCTGCAACATGAGACCTCTTGCCCTTTCCAATTCCACCCGAGAGGCATATGCTCCAAAGGGGAGAGGCCTATTTCAAGCCCTTCCTTCCTTCCTTTTTGAAACCACCACATCCTGGACCACAACTATGTCCCATACAAGCAGCTAAAATAAGATGTTACTTAAAACAGTCCTGTTTAAAAACATCGAAAGAACTTGCACTTCTTTCTCTAGGCAAAGCTGACATTGTTCATGAACCTACAGTGAGCTTACTGTCTCTTTTATTAAACAATCATTTTCTCCCTGATTTTAAATGTAATAATTTAAATGTAATTCTAATACAATAGAAATCAAGATAAAGTAGTAAAGTTAAATTCTGCTTCTAAATTTAACTTTTTAAAGTATAATAAAAGAAGTAGAGTATCTTCAGGGTTTTGAAGGAAAAGCAGTCTGACATCTGTAATTCTATATTTTTGTTTGTTAAACAAAACCATTAACATTTTTTTCAAAAATAAATATTTGACACATTCCTATTTGCCTGATAAACCTATATACATTTTTGTGTGTATGTATGTATATATGCATAAATATGTATGAAAATTATTTTTTACAAGTATATGAAAAATATTTAGACTAAATGTTAGATTTAATGTTTATGAAAGCTTCAAAATCAGTGGTAAATTTGGACCTCTCTGTGAATGTATGTGCAAATACAAACACATAAACACATCCCAACCTCTAATTATCAACAGATGCATTGCCTACACCTCCAAAGGTTCTCAGACCCCTTCTGCCTGGCACCCCACATTATCCTTCTCCCTACAGCATAAAGCAAAAACATGTTTCTGTTGATACACAATTCATCCATTCAAAATGCTAAGCGCCATGCACAGGACAGGAAGAATCCATTTCTTCCTGCGTAACTCATAGGAATTACAGCCTAAAATCACAGTATCTTTGTCTACTGTAACAGTAATAATGAATCATTCACATAGCATTAGATGTCTACTTCACACTGCTTCCCAGCTGAGGATGAGCAGTTGCCCTACAGCACCTTGCCCTTCACGATGTACTCACATGCGTCATGCGTGTAAGCTCCTCTGGGAAGCACTGTCCATATCAGGCATGCGCTCTCTGCTTCCCAGGCCTCTGTCGGGATAGAGGAAAGCACTGCCAAAGCCTCACTCAGCCTCCCTGCAACCCAAAGCTAATGGTAGCTGAAAACTTCAAAGGCAGGAATGCAGGTTAATCACTGAATTACAATGAAATGTAATTCAATTAATTACAGTAACAGTAGGGAAAGAAATTGTTTGCTCTGAACATGTGTAAATGTGGATAGTGCTGTTAATGATTAACAAACCAGCATACTTCAGGCAGGTAGGAAGATGGCATATCAGTTTCATCCATCAGGGACAAGAGCCCTTTCCTTGACAGGTATGACCTGACTGCTGTAACTGAGCTGCCCCACGTAGCTCCTCTGCAGTTTTCAAACACAGCTACAGCTTGAGAGCAGCTGGGAATATTTGGGCTCTGAGAGAGCAGACCCTGCACTTCCCAGTGACATTTGCATTGCCCAGCAGCCAGCAGGTAGGTTTAAAGGAGCACAGGGCACGGGCTGCCTGTGGGAGGTCCCTGCCCTGCGGTAAGGAAGGAAAGACAACAGACAGGCAGCTGACCATAAAAACAGGCACTGCCTGGGCGGAAGTCTTTGTTAACTGCTGTGAGAATGAAGATGTTTCCTCTTACTGGGAACGTGAGTTTACTCCATAATCTTACAGAAGCTGAGAATAATTGGAGCCTGAGAAGTAAGATTTTGGCCAAAGCGATTCGGTCTCCTGGCGTTAGCATTTCTGGAGGAGGGACACACCTGTGAGCAGCTCCTTTGCTGGACAGTACAGCACTGCTTGCAGATACTCCAGAGCTGAGGATACTGACCAGCCTACACAAGATCTCCTGAATCACTACTGTCTTAATGTCAAAGGTTTCACCTGCTCTTAAGTGTGAGTCTTAGAAGACTCTAACACCATACATAAGCTTTGATACAGCACTGCCATCCAGAGAGGAGAATTTGCCATGTCTGCTGGAACGTTTACCAAGCGGCCTCCACTTCCTCACAAGAATTCTTTTGTTTGCTGTTTGAGGACTGTGGCATGCACAATATGCTTTTGTATACCTTGCAGGGGGGAAGGCTTTCAAAAGCATGGAAGGTCTCTGCTGTAAACTCTGTAAAATGGCTGAAAATATACCTTGCTCATCTTGTTCATCCACCAGCAGTTCCATACCAGAAATTATCAAAAACTGCATTATTCCTCTTAATGAGGAGATAGTTCAACACTAAACACAGGTAAGTGAGGGTCAGAGACAGTAATAAGTACATCCCTGAGAACTACATGCGCGCATAATGCTATTTCTTCTGATATTATGACAAGGTGAAAAAGTATGTTTTAATTTTAGCCTATATTTATAGTGTACTATTAGCAAAATATTTAAGTGTTGAACAGTAACAAAAAGGCACAAAAAACCAAGGTACCCAAATCCAGATGCTGGAAATAATTTTGGCATATATAAACTCCAAACATTCGCACATTAGCCCATCATTTTGTACTAACAGAGAGAGAAGGAAGAGAAAAAAACAAAAACTGAAAGGCAGCATCACCCAAACACAAAGCCTTGTGCGCCCCTGCTATGGACTAAGCTTACTTGTGGCATTTCCTCGGATGTAACTGCTAGTTGCACCCCATAATATTTTGTAGAAAAACTGAACACGATAACACCAAAAGTGTGAAGACCAACAATATTTCCAAGCAAGTCAACACAGAAAAGAGCTGTCACAATGAGAATGAAAAGGTCTCAGGATGAAAAAAAGAAAGACTAGTATCAAATTGCTCCTGCTTTAGCCAACTGATACTTTCAGACTCTTAACCTTATTGGCTTGCTAACAAAGGTTCTGCTATTTAGAAGAAATGGAATTGCTAAAATGAACTAAGCAGCAGTACAGACAGAAAAATCTTCAACCAGTAAGACATCAAATGATCCAGAGGAAGCTACGAAAAAACATCTCTCAGGTTGCTAAACTGTGACCAACACTTCTATAACTTTGTTTAAAATTCTCCCACATTGAGTGAGATTAATATTATATTGAAAAAGGAGATGAAAATATCAGCTAAGACAGCTTGAAGGTGGTGTGTTTGGACAGACTACAAATCTGCTCATCTTCAAAAAAACACCCAAATCTCTGAAAGCTTATCTGACGCTCAATTTTTCTCCAATTTTTGCATGTTCACTACAGTAACACAATGAAGTTATTCTGAAAAATGAGTTCCTAGCAGAAAGTGAAAAAACCTCTAACGTAGATTGAATTTAGTATTATGTATTTCAGTACAAAATAATGTAAAATAATAAAATTCATTATCAGATGTTTGATTTTAATTATGAATTTAAGCACAGCACAAACACTAATGAATTATGTTCTCTTCCATTATAAATTACCTGTATTTGCTTTCTGTGTTACTGAGCTTTCCAGAAAAAGGTTAGTCTTCTGCTAGCTACACATTAGAGCTGCTTTCTCACATTTCTCAGAAAATAAATTTTGTACACTGACAGGTGAAGACTCAAGCATGTACCAGGCTGCCAAATTCAATCAGGCAGAACTATAAGCAGCCTCCCTTCAGGGCTGTTTCTTTGAATTAGAAGTTTGCAGAGGTCAACAACCTTTCTGCCCCAGGTTTTGTTGTAAGCCAAGGAGGTTTTATACCAGCCTGTCAGCCTACTCAACTGGAAGTTATTAGTGTTCCCTGGTAGAAAAGAAACCCAACTCAAGCCTTAAACATATTATAGGGTTAACAACTGTCGGGGAATCCCACAAATAAAATTAGCCAATGTGCAAAATCAAAAAAAATCTATCATCAATATAAAATCAAACCACTTACAGATTGCTAAAACATCAATTGAATTACAGACCTCAGTTTCAACAAAAACGTGGTTTGTTTTTTAACTGTATTTAGATGAGGGCTGTAATTATCAGTTGGACTAACATAGCTACATTTTATACAAAGTCAAACAGACAATTCACTCATACCTGTTGACTGAAAGGTAAGGCTATATTGTTTTTTCCATATTTTCATAACAGTAAAAATGTCACAGCAAGTTGAAGAGTGTATTTATTTTCCTTCTTAAAATCATCAGCAAGAAATAGATTTTCTTAAACCATTCCAGACATCTCCATCCCTCCCCTGAGGGAAACGTAATCATGCCTATAATCCATTCTCAAGGAGTACCTATATCTTCCCAAACTAATGATGAATAGCAACCCAGTAGAACTTACGGAAACGGAGAATAGGCATCCACTTCTTTGGACTTTGTGAATAAAACCACTGCTGAAACTGAAAGTCACAAACTGGGCCAAAACAAGTTGTTTAAGCACATCATTCCAAGGGAACTTAACTCAGAAGTATGCTAAGTTTTCCAAACAGAAAAAGTACGTTTTTTAGTTCTTGCAACTGGGAGAAAAAAGAGTACTCCTGTTCAAATCGACAAAGCACACCCATTAACTGTCATTCCAACTATTATGGACATCACTGAGAATCAATTTTTCCTAGGAATACAGGACAGATACTTACACAGCCTCCAGCAAGGACCTCTGCAGGGAATGGAATGGAACCATCTCTCTTAGTAAATTTGTCTCTGACAAAGTCATTAACCTAATAAAGATACAATATATTACACACTATTTTAAGGTATTTTTCCTCCTTACTAATTTATCTGTAGCCATATATATTAGAATGCTTGTAAGTGGTCATCTTTCACACATTTTAGGAAATAAATCCTGTGCATGTTAACAAACAAAAGGATGCCAGGGAGGGGAAAAAAAAAAAAAAGATACGTACAGTTAGCTTAATAGCCTTTTCTGGAGCAACACCTATCAGCTGTGGTAACAAGCCTATAGAAACAAAGACATCATAAGGCAACATTATCTTCCTAATAGAGATACTAATATTTTATAACTGCTGTTCAGAAACCCCTTTCTGCACAGGGGATATCCTTTGAAGTGGATGGCATTTAAGTATGGGATGCTGCTAGAGCACTGCATATTCCTACCAACACAATTTTATATTACAATTTCTGTTGAAAATGATAATGAAATGTGTGACCAGATCTGCCTTCCTCAACCAAGTCAACCCTGATGCTGCTGCTGTACAGAAGGAAAAAAGTTTAAGGACCAAACATATACCTTGGATATGTCTACTACGTAAGAGTTAGTTTGACTTTTTTAGCCTCTTAGCATCATTTTCCCATAAAGTTTGCAAACACTTTTTAAAATAGGATAGTAATTGTGAGATATACACATGACTATGATAAATTATCAACTCACTTCTACCTGACTCCCTAACCTGAGTTTTCTGAGGACTTGAGTCAACGAAGGGTATAAAGGATTTTCTCTTACTCAGTTCAACATGGTAGCATGAACTTCTTTAAATCCTATTAATAGTAAGCATTTCTTATCTCACTAAAAAGAGGTATTAGTGGACAGAAACCAATTTTGGCACGTCTTTGCTCCTGGAAAACAGCTACTATCAAAACGAACTGTCATTTGAAAAACGCACATACACTTTTCTAAGAACTAATAGGTTTAAGAAAAAAATCAGTAGATGGCAGTCTTAACTTCCTAACAGAACACATTATAACAGCATCTATTACTTTTAAATCTGTTTTCTCCACTGTCATTCTGGCACATGCATAGATCATAAAACTTAAAAAGAAAGGGTTTTTTATTATTTATGGTCACTTCCTAATGTTATTCCACGGTTATGGAATAACATTTTGTCAAAAGTGTTTGTCCGTTAACTAACAAAAAAACCCACAACAAAACTGTATTGATGCCGCTTTCCACTATTCGTTAAGTATAAAAAAATCAGAGCTAAAAATGTTAAATGTTCAGAATTCCCAGAAATACTCTGTCTGCAGAATTTTTACACTACTTCCTTAAAAGGAAGCCCAGAACAAAGGTACCTTAATAGAAAGTGCAGCAGTTAATACATGCAGTGTAGTGTTTTCCTCCAACATAGTACTTTCTGTGCGATTTACAGACTTACTATGCTGAGGAAAGGTAGTTATTAAATACAAAGAAAGGTTGACAGGAACAAAAAGAAATGGTGCCCTCCCAGCCTGAATTTCTGATCTACCATGAAAAGACAATCCGGTTCTGCAATGCCTACACTTAAAAAAACCAAAACCACCAGACAAAACATCACAAGACAACCCCGCCACTCCCTTCCTTTACGTAGCTGAACTCATTGGGCACACACATTTGGTGTGCCAGAGAACCTGGGACACTGCACAGTCTAGTGAGGAACCTGAGAAGAAACTTCATTATTTCTGAAGTTGGATGGCAAGACTCAAAAGTGTCTTTATTTTCTTGACCAAAAATTGCAAGTTTTTATTTAGAATTATAACACTTCCAGTTTGTGTTCAGTGCTATTTTTCAAACTGCAGTAAACAATTACATTGTACCATTATATTATGGTATACATGCATTGTTATACTAAAATACAATTAGCATAATCCAGCTCAGGAATTTAAGAACCCAGTAACAGACCCGCAGCCAACTCCGTAAGTGTTCCTGCTGTTTAGTTTAACAAACTTCCAACACACCATCTAAATCTCTGAGTCCAAATCGTAGTACCATGCTGACCATTAACTGTAACATTTTCAAAACAACTACATGAACTTCTTACCCTAAACAATCTTAAAGACAATTATTAAACAGGCTATTAAAAAGTTTAGCAAACTGACACTTTCAAACAAGAACATTTTTTTCAAGTGTAAAACACTGCTTTTAACTCGTCAATGGCATCATCCTTGATTTCAAAGTGTTTGAGAAAGGTCAGAAAACAAAAATAAAATAACAAATTATTTTAGATGCTGCTGTGCAAAAATGGGGTGGGGGGGGGCAAGAGAAAAAAACCAGTACTTTAGAACAGCACTGAACAATCAGTCTCATAGATGTAACTCAACGACTATTTGCTTTCATGAAAGATTTAGCATCCAGAAAACAATTTACCAGTAAGACATAATTTACACAGACTACAGCTATTTCATTAACTTTGCACCAATATACTCCTTCCCTTACTTACTTTCATAGCAAATCCTGCAAGACTACAAAACTCTTTAGCTGGAACTCACAGACTTTCACACGCAAAAACTTTCTTAGATACTGTCCATAAAGGACACACTGTCCAGTGTCTTCACTGACAGAGAACATCACAAAGCAGAACAAAATACTGTAGCCATCACATAAGTGAGTGACTTTGCTGCAGCTAAAGAAACAGGTGTGCCAATTAATAAATACCTTGCTGATCCTTATGAAAATTGTGAACTTCATAAACTTATGTGAAATTACAATTAAAAATAGAGAATTCAACTAAGTCTCTATTTCAGAGGGCTGGTAAGCATGTACCCTGTATACAAGTCACCAGTGTGATCAAAACTCTTTCAAAATCTTCTAAGATAAAACAAGATATGATAGCTTCCAGCCTAACTGATAAAAAGCTGAATTCTTAACCTGTATCTTAGACTATTATTCTTTTTTTAAATTACAGTTTTTCTGAGTTCCACTGGTGATATTTTAAAGTAAAATAGAGCAACATAATTCAACAGCAGAATGCAACTTTGTTCACCAGATAAAATTATAAAACAAGTCCCACTACCTGCAAAAGTATGAGGCATATGATCTGGCATCCAGTTTACAGATACATTTCAAAATTACTGTCTTTTGTCTCTTAACAAAAAAATATTTGTTGTAAAATGAATCTTTATTCCTCAGATGCTAATCTGCTCCTGATGTCTGACCCCAGCCAAAAGTCGCAATCTTCACTTTGTGAGGTTACAATTATGTCCTCAACACTTGCAGCCCAAAAATTAGGTCTTTAAACAACTTAAGCAGCAAGGAGCAAATCAGTAACAGCAACAAAAAAAGCCCAGTTTTTCCCAGCAATTGTTTATGATGAAGGGTGCACAATGGAAGATAAATATTGAGCTCAGAAATGAAAGCAAAATTAGACATGATATCAAGTATCCTGATTTTCCCACAGAAAACTAGCTGTTGAGGTATTAAAATAAAAAAAGGTGGCAGAAAATTACTGACTTTATATATTCTTTTTTTTTTTTTTAAATTCACTTACCTCTGTAAAGACCAAAAAAGCCTTCAAAACGCAAAACCTTTTTAAAGCAGTCAAAGCTGTTTTTATACATCAGCTCTCCTACGACTGAACCTGTGGAGCGCTGATTCTGCATACGAGTTTTCACCAGGTCTATGGGATATACTGCAGTAGCACCAACAGCTGCAAGAAAGCATTTGGAGTATTATTTCTGCATCATTGTTGGTGTAGTATATAATTATTGGGATGATTTTCTACAGCATTTATTTAAACTCAAAGAATATATAAGCTGGTAAGACCTCTGATGTTGGAAGTAAGAAAGAGCAACAATGAAGATCTAGAAAAAAACTCTCAAGGAGAATGAATTACACTGTTACATAGAACAAGGTGTGTATAATGAAGAACACCTATCTGAATTACCACTACCACTACAGTAACAAATTTCCTGGTGTAGTTTCAAAGAACTGTGGAGGGCTTCTAGAACCCAAGTGATAAGGAAAGAAAGGGAATAGCACAACCAGAATGGTTCCAGCATCCAATTTTACACATGTATACCCAAAACATCCACCTCAGATGAGAACAAGTAGTCTGGTAAAACAGTGTTAAATTAACCCAAGCTTGAAAACAAAAAGCAGAAATATTACTCACCTCCAGCAACTGAGCCTAAAGTGAACCTGTAAGCTGACTCAGCTATCTGGAGCCAAACAGGTCTGCCTATTTCTCCAAAAGACTGCTGTGTGAGGGGAAAAAAAAAAAGAAAAAAGCTTGGAAATCTGCACAGGAAAACGAAGGCATCTGTGAATTGCTTTTATAATATTACAGAAAGAATTTGATAAAAAATGGTAGCTTTATGGTTACTAGATAATGTCTATTGTGCCCAATGAATGAAGCATATTTTTCAAATACTCCTTTTAAAAAATATTTCTTATATATTCCTAGTTGTGCCAAAACCAGCACACTGGTCTAACTGAAACAATGATGCTCAAGAAAAAGAAGACAGAAACTCTAAACAACTTTGCTATTTTCTATTCTGTTGCCTTTGAATTTGTAAGGCATGGAACTCCCTCTTGACTCAAATAAAATTCAGTATCTCAAAAAGGAATTCACAGAATATCTCACAGACAGGCTCTATCAGCACAGGACATAAATTTTAAGACTACATATCCATTAATGCACAGCATAAACATGAGATTTCATGTCTTCAAAACAAGCAAAAAGTCAGTTATTCCTAAAAGTATTCTCCAAAAGACTTTTTCAGGCAGTTGCTAATTTAGAGAGCAATGCTGACCTCACTTCTTTCAGTTACATACACTATTATAAATGTATTAAGTGTTCTAAATAACACAGTCTGCACAGAAAATATCTGCAGAGATTCATAATTATATTATTACATGGCTATTAGAAACACGGTAACTGATTCACAAGACGTGTTCACAAACTTGCACTATAAAGTATGCAAGATGGGCTGAATTTTCTTCCAAACATAAATAAGACAAGTAGAGAAGAAGTGTTATCATGCAGTATAACTTGTCTGGGCTTTCTAAGGGGCCAAGATATTAACTGTTAAAATTCCACAGTAAAGCAGATACTGAAGTCCATTTTCCAAACACAAACCTGTTTTTCGAAAGTACTCTGTATTGTTAGCAGATGTGCTCCTGACAGCACAGCTGGAATGTCTACAGACCCCAGACTGACACATATTAGGAATTTTCACTAAGACTACCACACACACACTTCTCAGCTCCCTCACCAAGGCTACCCAGCCAAGGTACATTCAGCTCACTGAAGCACCACAGGAAGACAGCGCCTACCTCAGCACAAGCTACTCTGTCTGGACTGGTGTTACACTGGATGTGCAAAAACTTGCCTGTATTGCAAAAGGGAACACAGTATATACACAATGCAGGAGAAAAGCCTATGAGGTCAAGATGAGATCTCATCAAAATGAGATGATTTTTTTAAAAAAACATGGATTATACTTCATTCCATTTTTCCACAGAATAAAAAGGTACAGCTAAAACCACTTCCCTCCATGAGACATTCTCCTCCCCCTCAATATAGCTTAACAGAGAAGAATAGAGGAATTCTAGGTAGAACCAAAATTACACACTGCATATGTGGACCAGCATAAAAAAAGCATAAATCAAATGTACTGCCTTTACAAGCAATAGAAGTAATAAATCCAAAGAATATCCTCACTCTTGTAAAACCACTATGATCTCCTATTAAAAAAAAAAATAAACCACACAAAACCCCCCAAAGCATAATAAAAACAAAATAACCACAAAAAAATTTATAAAATTCAGATATATTTCTTTTGATTCATGTAAATAAAAGACACACGCAATAATATACCCCAAAAAGCTTTAGAAGCAGAACTAGTTCTTCATTCCACTGAAATTTTCTCCTAGTTTAGCACACTTGCTGCCTTTCAGCTGGTTTAAGATTATTCTTTTTTTTCAAAGCTTCACACGGTTCTCATCAAAATCCGATCATTGCATTTAGACATTAATCTTAGCGAATGCATGACTGAATGTTAAAAATCAAATTCTTTCTGAAGGAAATGTCACTTTTATATTATTAAATAAGTGTTCACAAAGTTTTCAGTTTACTTGTGTGTTCAGATGGATATGTAAATGAATGTAATTAATGCTATAGCTTTCAAATCATGAATATTTATGAAGAGAAAATTACTGTAGCTGTCATCCCCATAGGATATTCAGCTGCTAAGCTTTAAAAAAATCTTACACAATGAAAAAAAATTGACAATAAAGTAAACATGGTTGAAAGCAGGCTAATTTTCATTTCTACCAAATCTATATGGAGTGATTTTATGCAAAAATTTAGATTTTTCTTTACAAAGAGTTTTTTAAATCATATAAAACTGATTACAGAATTAGTTTCATTTCCCAGGAACAGCTGGACCACACTAGGATGATATTTCTCTTCATGAATGGATATCTTTCATTTTGTCAATACACTTAACTTACTGTTAATATAGGGTTCACTTAGGATAAGGTCTAATAAAAGACTGTTCCTTTTAAACTAAATAAAATGAAATTATTTTGCTTTCTGGTGTCTGGTTTTAACACAGAATGTAGAGTAAGATGAAAATATAATGTATTACTTCAAGAGTGTGAAAAGAGTATATTCTGTTCTAGTGATGAGTGAAACTTTTATCAGTGAGTTTGTTTTAAAAGAGTGCCAAGCTACATAGTTCTGAAAAGTAAACTAAGTCTGTATTTTTTCTACTCAGACAGGTGAGTACTAAGACACCGATTAAAACCAAAGCTGGCAGTAGAATGTCATTACAAAACTTCATCAAAAACACTTATTAGCCTGGATAAACGTTGTATCCACATTTCTGGGTCATTCCATGCCATCATTCTTGTCATCAGGAACCCTAAGAAGACCATTACCACTAAGTAGGTTTTGGACATGTATTGGCTCAGATATGTTTAACTGCCTAAGGACAACCAAGGACAATGGAGCAGTAACATAAAGAAGAGAGCAGACACTGTGTTTCAGATTAATCTGTTTGAAAGAGAACCAAATTATCAAATTCAGCTCTAATAACAATAACTAAAACAATGTAAGTTAAACACCTGCATAATGTTTGGTCCTAAATCTTTAGTTCTTACCGTTGTAAAATGAGTCACTGAGGAAAGAAACAATTTATATTCAACATCCAACTGCACAGCCTGCAACTCCTACGCTGTACTATATGTGTATGATATTTATTAAGGTAACGATGATAAAAGCAAAGCTAGCAAACATAAATGTAAAGCTCTGGTTAAATAAAGAGTTGACATTCTATTACAATCTTTTCCATCTTCTAATTCTACCCTTTTCATCAATCCCAAAATATTTGAAGTTCCCTTCTACTGTCTAGATCAGATAGCCAACAAGTACAGTAAAACTCAATTATCATTTCAGATAAACGGGTAAACCAATAATTTAATCCCATTTTTCAAAAAAGAACACATTTATAAGCTTTGCATTTAATATTCATATTTTTTACTACCTGTATTGAGTTTATGTGGCAAAGTCAGGGGCAGGCGATACAGAGGTGACTTCTGTGAGAAGCTGCTAGAAGCTTCCCTCGTGTCTGACAGAGCCCACGCCAGCTGGCTCCAGGACAGACCCGCCACTGGCCAAGGCCATGTCTATCAGTGTCAGTGGTAACATCCCTGGGAAAACGTATTTAAGAAGGGGGAAAAAAACCCTGTGCAATGGCAGCTGGAGAGAGCAGTGAGAACATGCGAGAGAAACAATTCTGTGGGTACAGAAGACAGTGAAGGAGCAGGAGGATGTGCTCCAGGCACTGGAGTAGAGATTCCCTTGCAGCCTGTTGTGCAGACCATGATGAGACAGCTGTGCCCCTGCAGCCCATGAAGGTCCACAGTGGAGCAGAGATCCACCTGCAGACCCTGTAGGACCCCACACAAGAACAGGTGGATGCACCCCAAAGAGTCTGTGACCGCATGGAGGACCCATGTGAATCTATCCCTGAAAGACTGCACCACATGGAAGGGACCTACACTGGCGGAGTTTTTGAAGAACTGGGGTCCATGGGAAGGACTCATTTTGGAGAAGTTCATGGAGGGCTGTGTCCTGTGAAAAGCCTTTTCAGGAGTGAACATATATATTCACGGTAAGGAATCCAAGTATCCATACAGGCTCATATCTAAACAGGCCATTCTGACATCTCATACCTTGTTTAGACACATAAAGTGTCTTAACAGCTTGCCCCATTTCCATCCTTACAGCAATACACATAGCATGTTTCACTTGCCAGGAATCTGTTTAACATGCATTATTCTTATTTTTCATTTGCAAGTACATGTAAACATTCGCTCAATTTCAATTGTTTTTTGATTCTACCCACCTGCCTCTGGAGTTCTGCCAGGTTGTAAGGTAATGCACCTTCAGCAAGCGGTGCTATTCTCTCAATATCTGCCAAAGTTAAGCGCCTTTACACAAGGCAAAGAAAAGCAAATTATGGTTAGATAAAGCATCAAACATATTCAGTCCAGTATTCCTGGCCACACCCCACAAACTACACCTGAGTTTAAAAAAAGTCACTTGTCATATTTGAATGCACACCTAAGAAGTCTGCTACACTGCATTAAAGAATGCTCGGAGATGAAGTGAGCACAGATTATTCAGAAGCGAGTTCTTCACTACTAGTAATAAAAAATATAATATACAAATTAAACTATTTCTAGCTATTTCTATGTAAGATTTTGCATGCATTAAAAATCCACACAAAACATCAATAAGTGCATTGTAGCCTTTTAGGAGTACTGTATTTTGCTACTTCATATGTATACCTATAATACAGCAATTAATAATTGTGCTCGACATACACAATTCACTTACAAAACCCATCCACACAACAAAATCAGCTTACATTGAATAAATTACTGTAACAAAATATAATGGAACACAAAACCTTATAAAAATAAGACAAAAATAAGAGGTCACATAGGAAACACAAAAATGGTGATTGCAAAATGATAACATTCATGATTATGTTACCCAGTAACACTGTATAAGTCTGTAAGTTGGTAGAGAATATCTATTTCCAGTGGTGTAATTTGTCCAAAGTGGATGGCAGAGTGTGTAAATTCCTCTGGATTTAAAAGGGAAAGAGAAATACAACAATTGTGTTATTTATCAAATTTCCTCTTTGAATCCTTTCAAATAACTTTAATATCATAAAAATGAAGTCTATCAAGAAGCAAAATCCATAATGCAAAGGGAAAAGGTATCTTTAGGAGAACATCTATCCTGAAACAGGCCTTCCCAACACAGATCAAGTCTGACTCCACAACTCTGATTTATGGTAAGTATTCACCAAAGACAAAAAAAATCCTCAAATTAGCAAGCTTAATAAAATGACAGCCACAATTTGTGATTCTTGCTTCTGAAGTTCCGCAAAACAGAACAGAACAGAATAATGGTCCATTATTCACAGCTTTAAGGGCAACTGACTCATCTATTCCCATCATGTCCAGACTTCTTCCTCTGCTAGCTCTGAATGAGCCCAAGCTTAGGTATTCATCTGGCCAAATTAAACTACGTGTTCATGACATAATTGGCAACTTGCAGTTAACAAGTCTGAGCAGTGAAAACACAGCAGCCTTTTTTCTCAATACAAATCCAAGCAAGATGTATTTATGCCTCTGTACCAAAAAACATTGCTAGGCAATTTGTTAGCACAATTTGGAGGATGAGAACAGACATTTTATGCTTTCCTTTAGGGAAAAATAAGCAGAGCATGTGAATATAAGCTAAACAAAGGAAAAAAAACCCAACAACTTAGCATGCTTTTTACCACACGATGGTTTGGCTAGTCTCATCCATATAGGTAGTAAAATTGGTGGTAAAATCTGTCATAAAATGGCTACAAAAGAAATCTGCTTATGTCTGTGGCAAGACTGAAATATGGCAACCTTTCACATGCACAGCAGTTTGTTATGTACTAACTGGCATAATCTATATATAAAACAACTCCGATTTTCAAACTTAACCCATTCCACCGCATTCCCTAGGAACTTCCTACCTCTAAGCAACACTGCATCTCTTTCAAGGAGTTGTAAAATCCTCAGTATTATACTGACTTGCAGAATTACATTCAAACTAATAAGGCCAACACAATTCCTGCCAGAGTCTTCTCCTTAATGAGTTAACTGAAAATACTACACTATGAGCATGAAAATCACCCATAGCGAAAAAAACACTTTCCCAATAGCCATAACCTCACTTCTGACTCACCTTAAACCATCTGCATCACCAATCACAAAATGGACAGAATTAAAAAATTAGTAAAATGTAGGAAATATACCTTACCTTTTGTGACTTCAACATCTCTTCTTGTACCTGCTATATTACTGTATATCTTCCTAACAAGATCCATGTTATTCAAAAGGGCGTTAAATGCATTGAAAAAGGAGAAGCTGACCTGATGTGAAACAGTCCCACCAGCTACCTTTAAAAATTAAATGAAAACAGTTAAATGCCTTAAGCACTTTTACAACCTCTTATTACAATTACAGAATCATTCATTTCAGCAAATTATGAAACAATTAAAGATATCTTTCTATTCCTGTAACTTTATGATATTTTTAATAGAAACATGAGGGGAGAATTATTAGACAGGATACTGTATTTATGGTAAGGATTGAACACTAAGAAATGATTAGGAAATAATCATATAAGTAGATTATTATTCAAGTTATCTGATAGACACATTGAAAGTGTCACTGAGTAATTTTCTGAAAGAGAGATGCATGCAAGTGCAAATGCCTTTAGATAAAGGCACTAACTGACTTCTTGCATCACATATACCAATGACCATTTACTTCAAAGCCTGAAGTTAGTAGATACCATAAATTTTATGGAAGACAGTATGCCTTATGATTAAGACAAGGCAAGATTTATAGGTAAGATAGTAAGATCAAAGTTATTACTTTATCTTTTAGATAAATTTCATTCTTATGTAATTTTCATACTACATACTTTCAGATTATAACTTGTATGTCATTACTTTACCTACAGATCTTGCCAAACTATCAGAGCTGTAACCATTCTACCTCTAGAATCTACATACTGATTTTCCAAATTCTGATCTGAAAAAGAAAAGAATGCAAGAGTACATAAAAGGACAAAACTGTAAGTAGTCTCCAGCTCCAGCTATATGAGATGTCATATATGCAAATACAAAAATTGGATGCTTTTGTCCTAGATGACTTCCATTGGATTGGGTGATTTTAAGGTTTTTTTCCTAAAGGGTTCTACAATTCTACGATTCTTTCTGTACCAAGTCATTCGCTCTGCTCTAGTGAAAGTATAGTAGACTAACTCAAACTGCTTCCAATGGCACTTTAAACATGTAAACCAGACTGCCAACCTTTTCACTGCTGCAGCCAAGGAATGCTGCCATGTTTCACCCTGCCCACTTTATCACAAAGCTGCTAATCTCTAGCACCAAGGCAGCAAGTGATAAACAGGTAGAAGACAAAGTGGGAAAGAAGCAAACATCACAGTTATTAAACACTGTTTTCAAGGCACCTTTTGCTAACACTTACTGAAACTAGATTTTCTTCTACAAATGGAGTTAGCATATGGGAGCGAATGGTAACCATGATCTCATTGAAGTCCAGCCCAGTTATCAGACCACTTTTATTTTTGTCCTTCAATGCAAAGGCTTGTCTTGCATGTTCTGACTGCAGCTCCTAGAATGAATATTGAGAGATAGCAGATTAGAGCAAATTCTGTAACTCGCTGTTCACAAAACTTTCACTAATTGCATATTCTAATGCTCCAGTAGATCTGGGCATAATAGACAATAGCATAACTACAGTTTAAACTTCAAGGCCAGCTCAACTAAAATAAGAAGTCTGCATACTGATTCTATCCACAGATTCATTCCTCTGTCGAAGAAAAGCCTCAATTTAACTGTAAGGAAATATGCACTTTCACTAAATCATTTGAGAAATGAACTTCACATACCCATGTCCTGCCTGCTATCTATTCCTAATTAAATACTTAACTGCTAGAAAAACTTCTAATACTGATCTTGAAGATGCAAAGTGAGCTGATCTCTTACTCATCCAAGATGAAGTACGACTGGGCTATTACACACTAACTCATTGGAAAGTACTTGAAAATAAACAGGACGACAGTGAAAATTATATAATATGGATTTAGACTGCCTCAAACAGCTATCTCCCATAATGTCACAAATGGTCACTCATTTCAGACAATTTAAAACTCCTATACAAACTGAAAAAACCTTCATACAAAGATCACTGTGGAAACCTAACCTCAAGATAATACTGATAGTTGTAAATTCTATGTCCAGAAAAATTTGTTTCCTTCTATTCAAGCAAACAATAAAGCACATTCAGCTGTCATTCAGACCTCTAGAAGCCGCTAAAAAAACCCACGTTCTGACAGACAGTAAGAAGAGGGCAAACCATCCAGCTTATATCACCTTTACAGTAATTTCTCAACTCTCATAACCTCATGATCAAGGTTTTCTAGATCAGGGTACAACAAACCTGCTCTGATCCAAGTTCCAAACCCTAAAAGATGGTGTTAGACCAAATGAGAAAAACAATCATATCTAAAAGGAGGGATAAAAATATCCAGTTTGCGTACATACTGAAATCACTGCAACCCATACTAGCCTTCCCTACTAAGGGTTTTTATTATATGATGACAGGAAGAAGTTACTGTATCTTACACGGCAGTATCTTGGGAAAAAACCATAAACCCAGAACAGATACTTATCACTCTGCTCTGAGTGCCCAAGAAACCATTTTGGAAGCAGGTGCAGAGGAGGGCCATAAAAATGATAGAGGACTGGAGCACCTCCACTATGAGAAAAGGCTCAGAGCTGGGGCTGTTCAGCCTGGAGAAGGAAACAGAAAGCTCCTGGGAGACCTTACTGCAGCCTTTCAGTACTTACAGGTGGCTTATAAGAAAGATGGTGACAAGACTTTTTAGTAGGGCCTGCTGTGATAGGACAAGGGGTAATGATTTTAAACTAAATGAGAGTGGTAAAGCACTGGAACAGGTTGCCCAGAGAGGTGGTAAATGCTTCATCCCTAGAAACACTCAAGGTCAGGTTGAACAGAGCTCTGAGCAACCTGATCTAGTTGAAGACATCCCTGCGGATTGCAGGGGGGTTGGACTAGATGACCTTTAAAGGTCCCTAACAACCCAAAATATTCTGTGATCCTATGAGGTATTTTTATCTTGGACAATAATTACAGATTATGTCAAAGTACATCTATCACTCCTTACTTTTAAGACTGTACATACAAAACTTTTATTGCACAAAAGGCAGCTCTGGAAGTGCATAATCTATTTTTCTTCAAGTCTTCTAGACAGGCAATTTTAAGTTACATCATGAGGTGGTCACTGGATGTTAATTTATGGAATTCAGTGCAATTACCAACAACTCTGTGAACTTCTTTTCCATGAATTACAACGTAAATTTCTCCTACTTTGCTCTCTCTCCATCCTTTTTAGATGACATTTTCCTTTCTTTCCTTCTAGTATAATGTTCAATTCATAATATGTTTTAACTGTAAGTTTTTGGCTTAGCACAAAGTGCAGTTCAACAAGTGAAATTCTTTAAAGCCCAATTCCTAAAGGGCAGTTCAGCAACATCTCAGGAAATCAGATTTACCTCCTGCAAGCTGGCTGCATTTAAGACCGAACTCCCAGTATATGTGTGGTAGCATGCATGCCAGTGAGAGAAAACAAGTGGTAAGTATTAGAATGTTTATAAAACTAAAAGAAATGTTACATAAGCTAAAACCTCTATAGGGGAGTTTTTATTATCAATAACAACTGGCTATATTAAGGACACTAACTTTGTCTGGTAGAGTTTAGTTTTGCTATTAAATTCCTATGACAGAAAAAGTAGACCCTCAACCCAGTTTAACAACTATCAGTAGAATGGTTAACTTCATAAACAATATATTTTGTCCCATTCTTTTAAAGGATGGTATTCAAGTTAAAGCACATGGAGTACACACTGCTTACAAAACCGGTATGGAGAAATAACAATTAATCATTAACTGTCAGGATTAGTATCAGATAAGGATTATCACTACCAGAACAAGCTCAAACTTTAAAATGGTATTAATGCATTATTAAAAGTTAAATGAATCTCAGTTCCAACTTTGGAACAAGGTTAACAACTGACCTGAAGAAACTGAGTGAACTCTGAATAGTTAAGATGCTTCTTCCTGTTATGTCCAAAATGCAGTCGAATAAACTCACAGTCCCAGTTGAACGGGATTTGAAGATGAATAAGAGTTTGTTCAAATATTTCTTTGACATTTGCTTTGGGGAGGGAAAAACAACAGGTGAGCCCTGGGGTACAGTATATCTACAAACACTCCAGGAAGGATACAAAAAAATTATTATTTCAGCAGCTGTTTAAGAAGTGGTTTAGCTTGTTAAGAGTAATTGCTAACCAAACCTTTACAGACCTGTAAAAGAACACATTTGAGACACAACATGATACTTTTTGTATTACTGCATAAAATCTTGGAGTGAGTGTTTTATTTAGTTTTAATTAAGAAGCAATTTCCCTCATACATGACAAATAAAAGCTATTTTGCATTCTGATATAAAAATCAATAGTGGTTCCCTGTCTCTGCCAGGAGTCAAATTAAGCCCTTTATCAAGAGCACGAATACCTGCACTACAATCTCAGGCAATATTTGTCATACTAAGTATGGTTTGATTGAAACTTGATTATTACAATCACACTGTCTGAATATGGCTATTGAAGATAGGTATAAGAAATGACATCTAAAACATATCATTAACTCAGCAGAAAGCACGTTATTAGATGCTTTTGATAAGGCCTTAGCACAAAAATCAAATCCTATAAAACATAATTGGTAGTCTCAGTTATTAAAATGTTTTAAGATAAGTGAAGATAGAGATGTTCTCTTTTAAATAAAGTAAAGAAAAAACCTGCCATTTCAGATTATGGAATTCTGCACATGTATACTGTACAACTGAAATCTCAATGCTAAATGTATTATCTGAATTCAGTCAAAAACCTCATCTGAAAAACAGCATGCATTATTCATATACAGCATTGCCATGCTGCAAAATAAGCCTGCTTTTTGTGCAGATTATCAAACACATGAACTGTATAACAGGACATCTACCCATACCACATCAACACTTTTCAAAATTTCCCTCACAGTACTTGGAATGGTTTATCAACCTAGAATCTGCTAACAACCAAATTAAAATGTGGCATACAGTTTAAATTTAAAACAAAATACAAAATATTTTAGCTGATAACACCACTTCTTTTATACTTTTAAACAGTTTTGCTAAAAGACAAAATGCAATGAGAAGAACCTTAATTATCATTTGACAACTCTATAAAGACCTATTTACTTGAAGTAAATGTATTGCTTTCTCTATGCTAAAGGACTACTTGATTCATTCACTGTTTCAATTCTATAGTCTTTCTACTAGTTTTAGATCAAATCTAGGAAATCCACTATATGGTTTTATCTTTTCAGTGAGAAAAGGAACGGAAATGTCCAGAATATATGTCTCAAAACAGGGGTGTACAAAGTAGGATTCCCTGGCTAGATCACCTCCTTCACAGTTAGACTGAGATTACATATTCAAAGGGCAGATTACGGCTAGTGATTTAACCCTTACATAAAGGTCAAACCCAGGAGTCAAAACCCTATCGTGTAAACCAGTTTCCACTGCAAGGTAGGCTAAAGGACTTGTTAGGGTCAACAAGAAACCTAAAAATTACTCTATTTGTAACTGTCTACTCATACCTACTCACCAGTATCAAGATGCAAGGTGAGGGTTAAGAAAAAAAGAGAGAAAACACCAAATACATAATGCTAATCTATTTTATTTTGCCGTACTTCCTTTGGAAGTTCTGTCTGCATTAGTTATACATCATTGTTGCAGATCAAGGTATCAAGGTACGCACATTTAAATTCCCCACTTACCACAAGTTCACTGCAGCTTTTGGCCAAGCTAGTCTCCATGTACTACAAACACAAACAGGTCAGTGCAGCTCATTATGGAGCCTGAAAAATGGCAATGAACTGTGAACAGAGCAAAAGACAGGCCTGCTTCACTGGATCTATCAGCTTGGCTACTAATGTACAAACAGGATGCCAACTGGCTACTACTTACACATATGTAAAACGGACATCTAATACACACTGAGCTCCCCTAATGAAAACTTAGAAAAGAATGTGCTGAAGCAGCCAGAAAATTTAAATCATATTTTCACTTGTTTCCAGTAATTGCTTCTCTTAACCTTACAGAAAGGTAAAAAAAAATCTCTTTTTTCTTTAAAAATTTTATTTTGTTATCCATCCATGTTCACTGAGACATATTTTTCACTTGTTTTCAGTGCGACTTAAGCCCCTGGTGTTTCCGTAACTCTCAAGCATTTAACTGTATACTACTTAAAAAAACAAGAATCGATTTCCTACACTCCCATTTTTTTCTTCATAAAAACATTTACAACTACTCATCAACATATCTCAAGTCAAGATTCTTCAGCACATAGAAATAATAATTAAATTAATTAATAAATTTATATTCAATAGTTGAGTGTATTGGTACTTGATGAATTCCAGAAATGGCTAACTAGCTTTAATAAATGGTATCCAAATTAGCTTGTTGCCTCTCTGAAAACTGAGGTGCCTTATCCAGTTCTCTTTCCCAGGCAATCCCTCACACACAATAATGTATTCTGCATGTATTACAATAGTCTGGGTTTGAAGATATGCTCTTGTACGTGACGCTTAATTAATTCCATGTTGGCTTGGTTTATGAAACGCTTGGGGCACAGAGGCGAAACAGTGCACTTGTTCTGAAAAATCACTGAACCACAGAATGGTTTGAGTCAAAAGGAACCTTAAAGATCCCCTAGTTCCAGCCCCCCTTACAGGGGCAGGGACACCTTCCACTCAACCAGGTTGCTCAGAGCTCCATCCAACCTGACCTTGAGCACTTCCAGGGATGCAGCATCCACAGCTTCTCTGGGAAACCTATGCCAGTGTCTCACCACTCTCACAGTAAAGTAACTGACCCAGTTAAACCCATGGAAACATTAAATACAGTCTTCCAAAGCCAGCTGAGATTCTCAAACACCTCTTGGTAGGTGCTAAAACTTACTATTTCTACCCAAGAGCAGGGGTGCTTTCTTCACAATATATCAACAATACCTTTATAATCCAATTCTGTTGGCTCTTCTATTTTATTAACTGAAACAGCCAATAACTCGTGATGAGAAGCAGCAAACAGCCAAACACTGCAGAAATTATACACAAAGTGATCATCACCTACACTTTCATCATGGAATTATCATCAAATGTTTAATTTTTAATTTTTTTTTTTCACAGCAGAAGCAAAGCACTGACAACAAAGAAAACAGGCAACATTAAGGTACAGATGCTGGCTTTGCTTTTTTTTTTTTTTTTAATCTTCCTCAGTCAAAACCTAGTAATGCTACTAAATTAAGATAAACTACAAGTGTTTCAAATTTCCAACAGAGCTATTCTGCAGGGGGCAAACAGCAAATTATTTTTCAAGCCTTTCATTTCAGTTTGACATTTTACAGAATGCATTCAATGTCTCTGTCAATACATGTTGCTCATTTACTAATGTCTTCTACTCGTTGCTCACCTTTCTGCAGTGGAATTCTTTCCTACTGAGCTGATAACTTTCTTTCCAGGCTTACAGTAATGCATTTTCTTCTCAGATAGGCATACAAGTCAGCAGCCTGATGACATACTCAACTTACCATCAGCCCCAGGAACAATAAACCTACTACTCTAGTGTACTAGTACATTACCTCCAAGGCGACACACATTCTCTCAAGATTGCTTCAGAATTTCCCCACCCAATCATTTTAAAAAAATTATAGATGCCTGGAGCAGCTATCTGCAGGCAGCACACACATGACTGGCTCAACTTCCATCAAGCACTGTTACCTATCAGGCTCCGAAAAACGATACAAAAACCCAAAGATTCTAGGCAATAATCAATTTCATATACGGAGGAAGAATACTTTAAATTATAAACACTATGATGTCTCGTTGGTGGCCCATTGTGGGGATGAGCTCAATACTCCAAGTAAACCTTGACGCAGTATCTATTATTTATTTTGACTTAGCAGCTCCCCAAGAAGCAGAGTGGAAAGCTCATACAATTCTAGTGCCATCAACCTGTTAACAGTTTGCCATTCCCAGGCACCAGTGATAAAACAGCAATCACACTTGTTAGGGACACGAAAATATAAAAGTGGTTAAGTTTTAAGCAGCGGAGTAAGCATGGTAAAGAACTGTTGTTTAACAGGGTCATTTTGGGTTATTTAGAATCTGTTTACCCAGTAATCTACTGTCCAATTCGTGCATATCTCAGGCCTAATGTACATAATTAATTTTAACATTTACATGTTGCTATTTTTCATTACTTCTGCTAACAGCATTTTTTCACTTTGAAGCACAAAATAAGGAACCACAGTTAAAAGCAGAAAGACATTTTTGTAGCACTTGATGCCACAAAAGTATATTAAAAGTAATCCAAATGTAATACAATAATTACTTTTATGTGAGAAAGTTTAACTAGAAATAGTTACATTTTATTTCTACTCTTATTTTTAAAGGATTAGTGATTCTAGTGAAAGATGAATGACAGCGACAACAAAAAATTGTCAATACGTGTAATTTTAACATTGAGTTTTCCTCTTCTGTTCCCACTTGTCGAACTACGGTTTTGAAAAAAAAAAATATTATTATTATTATTATTATTAAGAGGAGTTTCCATTCTGCATTGCTCACTAGTATTTAGAACTGTAGTTTAAGCCTGAAAAAAAATCATACAACATGAAATTAAAAAAAAGGAAGTCCTAACAGTGATGTTTCCTACGTTATCTGCATGTGTTAAGCAAAAGACACTTTGAAAACAGGTAACTAATGTACAGCTAACAGAAGACCAAAAAAATACCAGTTCTGGTTTACACCACACTTGATGAAAACATGGATTTTTCCCTCATATCCTCATGTCTGTAGTCATGTGATTATGAGTGTTTTTCTGTTTACATTTTAAAAGGTTTCCAGTCTTTATGGTTGCCAATACTATTTTAGAAAGCAGAACTTTTAGGATTAAATCCAAATCATAGCATTTTCAATCCAGCTGCCCTTTTAGAAATGGTGAAGGAGTGAGTACTAGAAATTATCTCTGCTTCCTGAAAAGTAATAATCATAAGCAAAGCACTAACTTGTATTCAATTCCTTTCTTTTGTTCTTGCTCATCTTCTTCCAGTGTTCTCAAACTCTATGTCCTGATTAAGGGAAACCTGAACTTTCTGTCTCAGATTAAAACTTGTCTAAGAAAACAGATTGGGCAAAACTTCAGTATCCCTGTATACTCATATTCTGAAACTATTAAATTGATATTTATTATTTCACTTCACCAATATTGTACAATTTTCACACAGTTGCATTATGAGGCATCTGATCGCCTTCCTTCCCCCAATGCCTTTGAAGATGCTGTTATACTCTGAAAAATAACTGTAATTAGATTCTGAGCGCAGGATGTTTTTAAAAGCCTTAAGTTCAGTTCCATAAATATTTTCCAATTATCTCCAAAATAATTCTGAATACAGAAGAATCACAAACATATTTTAGCTCTATCTTTCTATCCATACCAGCATGTGTATTTAACTGAAAAACCATCTCTGAAACTCTCCAGTTGATCAGAGAATGGCTTTCTTTGTGATGACTCTACAAGGAAGAACAGCTGGAAAATGCCTCGAAATTGTACATTCCAATTAAAAGTGATGCAGTCCAGATCACTGCATGGTGTGCTAGAGAGATAAATTACAAAGAATCCTTCTACTTCCAGTTAGACAACCTATTTTTCAGACAAGTTTTGCAGATAATCACAGACTTCACCTTTTAAACACAGTAAGGAAAATCTGCTTCAACATCAGAAAAAAAAAAAATAGCCTGAGCAGATTTAATATTCAGGTTTGCTTTAACCTGAATTCAGGTCAAAAGATCTGCACAGAACAGAAATAAAAATAATATCACTTAGTATGATAGTATTAATTTTATGGAGTGTTTTTGAATATTTCATTCATGTTAAGTAGCACAGTCAATACATCCCACAATCAAAAGAGTAAAGCGCTTGTCAGTCTTCTCTGGCTACAGACAACAACCTGAAAAAAGATCACTTGTCTTCATCAGCTTTAGCTGCTAGCATTTAAATATCTCATGGATAACGCAGTATTGTAACAGCTCAGCAGCAACACATTTCGCATAAAATATTCACCTAGGAAGCATTTATGAAGATGTAGGAGCACTTGATTAGAATTACATGCTTTTTCTCTATTTCTCCAAGATTAAAAACTTATTTAAACTACAACTGTAACAATGGGCTACAATAGTCACTTTACTGCTTTTTATTCACCAAGCTGACAGCAAGTCCAGTGCAGCTGACACATGTAGTGAGTACTGAGCATGCTGTGCAGTTTGCTCTAAAAAAGTAGGTCCAGTTTCATGTTCTTGCAATGGGCCTACTTTACAAATGTTGCAGAATATCAACTACACATTTATGGCAGTCATTCATAATAGATAGGATTTCTGGATGTCCAAAGCTCCTGGAAAAGTGTCCCAAAGCAATAAGAAAGTAGTAGATGACATTAAAGTGAGAGAAGGCTTCATGTTTCAACATCTGATATTGCAAAGACACTGATTAGCTTACCATACAAGTATTTCTACAAAATAGTTTCTAAAGTCTTCTTCTAAGACAGTTCTTCTGTGACATAATTAATAGTTTCATCACTGGAGAGTTGGAAGCTAAGTATTTTAAAAGACAAGTAGTAGACTGAGGCTCAAGAGGACTGTAATATGCTGAAGTGCTTGAGAATGGTTCAAAATCAGTAAATAAATCCTAAACAGAAGTGAACCCAACTTGCCTTCAACCAGCTTGCCTTCAAAAACAAGAGACTGTTCTAAAATTCAACAAGCATACTTAACTTCCCCCAGATAACTGAAAATCTGAGTAGACGAGAATATTTTTTGAGAACACATTATCTCACACAAGTCCAGTGTTGGTTCAAGTTACTGGTCTAACAGACCCAAGTTGATTCTGTCCCTTGCTTTGGATGCACAGTGCAGAAAAACGTCAGTAAATCCATGTTGCTTCTGGCAAGACTTACTGGTTTGAGATGGCTTTGGCATCAATGCAATCACATCCACAGAGCATTTCATCTGAGCTAGAAAATCTTGAATCATGTTTGCTCTCATAACCAACACCGTTTACCTGCAGACTGGATACATTACAGAGTCTATAAAAAGACCTGACTTGTTTGATAGTGATTCTCACACCAATTGGCTAAACTTAACGCCATTTCAGTATATTTCTAATAATTTACTAAAACTTTTAACTTTAAAACTTGTGTTTCTGTTTTGTCCTCTTTTTACATGAAACTAAACTCTTTGCCTTTCTGATTATGTGGCATGAAAATGAAAGAGTGCAGGTCTCAGTTACAAAACAGCCATAAGACTGACTTGGAAATTGACTGCAGGGTTACCAGATTCTGAAGATGTCACGTATCATCACTTTTTTCACAGTTGTATTAATATGGATGGTATGCATATGAAGCAAAAATAAGTAGCCTATGTTACAAACAAACAAACCAAGACAAAAAAGCAGCAGTAAATGTGGGAACTGTAGCACAAAAAATACGTACCATTTTGTTAATAACATAATGTTAAATATAGTAATAATTGCAATATAATTAATTTTGCAAAAAAACCCAAGAAACCAACAGTAAATTTAAAATCCCCTCAAGAACTTCCTTTTCAAGATTTATCAGCCTTACAAAAAAATCAGCAAGAAAGATACAGAGAAAACCACCAATTGTCTGTTTTACAATTTCTCTTGTTGGTGTTTTCTTTTAGACTTTAATTATATAAAAATAACAATCCTCAGTCTGATTGAGGAATTTGTACATAATCTGAAATGGCTTTTTGTTCAATTATGGAACCAGCTATTTCAAGTGTGTGCATGAGAGCTACCAAGTTCAAACCCCCATTTTGTAAGACTATTAAATAAACCATCATTAACATGGTCACACTGATTGTAGTAGTTTGTCCAATTCCTAATGACTACATTTACTGACTTCACCTTTACTTACATTCTAAAAGATTTTCTTTTCAAGATGTTGCGCATCCAAATTGCTTAGTACCTGACTCTTCAGTTAATGATGTAATTTAACAGGCATCATAAGTCAAACAGTTTGTTTCCGTAAAAAGACCATTGCTTTTTTTTCCAACAAGTTACAGCAATTGTCATAAGAATGAAATAGTACAAACAGCAAGTGGTTACAAATGCAAGCATAGTTTGTATTTTCTTTATTGAGTGCTTTATTCTTTTGGATAGAAATAACATTTAATTCTCATTTCATTTTATTAAAATTCTTACCATTGATTTATCTAATTTTCATAAACATGAAGTTTTAAAAATAAAGCCTAGTCCTCCTTAAACTGCAATGTTAGTAACAGTTATTTAGCAATATCACAAAGCAGTATAGTTAGCCTAGAGAATTTGGTCTGATTACTAACTTACGTGATTAGGTAACAGAACCAAAGGCCAGATTTCCTTCTTAATTTTGTGAATATATGATCTATTTGTAGGTTACACTCCTAACATTAAAGTAAGATTTGCTCCTCAAGAAAAGGAACACTACCACAGGAAATCAAATTATTAGACGTCCTTAATTTCTATATTGAGCTCTTACTGCATGAAATGATAATTATTCAGAGATAAGTGGAGATCCAGAACATATCTTAAAACTCCCTCACTGTCGAAGGAGTTTGAAGTCCAGGATATAGAATTTTACTTAGGATGATACTGAACATCACTGTATTTATTTTTTCAGGAAAATGAAATGCCTTGATTTAAGAAGACAGAGAAAAATGTATTTTGTCTCTGTGTACTTCTTAAGCTTGAATTGAGAGAGAAAAAAAAAGTTCTACTCATGCAGAGTCTTAGGAAAACAGTACAGTAGTGCACAAAATGCATTTCTATGCACCTGTGGTCATGAACCATTATTATGACAGATATTATTATAATCACTTTCTTAAACTGTTTTTCTTTAGGTATTCTTACCAAATGTTACTTCTCCACTGCCATTCCTGTCAAATAACTGAAAAGCAACAATGAATATTGCATCTGGAGTACATAAAACAGATTCAAATGCCAAAAATTCTTGGAAGGAAATTAACCTAAAAAGGAAAACAGAAAAGTTGTAAAGATTTTTTTTAACTGTTCATAATACCAATAATAATTTGCATTTGATACTCTAGAAAACAGTGTGATCCAAATATTAAACAAAATTCTAACTTAAAATAATTAACACTCTAGAGACTGAAAAGTATGTTACATTTAAGTAGTTAACATTTATCCAACTCAGTTTCTCCCTCTATGAAGTGACTGAATTCTTCCCATCCATCAACACCAAAATACAATCAATTCTCACTGAACACCTACAAGTTATTACTTTGTAATTATAAATGTAATCAGACAGAATTTAAAAATTAAGACATAAAAACACCACAAAAATTCTAACACCATGAAATTGTACAGGTCTGTCACTGTATCACTACATATGTATTTCTACTCAAAAAAGATACTGTAACGCAAGTACAGGAATACACTATAAAACGTACATTTCTTTAAAATAACACATAACATTCATAAAAAACAAACAGGTTCAGAAAAAGTTATACTTTACTATGCATATGGAAAGAATATTACACTTCAAATACAACGTGAACCGCCAAGTCATGTACTCAGGGCTAATAAAGAAAGAACATAAAAACATCTGGACTCAAGGACAGGCATGACAAGGCAGGCAAAGATTTGAGTGTAACAGCAGATCACAAGATTCTGAGCTGTGTATGCAAGACAATCACTACGCACAACTCAGGATGCACTAGTAAATCCAAGTCCTTGTGGTCACCATGTATAAACTCAGACTTGAATGTACGTACAGATAACTTCTCAGGATAAGTAACTTTTCTAGAGGAACTCTGCTTATTCTGACTAACACAAAAAAAACTCTTTAGAAAGGATCCTAATGTTGTATGTATGAACAGCTGCAGAAAGATAAACCTGAAGCTAATAGTAGATAAAGGATAATGTTGGCACAAGAAAACAATAGGATAAATGATGGGATATATATTTTAGCATTAAATAATCAATGAGAATAAGAATTTCAATTACGTTTTTTATATTCAACAAATAATGTACTATATATCAGTAACTGCTGTTAAAGCAGAGAGTATCACTGTTTCCTAGAAATTTACCTAGAAAATGTATATAATTGATCTGAACTTAGAGATCATTAGCTCATAGTGATTACTTCAAACATTACTGCTTACTGCTAAAGAGCCAAGTATAAATTATGTTCCCTACAGGAAAAAAAAAAGAGAAGAAAAATCACAGTATCCACACTATTCCTTATCTAGACTTTCCCTGTCTAAGTACACATGAAGCAGAATTGAGATACTTTAAGAAGGTTAAATATGTTAACATTCTCGTATATATGCACTGCACAGAAAAAAACCTAGTGACTTTGAAAATAATTAAGATATGTAAAATACAAAATTATCATATTTATCATATTTTAGCCACAAAAATCAGAGATATGAGAATGGCTCTTCACATGCAAAGTCCATTTCATCCAAAGGATGATCGTGATAAATAAAGATCCCAATGTTCCTTGAAAATAATTGTAAATACTATCATTTTAAAATATACCTCACATACAAGCATAAAGCTGACACACAAATTAATTCCTAACCAGGAAGCTTTATAACTGACAAAATCAAGCGCTGATCTCTGTAGAATGAATTCATAGAAGCCTGAATCTGAAAGAAGATGTCTTCAGAGGTCTCACTATAACAGTGCCTGCAGCAAAAGGGGAGAGACACATTCAAGTTCCTTTCCACATATTCAACTTGCAATGCCCAAGAGCAGGGATATCCTCTGTGATCCTGCATTAGCCATTAGGGCGGAGATAGCAGGAGCCGGATTAAACAGAATGATGGAGCTTCCCACCCAATCACTACTCAAGTATCATCCTGTGAACTCACTGCATTACAGAGTCCATAACAATATCAAATCCCTCACTTTTCATTTTCTCTGTAACATTTAAAAAAAAGTTTGTTCCTCTGATTTCTTCTGTACTGCTACCCTTCAAAAGCATACAAAGTAACCCATGTGTCTGCAATTCTTCTCTGTCTTTCCTTTTTTCTACTACAAGCCTTTTCTCATTTTTTCCCACAGAACATAGCTTTTTAGACATTATGTATAGCTCTGTTGTGACTCTCCATTATGTGAAATATCAACTCTTTCTTGGGGACTTCACTTAAGAACACATTTCCAGATTTAAGAACGATATGATGATGATTTAAGAATGATATGATGATGATAAAAAGAGTACCCAAAAACAAGATGTTAAAATGAAGAATTTTGAATCACTACTGTGAAATTTTGAAGGTTCGAAGGGGGAAGAAAATCTTTTAGCTGGTTTTGGTATATATATACACACACATATATACATATATATATACACACATATATATGTAAGTATCTTCTTCAGAGAGGGTATTTATCCTAATTTCAAAACCAGTGTTTTTGAAACCAGACCTGCAGTCTGAAGACACAGGAGTGCTTTCAGCATCAGTGAAATCCTATTGTACTAAATAGATAACAGGCAAGTTTAAACCAAATTCTAATTTAGAGGTCATCACATAAATTTCTTTATGCAGAAGAACATGCACTTGTAACAATGAGAAATAAACATTTTGGAAGTGAACAGTCATCTGTTTTAAGAACTACCTTACTGAGTTCCACTAAAGCAAACCAGTCGTGTACAGCAATAATGGGAGAAGGCAATAGTACTCTGGAACAGTTAAGTAAGGATCAAGTTACCACTAGAAAAAAAGTAAAAACACGTTTTTTTTAAACAGATGCCTATAGAGAGCCAGTTCCAAAACATGCTGTTTCTGTAAAGTGCCAAACTTAAACCTAAAAGAAATAAAAAAATATTAACAATGGAAGCAACTACCAACACTCTCAGTATTTATTTCAAGGGCAAGCAAGGCTAAGAGAATATGATAGCAGATACAGGAATGAAATTTTGTAACAGAACCCAAAGCTTCTCAATGACTTGCTGCACAACACTGGGCTGTCATTTAATGTACAAGTATATGTACAGAACAGGACTACTGATACTTCCTTGGACTTCATAAAGTAACTTTAAGTCCTTGGAAAGATGCAATGCATCCTGGAATTCAGTCGAAGATCACAATAGCTGGTCATGCTATTAGAGTCTGGATTTTGATATATTACAGCTCACTACAAATGAAAGAATGTGAATGTAAAAAAAAAATGATTATGATAACGGGGCTATAACAAATTCTTCACGTGAAATATAGATTATCTATAAATATAGATTAAAACATATAGAAAAAAGTTTCAGACAAGTATTCAAACAGATAAGCTTTTTACACTTCAAACGATATGGTTGTGCAAAATAAAAATCCCACTCTTCCCATAAATAAGGTGATAAAGCACACTTACCCATACTTGATTATCTCACTTCAAATATTACCCAGATTTTTTTTAAAAAGCAATAAACAAAACCAATAAAAATCTTATTCACAAGGAAAGTAACAAAAAGCAATGCCTGAAAGTTCTGTTATAGCAGTAAAACAAACTGCTTTCCTCCTGTAAGAAAGACCCTTTGGTAAGACATTTTCTGAAGAAATGCATACCATAAAAGATAACCAACAGCTTTTAGAGAAACAAGATGCTAAGCATGTTGTTTTACTTTATCAATTAAACTATTATTTGAACAGATACATACAAGATTACCTTTTCAATCCATAATAAAGCAAGAAACTGCAGCCATGTATTGGAAACAGAGACAGGTTACTTAGATCTATCAAATGTATGTATAATCAAACATATCAAAGTGCTGCAGCCTTATGAAAAGAAAAATCATATAGCATTATATCAAACAGGAGATCCTATATGTGTCATTTAGAGTAAGAAGTATACAGCACATACAATTTCTATAGCACAGATACTGTGCAAGCTGCTCAGGATACTAAGCAAACTAATAAAATGTTCTATAGCAGAATGCAGGAGAACAAAACCAAAATTTAAGTAACCAAGGAAGTTAAGGAGCCTTCAATTTAGAACAAGTTACATTTATATACTCACAAACGTATTATATACTATTTTAACAGCACCTTCTTCTCTGCAAAATAACCACTCACTTCTGCATTCTTGACCTCTTCTCTGATCCATCTTAACCTTCTCACTTTACCTTAACAATGTCCATGCCTCCTACTACAATCCAAGGCCAAAACTAGAAGTGAAAGGGCTCCTTGGAAGACAAATGAGTTAGAGGCCACTAACTCAGCGGAGCAGACATTCTGTACATTAGTTTCAGAGAACTGTCTAAAAGCAAGCAGGAGCATCTGTAAGCAGAGTTGGAAAAGCTTTATGTGGTGTGACCTGATCTTCATTAGGCAAACAACTTCTTCCTTCATAGAGTCACTAGTGTCTCTCTTTTCTAACAGTCTTTAAAAAAGACCTCAGTGGTTTGATTTGAATTGCACACTACAGAAATAAGAAAGCTCTTCCATTATTTTCATGTTTAATTACAGATACTGAAGACTCTAAACAGTACCCAATGATGGATGCGGACATACAGAAAAGAACTTTTCCAAGGCAACCATACTACACTAAACTTACCTGCCATTCAACTTCCTCAGCTTCTGCAGAATTTAACAAAATATCATCAAAATAAATCTTAACTTTAAAAAATCCAGGTAAAACACCGTAATTGTTTCTCAGTTTTCACAAATTTATAGTCTATTGTACTTGTGAAAAAAACTTCTCATTTAAATAAGCCTTAAGTGTAATAAAATCAATAATGCATTTTAGAAGATGAAGTTATCAAACTCATGCACTCACATATTTACCTATGCACTACAAGTTTCAAATGGAAAGCAAAATTCTCACCCATCCTTAGTTTGATCTGCCACTCCAGCCAACAGCTGCACTGTTTTAGGATTGTGATGCGGATCTGTATGAAGTCCTAGGTATTTCTGCACAAAATCCTCTGGGGTCATGTAATGCTCACCATCTTTCTCAACACTTGCATACTAGAGTAAAAATAAAAACCAATGCCACACAAACAAAAATTAATCCATTTAGATGCTAATTATTGGTGATTACCAAATTAGTATCTTTACTGAATATAACTTAAAATTGTGCACAACTGTCTGCACATAACTGCTCTGAAATTAAAGGGCTGGATTAAACTAAGAGTGTTACTGTACTAGTTTTATACTACCAACAGTCAGATTTCCCTGTACAATAGATATGTTCACATAATGACCAGTATCTTCTAATGAAAAGGCAATTACATACTTCAGAAACTGTCAGGTAACTGCAGAAATTTATAAAACTTACAATGATGCTGTAGTGTTCCATTTGCAGCTCCACTGAAAACACAGCGCATAAATTTTCTTACAATTTCCTGTAGCAGGTATCTTCTGAATAATTGTTCCTGATCTTTACTATAATTATTTTGGAAAATATATATTATTTCTTTTCTCTTTTTGTGAGAAATAAATGTTCAGACTAATTTTTACCCTTAAACTAATGTTTTTAAGGAAAAATTCACACACACAGAGAGTGCTTGCTTCAGCATCTCGTGTATCTCTTCCACAGTATCATCCCCTCACATCACCTTATCGCCTCTCCCTCTTCCACCCTATAGCTGTGATGACAGTTGTTTGCAAGACTGCACTGTAAACCAGATTACTGAATTTACGGAGAATTAGAGTATTTCCACTAAAACAGAAACACAAAGCGGTGGACAGGAATCCCTTAATTCAGCACTGCTGCCAATATGACAGCACAATGAAACTGCGGCTTTCTTGAATCAACTCCGAAAGGTTCTCTTCTCAGTCATACGCACAAGCGAATGAAAAATGTCTTACAAAGCACAATTCTGCTGCAAGACATGAAATCCAAAGAAAATGTTATGTATGAAGGACCACCAAACATGCAAAGTATGGAGCATATCTTCACAAATCACTGAAGTCAGCTGTATGACAGTAGAGTGCATATCAAAGACAGTCAAAATCCAAACACCATCTTTGTTTCTCCAGACACCAATTTATTGGAGTTTATCATAAATAATAATTTATAATAATATCTTTCACAATAAAAACTGTTTGGGTGAAGTTTTGTTAAAAAAATTTGGAGACAAAAATAATTAACTGACAGATACATTGAGCTCCGTATGAGAAGGTCATGGCATTTTGGAAGAGTTCGGCAGCAAGTCAATAAATTAAGGCCTAACAAAGTAGCTATGCATGTAAATACATTAGTCCTAGGTCTTCACCACATAACTTAAGTCAAGAATCTTTTTGATCAAAATAAGCAGTTTAAAACTTTAAGTTAATTTGAATGCAAAACATACCACATAAATTAAATCTGTGTTTCTCTCAGTGTTGAACTATTACTTAGAACACAAAATTCTTAGTATACATTTATAGATTGGCTCAGGTAAGCACTTGATGAATTTCCATGAGACTTTAAAACATCCTCACGTAAGACAAACATACAAACCCCCTACTCTAGTTTACAATCTGGTGCTAGGTATCACCACACTTTCAGACACAATTGCTTTGGAAATTTCTTTCTCCACCTTGCTTGAACAGGTTATACTTTAATTCAACAGGCAGGGAACAATTCAACTATATTTTCCAAAGGCTGACTGTGTCTTGTCTAAGAAAAAGAATGAAGGTTCACTAAGAAATCCAGTAAGTGTTTTTCCATCTAACTCTTCTATCCTTCTGCGATAATTTGTTATGGAATTTGTTCTTTTATGAATGTTACTGAAGTCTGTGGTTAGCAAACACCTAAGAGGTAACTTACTTGATGGTGCACAGACACGAAATTTCAATGCCTGCATTTCATAGTTACAGGATTAAGAGAAATAGCACATCTTTTTAATGGAAATCGAACTTTCTCTTTTTCACAGTTTAAAACAGTTAGAAGAAGAAGACAGCACACTTCAGAAATTCTGAAGAGGAAGGTATTTATCAAATATCCTTTAAGATACAACATAAACTGCATGGCCAGAGGGCACCTATCACATTAGAAGACGTGCATGAACAGAAGGAAATTTAAGTACACTCTCTATGATTAAGGTGGATGGTGACGAGGCCTACAGTTCACATCTTCCCTTCTAACCATTTCCAAGGGAGGCCAAATTTAGGAAGGAATGCACGACCTTTAGCTGAAGCTCACAGAAGAGGCCAGCACTCTCAGCAAAGAGCGCAACATATCTGACCCCCAGACATTTGCAATACTTCATAACAAGACTTTCTACAACTTACTCCTGAAAAGAGTGATTCTCTTTTGTTTTAAAGCCTGCAACTAAGTTCGATTTCTAACCATCACACAAAAATACAAATTCAAGCTCAATTGTGATCAAATAGAATGCAGAAGAAATACCAACTCTTCTTCTATGTTTTTTTTTTACTGCAAAATCTCAGATACTCAAAAGGAGAGATGCTCTCGTATTTTTCATTCCTCAGAGCACAAAACAATCCACAACTTCATTTGCATGTTTCTTCGAAGAAAACAAGGCAGACATGGGGAAGACCAAAAAGCCATTTTGTAAAAACAGACTATCTGCTTTTTAGGTCAATAATACATGTACTGTCAGAAAGAAAATTTCAACATCCAGTTGTACAATGTTCTTCCTCTCCGCTGTTCTCTGTATGACCATATCAAGGACTTCAATTCCTTATTTCCAGAAGCAAGAACTTCTACTGATTGGATGTCAAGAATAAAGAGTTCACATTTACAATTGAATAGAGTATTTTGACACCTCATTTCAATTTTTTTCACTCAAATGTCAGAAAGTATCTTGCAAAAAGTTGGAAAAAGGTGTTCTAGAAACATGTTTTTATACTGTATTAATATGTATTTTATTAAATAATATTTTCATGTTGCTAATTTTATCAACATACTCTACTGTAATCTTTATCTACAAAAGCTGAATACCATGTCAATCAAAAATGAACCTGTGTTGGAATATTTTTTACTAGAAACTTAATGTTGAGCTTCCACAGTTTGATGCCAACATTCTGTTTTTGCACTCCAGCAATGTTACAGTGTAATCCAGCATGCAAAAGAAAAGGCCACCGAAGTTATGGTTGGGATTTACTTCCTCTCCCTCAGGCAAAAAGGTCTCTCTGACTACTTATCATATATGGAAATTGTTAGATAGTATAGTAGGACCAGAATATATATATAAAAAGTTAAATAATACACTTTATTACTTACAGTCTTAGCTCTAATGTTATATTCTTAATTTTTTAAATAGAGAAAAGCTTCTTGAATATACTGTGTAACACTCAACATTAGGGGAAAAAAGGTATTTTAGTCATTTTGAAATATCAGTGGTCCAACTATGCACCTAAAACATAGTTCTAGTTCTTCTTATTCCATATGCCTGATTCGAACCTTATCATCAAAGTTTTAGGATTGACTGGATTTTCCTTTCTGATCATGCTTTAATGAAACTAGAGTGGAGAAACCTTCATACTATTATTTATATATGTTAATTCTAAGGCCCTGCAAAGGCTAATATTACAAAATACATAAATCTTGGGAAATTAATTTTAAGTTCTAAAAACAATGCCAGTGGTTCCATTTTTAAGAACATATATAAATCCCAAGGACAAAACATACAGTCATGAAGAAGACTTTTTTTGAATTCTGCAAAGGTGTATTTGAAAAAAAAAACAGTACTTGGTTATAAATATTTGTTTTATAGAAAACTAGAAAACAGTTCAGAAAACTATTTAATATCATAATTTGGAAACGGTTATCACTATTTGTGCCAGCAGCAGTTTCTCTTCAATGCCTGACAGCCCCTTCAATACACTGTGCCTGCAAAGTGAACTTTTAAGTGTCTCACCAGCACGACACGCGTTTGATGCCACGGCAAACTGCTGGAAGGGCAAAAACCAGAAATCTGTTACTGAAATAACATTAGATCTTTTTACCTGCAAAAAAATATTTCGTAGTTCAGCAGGGTCCGCTCTTTTGGTTGAATGCACCTGTAAACACAAGCAAATTAATGCTTCGCTTAGCCGAGCTACTGTCAGAGCGCAGATAAAACCCGCCGCGCCGGCCAAAGGCGGCAATACGGGGTCCCCTGTCAGACCGACAGGCCCAACCTCAACCATGACCGCGCCGTGCTGCCGCGGGACGGCACCGGGCTCCGCGCCGGTGACAGCTGTCAGCACCGGGCAGCCTGCGAGAGGCGCGGCGCCCCGGCCCCACGGGACGACCACCACCGCCGCCACCGCCCCAGGGACCCCGGCCCGCGCCCCCCGGGGAGACGCAGCGCCATCACCGCCACCGTC
>VZTE01004150.1:1377443-1403579 GCA_013397775.1 Eulacestoma nigropectus
GGGTGAGTCCCGGCCGGGCTCGGCCGCTCGGGAGGCTGTCGGCGCCTCCCGGTGAGGGGCCGTAGGACCTCGAGGGGAGCGCCGTGACCGGGGCGCGAGGCAGGGCAGGGGAGCATGAGCTCGAGACCGACGGACCGCGGTGAGCGCGGGTGGACGGGGAATGCGGTGTGAGGGTGGGGAGCGCAGCTGCCTCTCTGGCCCCCGGCTCCCATGGTCCTGGCTGCTGCTGCGTGTCCCCGGGCTCACGGCCCCCACGATCTGGTAGTGTTAAACCAGACTGTATCTCCGTGTCCACGAGTTTGCTGGGGGTGGGCAGGGAATTATAAATACGAAAATGTTTTTATTTAAAATTTGTTGCCTGAAGTAAGGTATAGAAGAACTTTCTTATGATACTTTGAGAGTGAAGGGGAGCTATGCTTGTAAAGCATTTGGAACATATCTGAAGTGAGACATGTCTTCTCTCCTGGATTATGCTGTGGAAAACGGACTAAATATAATTTACATGCATTTTTCTTCCACATCCGCTCTAGAAGAGCCGTGCTGGCTAAATAATTGCTAGTGGTATACGTACCACTGTAGTTCATGTACACCTGTTTATGAAAGTGACTTAATGCAAACACTAAAAATGTCCTGACACGTTACTTAAATAATTTGTTAGACTGAATTTGTATTTTGTTACTTATGTCTTTAAATATATGTTTAATGGGTAATAGCTTTGAATACTTAAAATTTTTATAGTAATAACTTCAATTCTCAGAACCTAAAAAGAGATACTTGTATGCTTTCTGGTTCTTGTTTCTAGTTCCAGAAAACTGCATGAGGTCGTTGTCTTTATTCTCTGTATTGACATGTTGTGACGTATTGTAGCTTTTTTTAATCTTCCTTGTTTAGTGGTTTTGTGTTGTGTATTTTTTCTTGGTTTGTGACCCTTTTTCTAATATATTTTTTGAGTAACAGTGACAGAGAGATTGAACACCTCTTAACTCTTAAAAAACCCTTTTTTTTTCAGGGCTTACTGCTATGGAGAAGAAGCTGGCTGAATACAAGTGTAATACAAATGAAGCAATTCAGCTGAAGCTAGGTAATACCACTTTTAAAATCTTGTACAAGTGATCCTGAAGTATTTTAGTATCTTCCTATGAAATATATACATGTATACATCTGTGTCAATTTCTCACTTCTAGTCTGATTAATGATTTGATATTCTCAGATTAAATAATACGCATCTAAATTGTACAGGATACCTTGATTTCATTTATATGCCACCCTAATGTAGTATCTTAATTGAAGTTGTCTGACTAGTGGAAACATGCATGAGCAGCAAGCAGGGCATCTGTGGATAAACAAATGGAAGATAGTGATTTGGTCATACTCTTCTTTTTTTTTTCCTCAGTTCGCTTTCCTGAGGATTTGGAGGATGACAACACAACATTTAATCCAGAGTATAGCCATCAGGTGTTTGGAGATGAGTAAGTTAAAGTTTCCAGATTCAAACTGATAGGTCCTGAAGAGGAAAGTTGCTTCCAAATCATTGAAAAACAACAAATTTTGCTAATACCAAGTGCAAGGGAAGAAGTGCTGCCCTGGTGCTGCTGCTACACTTGCTGATATAGGCCAGCATGCCACTGGCATTCATGGCCACCTGGGCACACACTGGCTCATGTTCAGTCAGTTGTCAACCAGCACCCCCAGTTCCTTTTCCACTGGGCTGCCTTCCAGCTGCTCTTCCCCAAGTCTGTCACTTGTCATTGTGACCCAAGTCCAGCAGATCAAAATTCCTGTCCAGCCTAGTGTTGTCTGCAATCTGACTGAGTGAGCGTTCAGATCACTGATAAAGACATTAATAGGACTGTCCCCAACACTGAGCCCTGGGGAACACCACAGGGGAACAGCTGCCTGCTGGATTTAACTCCATTCCCCACCACTCTTTGGGCATGGCCATACAGACAGTGAAGAGTACACCTATCCAGGCCATGAGCAGCCAGTTTCTCCAGGAGAATGCTGGTGTCAAAGTCTCTCCTAAAGTGTAGGTAGAAAAATATTGTTTCTTTTATTTTGAGTATACTGAATTAATTAGTGCTGAAGTGTCATTTATTATTTTCAGTAGAGTGATATTCAACAATTTGGCCATAGTTTAAAAAAAATCCAACAACAACGAAACACTACTGAGGAAAATTCAGCTGCATGTTTCTGTGGACTTCTTTAAGTAGTTATGTTTCTTAATTTCAATTTCATTTTGAAAGCATTTTAAGTAATCCAATTAGGATGAACTGCCTATATTAAATGTAATATATTAGTCACACTATTACACATCAACTGCAGCTATCATTGGCAATAATTATAATTTTAGTAATCACAGAACTCTTCGATCTGTTAGTATAGCTAACAAGGAAATTCTTGTTCAGGCACTTATATTTCAAATTCTAAATTATGAATGTACTACCATAGAAGAAAAATCTCAGTAAAAAAAGTCTTAGCTATGCTTTAAAATAACAAAAAAAAAGGCCTGTTTCTTTGTGAACATTACTATTTTATGTAGATTTTTTTCAGAAAAGAAATTCTCTGTTCTTCATAAGAGTATAGGGTTTGTGTTCAGGCAACTCATATTTTCAAAGTGTAAAAAAGGCTTTTGTATTCTATACTTTCTTTGCATATACTAATTTCTGGTTAGATTGGATAACTAAATACAAACTGTCAACTAAAAGCTGTTTACATATTGCTACACCTGGTTATTTGTGCTTTGTACACTTTAAATTCAAGTAGTTTATTCCAAAATATCATACTACACTGCAAAGTAATTTTTAATAAACGCTAGTGATCAATTAATGTGAATAATTGTTAATGAGTTAAAACTATTGAAGAAGCATAAACACAGTATTAGCTGTTTCAGGTATTCTCTCCCGAGCTGTTACAGTGAGGACATGGTCACTGCCTTACTGAGTTTAGAATGTTTCCATTAGAGGAGCGAAACAGTACAAGCAGTGTAAAGCATTATCTCTGTCTAGATAGTGCACATCCAGTTTGATTCCCTTTTCCTATTACAAAACTTACTTTACCTTACTGGGAAAGATTTTGTGAATGTCACATGAAATGAAACCACTGTGATGTGAGTGTTTTATTATGTATAGAGTTCCTGGTTGTTATTTTCTCCTTTTTCAGTGAAGTTGCTTTTGGCTACAAGGGACTGAAGATCCTCTTGTATTACATTGCTGGAAACCTGTCAGCGCTCTTCCGCATTGAATACACATCGAAAGTAAATGAAAAGTTTGACTGTGTGGAGGTCAGTGCAGGTCTGCTTCTGTCCTTAATATAACATTGAGAAGATTTGCTTCGGTATGGACAGGAATTCTCGGTTTAGTAATTGCCCACCTAAACGTGATTTACATTAAAAGCAAACAAAGCTTCCTTTTGCTAAGCTAATAAAAAGCTTTGAACTTCATCTACAGATTTCCCATTCTCTGACTACAGTACAATGAAAATTGTGTCAAACAGAACAGTCTGATGTGAGGTGCTGATACCAAAGCCAGTTCCACAAAATAAACCTCAGCTTGGCACATCTGTGTTTTCATATTAACTATGACCACGAGGAGGACTAGCATTGGTGGAGTTTATGATGGACAGAATTCAGTGAGAAGGAAAAGGAGGTTTCTGTAAGCACTTCATGAGATAGTATGCTTGACTGTGTCTCTCTAAACGTGGAGAACAAGTAAGGCAGAAAAGAGATTGTGAAGTTCTGCATGGGTATCATGTATGCTTTACATCTTACTTAAAGGAATGTGATATTACAATTACCTGCAGGGTTTTTGTTTGGTTTTTCTTTTTCCTGCAGGTTTTCTAAGCTTATAGAATACTTGTAGAAGAGCTTTTTTTTTTCCTCTCCTACTGTCTCTATGCTCTCTCACTATGACTTCAGGCTGCATTTAAGTTACTAATTTCACATTCATTGGAGTTTATTTAAATAATTGCAAGGAAAGGCCTATTGTAAAAGGAGAAATACACTGGAATTACTTCATTAAATTAATTTTAAAGATTTGTCCTTCCTTGTTCTGAATATATTCAGTTCAACAGGCTAAGATCCTGGACATGTCCGAAATACTTCGGAGGCTAGAGCAATGTGTTTCAGGAGTGAAAGGTCATGCTGTTCAAGGTTATGAAGATTTTTTTGGAAATGAGGAAAAAAAAGAAAGGCTGTTGGCAATGTAGTAAACATATTAAAATGAAATAGTCCATCCTTTCACCAGTATAATTTCAAAATAGTCAGAACAGGAATCTGCACCATAGCAGCTTTTTACTTTGTCTATTTTCTGTACAAATGGCAAACCCAATTTATTTATCTGGAGGTCTAAACAAGGTCTGTCTTGCCCTATGCACACTGCAACTTTTTTGTTTTCTCAGAATGGTTGCTTTTTTCAAGCCCCGTTTCCTATACTGAATTTTTTGCTCCAATTCCTTAAGGAATTGAGATGAGGACAAAAAAGATGTTTTTGAGCAACACTTCTGTATGCTTTCCAGAGCATTTACATGCCTTGACTGAAGGGGAAGGATGTGGTTGCTTGCCCTATGCTTCCCTCAGTGTTACTAGCACTGTACATTCAAATGGGTTGCTCATATTGCTGTATCTAAACATACGTAGAAAAAAAGATACGGCTCTAGTCAATCTTCTTCTGCATTTGTATTTGCCGTCAGTTTAACTGCTCTGAGATATGCATTTGCAGAGGTTGAAACATAAGCTGTCATTACAGCAGGATGTTGATTTGAATGCATATTAACATTTATTTTTCTAAGTTAACTTATTTGCTGATCTCTCCTCCTTGATGATAATTATACTAAGATGCAGACTATCCGCCACACATGACAATAATCTTGTGCTGTGAATAGATGGTGTTTAGGAAAGGACAGCAACTTCTGCCTTTACCATAACTGGTTACAAGTAAGTTGGTATTAGTGCTCCCCAAAGTTATTCACAGCTTAGAATTTTGTATCCAAATACCCGTACAAGCCTGTTCAACACCAGGTGGTTTTATTCTGTAATATTAAGTTTGGTTTAATTATCTCTAAAGCAGCTGCTACTATCCCTGCTAGGGACTGACAGAAATATTCATCCCAATACCACTATTTTTTTTTTTTTCCTCTAAGATCTTTTTGAACATGAGGAAGGGATACAATCCTGAAATGTCAAAAGGCAGAACTCCAGTCATATTTATACATCTTAACATGGTTTAGGCCCATCTTTAAGGAGATGATATTATTGGGGAAGGCTCAGCAAAGCATGATCATGTTTTGAACAGAAGTTGGCACTTCATTTAGTGAAAGTAGACAATTTATCCCTTCAATTGAGTCGATTCAAATAACTGAAGAGAACCTGCTTTCTTCCAGTGTAAATATTAATAGCAATGACCTCTGAATTGCTTGCTACTTTGAGATTTGCAGTTGTTCCAATATCTTTCTTTTCATCTGTGTTTTATGATGGGGTAGGGGTAAAGTATTTCACTAAGCTCTACATCTTGCTTTGCAGCTAGTCTATACATTTGCTTTATATGAAAGTAAATTGGAAAGTATTGTTTCAGTGTTTGGTGCTTTTTAAATGTAATACTGCTGATCACTCCGTTGCTCCCCACTGAAATACGTGCATACAATTTTTAGAGAAATTCAACTTTCAAAAATGCTTCTATAGTTATTTTAAATTAAGTCACTTTGAAACAGCATCTACATGCTATGCAAATGTCATAGCTGCTTATTAGTACAAGAATAACTTCTGTATTAAAGCTACCCAGAGTCAAATGTTATGTACAAAGAGACAGTACCCACTTAAGCAGTCCTACTACAAATTGAGTGTAGTTAGAAGCCTATACCAAATTCTTTGTTTTCACCTCACATGATTCTGATTGTGAAGGTAGTACATTACAGGCAGCACTTCCATGAACCATAAGTTCAACAACTCATGGCTGGCTTAATTCAAGGTTTTTGCATGCTTTATTGTAAGTGGCTTTGCCTATGTTAAACACTGCTGTAGTAGTCAACAGGATTGTTTTTCTGAAGAGAAACTTGTGTGCATCCATATGAGTGTCTTGCTCTGATAAAAGAAATTAATCTTTCACCAACATGAAAGAAATTAACAAAAGAAGGCAGTAAACACATTTTGGTAGCTCCTTGGATTATGGGCACCTCAGAGAAGTGTTTGAAAAGGACCTGCTAAGTAATGAATGTTTCCATTAAAAAGTACAGGTATTAATGAAATAAATTCTTTTTTATTTGGTCAATATATTGAGATTGCAGTATTCTAGGTCTTATTAACTGAAAATTGCATGGCTTAAACTTCTGCCACTGCTCCCCAGGGTTCTGGGATTTGCTCTCTGAGAAGGAGAGATGCTGTTAACCGTAAAAGTAATTGAAGGCTATGGTTTCTTGTGTCAGACCCCATTCCAAGGGGAGAGAATTTTTAGGAGGCAATAGGGAAAAATATGTTGTGGTCATATAGAACCAAGCGGTATTAGCCAGTGCTTTATTTGCTCAGCCGCTGTCATGTTTTAATTCCTTCAATTGTATTGAAAACAAGACTTTTCTGTGGTGGCAGCCAGTGATGGATCTGTTACCTTACAGGCTTTGAGCAGGTCACAGTTTGGCTTCCTTCTCACCACTAATGAAGAAACTTACAAATGTGAGGGGAAGCAAAATTACTTAAACATGATGTATATAGTACTTCCTACTGTATGTTCACCCTTTTTAGATGTCGTCCACATATGAGTTACTGTACTGTTGCTTGGAAATACTGTTTTAATTCTAGATTATTTTTACATGCTTATTCAGCTATATAAAATGCAAGTCGCTACGGATTCTTAGTTGTGGTTTCCTACAGCTCTGTCAGTAGTGCAGACTTAAGATCTGTGTAAACAATGCATTTGCACAATTAAAAAAAAAGACATTTCCAAATTGTGTTTCATATAAATACATTTTTCAATGTAGTTCATTGATTCTGAAGAAGTGGCTGGTTTGGTGTAATGCCCTTAAATCAGTAAGTGTAAAGAAAATGTGTTTTAGCTAATATTGGTTTATGAAGAATAGCAAAGGCTCCAACAAATTATCTTTGTTTTGAGAATGAAATGATTGTAAAGATTGTACATGTTTTAAATGAGTTCTTACACCCGGTATTGTAGAGCTGTATTTTAACTACTTAATAGCTCTCTCTCCAAATATAAATATAAATGTTGGTAGTACCAAACCATTAAGAATAAAACTTGTTTGTGCTGAACTAAAACTATCTTTCTCTACACTAAAAATGTAACTGAATGATAAAGTGCTATTCATTTGCAGGTGCATTGCTTCTGCTTAAGGGCCCATGATTGAAAGGACAGGAATTAGTAGCATGTTGTATTAGCCTTTTGTAGTGTATTTTGTTCTAAGCATCCTAATTTCCCTGTTTTGAATGCTAAGTAGCAAGGGTCTTGGTTTTGAACTAATACCCATCATGCATGTAAACGGTGTGAAAGAGCTGCTTAGTAAGTTAACACAAAGTGTTCTTGTGTCTGTCCTTGTGGAAATAGATACAATACAAACATTACAGCTGAACTCATGGCAAACTCCATTAAGTAAAAACCTGGATTCATTGTCCAGAAGCAAGTTTGAATTGAATGTAAGCTCATTTTGTTGAATGTAATGTCAGGCTTTTAGGGATTGTATTGAGGAGTATGGTTTTGTTAAGTTGAGACCAATTCATTAAGTTTTATTGCCTGGTGAGAAGCAGTAATACGTTATTGTGAAGCTTCATCAAATATTCATGGTTAAAAAGAAGTAGTAAATGTATTCAATCAAGTGGTCTTTTGGGGGTCTGGAAAGGATTATGAAGTCTGCTCAGCTGATAGTCTCTAACTTTGGTTATCTGAAAAGAGTAATCTCTGAATTAAATTTTGATGTCAGAATATTTTGTCTTCCACAGTATGTTAGACTACAGGTCAGATTTGCTGACAGTATTCATAAGTTGTACTATTTTATGTCAAACTTTGTTTTCAAAACTTTCTTTTATTAGAATGCGGGATGTGGTTGCCTGAGTTTGTACTGTGTTTTGCCGCTGATTCTATAGACAGGCATTTCAAGCAGGGGGCCGTAAGAATGCAAGAGTGTGCTAGCTGTCACTTTCCTATTTGGGAGCTACCGTTTTTGGTCTTTGTCCCTTTTTCTCTGCTTAGTTCTGCATCACCTAATACCTCTTGTAAGCTGCTTGTTTGGGAACCTGAGTTCTGCAAGGCTGTGTAGCATAGCATAGTCTTGGTGAATTGCTGTCTGGAAAGTCTTGGCTTCTGAACATGCTGCACTTAGAGAATAGCTGTCAATGCTCTTAGTCAAACTTGGACAAATACACAATCTCTAAACATAAAAATGTTCATGAACTTAGGCTGTAAACCAAGACCCTTTTGGTGCTTACAATGGCTGAATTGTGACATTTCTGATCTCATCAGTGCAGCTCCTTTACTTGCTGGAAGATCACTAATGAACAACAAGAATGCTTTTTTTTTTTTTATTACTGGTAGATATAGTATGTCTCATATATTCATTTCTTAAGCACAACAGTGACATCAATGCTGTCTTTTTCTAATCTTCCACTGATCCTTCCCCTTTTTGTAATCTCCAGGCAGATGATGTTGAAAGTAAAATTAGAGAAATCATTCCTCCTGGTTTTTGCACAAACACAGATGACTTTGTGTCTCTGCTGGAGAAAGAGGTCAACTTCAAGCCCTTTGGAATGCTGCTACACTCATATTCTATCCATAATGAGGAAGCTGGTGAAGATATAACATATCAGATATACAAGGTACGAAAAATTAAGTTAAACTTCCAGTTTTGGGCAACCAAATTCAATTTTATTTTGCAGAGATGCACCTTCTGTAGTGATACAGCTATAGTGTATAAATACTATAATGTTACCCATTTATTAATCATTAACATGCTTTTTTATGTCAGATAATTTAATTAGGTTTTGCATATTTTTGTTGTCTTGCATCTGTGATAGGTTTCACCTGACTCTTCTCCTGGCTTTTTCCCTAGGCTGACATGACATGTCCAGGCTTTCGAGAATATCATGAAAGGCTTCAGACGTTCTTGATGTGGTTTATTGAAACTGCTAGCTTTATTGATGTAGATGATGAAAGATGGAACTACTTTCTAGTGTAAGTACAGTTCTAAAGCAACAGTGGACCTTATTACCTCCACAAAGCCTGCATTTTAATTGTGGCTGGCCAATTATTGGAGCAGTATAATGATATTTTTCCCAGGAAAGAAAAACCATTGTTTGTGAGGCTTGAGTTTTCCTCCATTATGCTTTGGGAAAGCTTGAGAATAGAGCTGAATTAAATGCTGTTGTCCGTTAGAGCCCTGAATGTAGGCTTAAACAGTAAAATGAGCTTTGCCTGTGTTTTCTTTTACTTGCCACCTATTCATCTTTATAATAGGCAAGTGCACTGAAGTGCTGTAAAGAGGTCTGATTTATCCAAGTTGCTGCACACCAATTAAGTGAATTGTACATTCAGAACATAGCAGGTGTACCCATTGGGCCCTCACAGAGTAGCTTGCTGACACTGAAAATTCAGTTGGAGAATGGAAAAGAAAATGGACACTGCATGGGAGCGCGACTGTAATTGACCTGCTTGGCTTTCTGTTTTATCTGCAGATTTGAGAAGTATAATAAGGATGGAGCTACGCTCTTTGCGACCGTAGGCTACATGACAGTCTATAATTACTATGTGTACCCAGACAAAACCCGGCCACGTGTAAGGTAATTGGCGGTGTAACTCGTGCCTTGCCTTTTATTTCAGAAGAGGGAACTGCTGAAGTTCCCAATACTTGTTTATAATAGTGTTGATTTGTTTAAAAAATCCCCATTATTAGCTGTCTATGCACTGATTTATTTCATTGTTCCCTTCTTGAAGTGAAGGGAATCTCAAACAAGTTTTGAATATTTAACAATTTTAAGATTCTGTTAAAAATTACATTTTAACGTGAAGACTGCACATACCTTAATCTAAGATGAAATATCATTTTGTTTTTAAGACTTCGCATTATGTTTGCAAATGCTTGCGTTTGAACTGAAAATGCATTCCTTTGTCTGTAGCCAGATGCTGATCTTGCCACCATTCCAAGGAGAAGGCCATGGTGCTCAGCTGCTTGAAACAGTTCATAGATACTATATGTCTTCTCCTACAGTACTTGATATAACAGGTTTGTGTTAAATTTTTAATAAGCAGCTTTCACAGGTTGTTAGCCCACCAGCTAACTTTATTTGTCTGAATATAAAGCGTTTTGAAGATTTAGCTTCTGCTCAGTTTAGGATTAATAGTACCCTGGTTTACAGAAGTGTATATAATGTAGCTTCTTAAATACTTTACTCAGAGAACAGCACACCAGGAAAATTCAATCCCTAGCATGAACGGATTACCAGCTAATTAACTATTTTGTGAGATATACAGCTGAGTTTGCCAAGAGATCAAGCTTTGTCAAAATCCTTGTTCAACTTACCCCTGTTAGCCAAAACTCAGACTTGAGGGGCGACACAACACACCTAACTAAAATAGCATATTAATATTAGTGTGCAAGCTGAAATTTTACGGATAGTGAAAGTGTGTAGAGAACTTGCGCTCTAGGAGCACGTATTGCTGCCTGAAGGTATCTGTGATATTAGATGTGTATGCACAAATACGTAAAAATAAAAGATTGTGGAAATGGCAGATAAAGGGTCCATGTGCATAACAAAAATAACATTAAAAATTGCCACAAGCATGACATCAGTCCTGTGTTTTCAACTGGTATAGGAAGAAATGCAGTTCAAACACGTTGACCGTTCAGTTCTATGTGTAGTCTTATCTTGGTTAGAAATAACTCTCCATTCTAATTAAAACCCAATAGACCGCTTGCTTTCATTAAGCGTTGTTGCAGGATCATCGTAAAGTAATCCACTTCATAATTTCAATCCAGTTCGTGGGAACCTAAGAAAGTATAACTCAGTTTATGCAACAGGAACTCATGTGCATCATGCATTTACTTTTTCTTTTTAATAGTACACACCTTTACGTAGCTTTTATAATTGAGGATGAACAAAGTCTTAACATGGTACTGCATAAATCCTATGCCATGTTCATGGCTCAGTGCCTTAAGTGCAGGGTTGTCGCAAACAGTAAATGTGCACTAAAACAGGGTTCAATTTTTTTATGGAATGAAGCAGGAAAAAGCTTGAAATATTCTACATGGCACTCAAGTTATGAAAGTTAAGGCTCTTAACAGAATTATTTATTGTCCTTTTTGAGGGGGACATTGGGCTTGGGCAATCTTAACATGGCCAGGATAATTAGTTGCATATCATCTAAAATTGTGAAATAAAGCCTTTAACCTTTCTGGAAAGAGGAAATGAAGATATAGTTAATCTCTTTGAAAAAGCTAATGATTTACTAATTAAAATTACTTCTGAGTTTCACATTTGCAACAAATATTTTGTTCAGCTTGAACCTTGTCATCTTGACACAAGCAAAAAATGTGCTGATAGTGCTTACTGGACAGAAACTGCCTCATTCTTCTTTTAACTAATCTGAGTGCAAAAGAATGAATCAATTTACTTTAGTGCACTTCTCCAGTCTCTTTTGCAGAATAAATGTTATAAGGCTTGCCATAAAGATTAGGCCACTCATGCACAATACATTTTAACCCAACCCAGAAAAATAAATTGTTAGTTGTGTGGTGCCACATACATGTGGCAAAAGCTTCTGTCCCAGTCCTTCTTGGTAACTTTGTTTTGCTTTTGATCATTCTAAAACTGCAAATTTTAACTATTTATAGTGTACCTCAAAACTAAAGGAAAACACAGCTGGGATATAACCTGGTTAGCAATAATCTCCACAGTGCTAGCTCCCAGAAAAATGAGTGTTGAAGGGGAAGCATGGCCCTGCTATTTGTTTGTAGTGAGCTTGTCTAAAGCAAGGAAAAAAGAAATATATTCACAATGTTGTACATATTTTAGTTCTGCATTAAATAGTTGCATATGGGCTCATATTGATGGTAACTGAGGCTAGTTCTCAATTTCAGTGGTTTTTCTCTAAAGCAACAGTTTTGATAGCTATGCTGTCATTAAGTAACTTGAAATTGTGATCAGCTTTTGTTTAGGTCATTTCAGCCTTTTAATTTTGGATAATCTTGTCCGTTGGGTCTTCGTACCTTTTCCTGCCTTCCTTGCTAACAAAGACTAACTCTTGGTCAATACATGTCTTCAGCTAGTTTACTTGTATACAGTAGGATATTTTCACCAGTCTTTTCCCACATTTTCCCTTTTTTTGTGTTTAGTAGTTCTACCGCTCTGTCAAATATAGAATAGATTAAAGATACAAGAAAAAGGATTTACAGACTAGTCTTCTTTTCCCAGTGAATTAAATGGGTTTAAACAAGACAGTTTCATAATACTGTGTAGCACTGCATACACAAAATATTACAAGTTTCTCTTTCTGTGACCTGTTTGATGTCTTCTGTCAAACATCTAAACTTGTGGTAACAGTGCTTACAATTAAGCACAGTTGTTTATATACTGATGAATACTGCATCTGCTGTTGTTTTCCGTAGTTCTTTGTAATTACATACCAGAGATGAGAAAACAAATAATGCTGATAAGCTTTTCTTATTCTTTCTAGCTGAAGATCCATCTGAGAACTATGTGAAGCTTAGAGACTTTGTTCTTGTAAAGCTCTGTCAAGATTTGCTTTGCTTTTCCCCAGTAAAGTTAATGCAAGGTTTCAGTCAAGAAATGGTGATGGAAGCTCAACAAAAATTGAAAATAAATAAGGTATTAAATCAGTACAGTTGTAGTTGGACATATTCTTATCAAACTAGTACAATACAATTTAAAGATGGAGACACAGAATTTACACACTGTGGCTTATTTTGACAGTTTTTAAGGATGTATCTGGAGATACATGGCTCATGGTTTTAGATAAATGCCTTTTTTACCTACAAATTCTGTTGTAATAGAATTTGACGTGGTTTTGATTTCTTTCAAGAGTATTTGTGCAAATAAGTGTTGCTTTGGGAATGCAGAATGCTAAAGTGGCAAACAACTTACTAATGTAACTCTAAATACTTGGAGTAAGGAGTAATTGTTCAATTTAATTGAACAATTAAATTTGCTGGTAATCTTAAGTTATTAAACTCATTTTTGAGTATGGTAGTGAAATAGCAGAGTTGCTTAATTAAAAATGTATTTGAATGTGGTTTAGTGAAGACTTTAAACCCTGAGGGATGGGGACTGTGAAGCTATATTCAGATGTGTTTGTGAAAATTGTATAGCTTATATAAGGAAACTGCATCTGCAGCCTTCTATATTTTAAACCTGAAAGGATAAGTAAGTTTCATTTGGTTTTTTAATAATATGTAAACATGTGCTAGTGTAGCAAACAAACCACTTTATTTTTGTTCTGTTGTTCAGCAAAAAATACTTTGTCTTGAATTCTATTTTCATACAGATGCAACAGTTAATATAGTATCAACATTTTTTTTCCCCTAGAGGTCATACTTTCTGGTCCTGATACCAGAAGCACTTCAGTTTTTCCATTTACTCTTTAATTTTCTTCCCTAGTAAACAAAAAACTTTAAATGTTGTTGTTTCATTTTCGTATTTAGAACTTTCAGGGGGGCTTGAGAAAAGCAGTAGATACATGTGGATTATTAAAATTAGCTAAGTGGATACTGATTGGTATTGCTTAATGTCAATCTAGTTCCAGTTCTTGTTCTTAGAAGTGTTTTTGGACTCTGGCTTCTGGACTTTTTGCTGTTCACTTAGAGCAAGTCCTCGAAGCAGCTCTATAGCTGGTGCAACACTTGAGAGATCAGACACTGGCTGCATGGAAGAAAATGGTTTTGAAGTAAAAAGAAAAATGTTTATTCATTGAACCCACCAGATAGGAGGACAGATTTGTCCATGCCCCTATCTTCTGATAAGATGAAGAATTACTCTAATATTTCAGTATTTCTCCACTTGGAGTTCTATTGAGTGACCTCTTTATTCAGATGTGGTTTTTATTCTCCTTTCTGTTCATTAGCAACACACAAGACGAGTTTATGAAATTCTCCGATTGCGTGCAACAAATATGGGTGATGCAGAACAGTCCAGAAGCTATCGGTTGGATGTTAAAAGAAGACTGATTGGGCCCTATAAGGTGTATATGACTTAAGTATCATTTAATATTTATTTCAAGGCTAATTATACTTGATTTTACTTTCATTTCCATAAATGTAGTTGATGCCAATTATGTTGCCAATCAACTACCGTTAGTTATGCAGTGTTCAACTGATATATATACAGATGCAGGGGGTATTTGTACATAGCAGCACTGAAGATCCTGTATTTGGCTCTTGACTGTTTCCTGCCCAGTTCCAGCAGGAGGTTACTATTAAGCTTATTCTATCTAGCTACAAGTGGCATTATGCCCAGGTAGGTTTAAGGGGGAAAAATGGTCAGTTTCCTGAAGAGGAGGTTGAAAACGTCTTAAATTGACAAGCCAGAAATTTGAAGAGAGATAAGGTTTACACTGCAGACTAGGTATAGTTTAGGTTGCTCTTCTAATTGTTTGCTAGGTCTTAAGAAAACAGCTTGCTAGAGGTAATCAAGTCATGTCAACATAGAACTCCATGCAGATGGAATATAAAATAATACTGGCAGTAAAATTCAAGCAAGTACTAAACTTAGTACCGACTAATTTTCTTAGTTCCTATTAATTATGCTTCCTAGGATTTTCAATGTGGTTGATCCGTGTTGCATAAACTGGCCCTTTGAGGTACAGATTTAAAAACTTATACCCTAGTGGCTAATGGCATCAGTCTTTGTGTCAAGAGTTGGAAAGGCCACAAATAAATCCAGGTTTATTGCTGTAACTAGCATGTTAGCTACTGTTGTCAATTAAGGACTTGCCAAGCAACCCAAAAACCTGTATATAAAGGTACACAGGGTACGAGGAGTACCTCAATTAGCTTGAAAGCCTTCCTAAAGCAGCATTTACCCTCTTACACCAAAATAACAAAAATTTGCTTGTAGTCATGTTGGGCTTACAGGGGCTGTTAGTAGAAATGAGAGGCCAGCATTGTATTAAATACCTATCTGATCTGGTGATAACTTCACGTCATGCTGAGTGGCAGGACCCTAATCAAAACACGCTCTCTTTCACGAGTGTCTTGTCTCATTTTCTAGATTTCAGCCAGTGTCCACTACAAATAAGGTGATTTTTCAGCAACTGTTTTTCATGACTATTATATGATTTCAATTCACGCACTCAACACAGAGGTCCTGTAGGCAAAATCCAAAATTCCGTAAGCAGCTTCAATTCTAGTGCTTCTAGCAGGTGTTTCCACTTCAGTCTTTGCACACAATAAATGCATGGATAATGAATGGATTTTGTATTGCTAAATATGCAATATTGCTACTTTAGAACATTGCATTTTTAGTTTTTTGTTATTTCAATGTGGATTCAAAAGAATCCTTAAAGCAGCCAACACCTTTTTTCCCTGATCTTAAATTTCATGTTCTGAAGTAGTCATCTTGTTTATGGTAGTTCTACCTAGTAAATAGCTTACTCATACACTCATTTTAAACACTTTCCATTAAATTTTAGTCACAGTGCTGTTTTCGAAAACTTTTCAGAAATGAAATGAAATTAACTTTAAATATAGAGAGGGTAATTTTGAGGGGGTAACCAAACTTCATAAACATACAATCAGGAATATTACTGCATACTTTAATACTGGGATCATTTTATTACATAAACTGTTGGATAGCTTCATTTGAACAGTACTGTACAGATGTAGAATAATTCAAAGTTGATGCTACCTTAGTTTCATAAAAATGGTATTCCATCTTAGAATTACTTCCTGGCTAACAGTAGCAGTGAAAAAAACTATATGCAGAAACCTCGGGGAAAACATGAAATACATCTATTCCCCTTGGAGTTGTTACATTGGCAAGGAGGCAGTTGCTAAAGATACTGAGACCTTTATGTATGTGGCATCAGTAGATTGGAATGACTGGTACAAAAGGATGTGTTGCTCTCTGTATAAGTAGTACTTATACAGGAAATAAAAGATTTGGTATATTAGTGAACAGGGCTTCACTCTAAGGTAGTTTAAAAGGTGAGCAGCTTGTGAAATTTCAGTTTCGCTGTGGCTTCTCCATTTCTGACAAACTCTGCTCTTAGTGAACTCTGCTGGTAGACATGTCTCCTTGATCATGTTTCTGTTCTTCATGTCCTCCTGTTGGAAGTAAATACCACTGGTGCGCTGCTTTTCTTAATTGTAATACTTTCTTTGCTACTTGAAGAGATTATGCTTTTCTGCCCAGCCCAACATCTTGCTCCCAAAGAATCCTCCTGAAACTGCCCAGGTAAAATGTTACTGATGGCAGTTTTCAGAATCTTGTGTACCTCGGTATGCTTGTAGTATATTTGGTGGGGAAATGGACATTGAAATGACTGGTTATCTGAAACATGCAAAGAGAGTTGGCTTTTTAGCAGGAATCTGGAACTTAAAGGTGGCCTAATGCTACAGTGTCAGTTGTAGTGAGCATTTAAAAGCTGCCACCCTTTTTTCAGAGCTAATGTTTATAACCTAAACAGATACGCCTGTTAATTAGGCAGACTTTGAATTAATTCTAGAATAAAGCTTTAACTGTTCTAGTGACAGAAGCTTGGCTAGAAGGTACTCATCTCTATTTTCATTTGGGCAGCTCATCATATGTTATGAGTATCTTACTTATTTTGACTACACAGAGCTAATGTGAATCTAAAATTTAAACATCTATGCTGCTTTTTACATCCTTTCGACAAGGAAAGGTTTCTTGATTATTGGCTGGAAATCTGCCTGAAGGCCTCATCAGGACTTACGTACAGAACCTCCTTTTCTGAACTGAACTTTGCCTATCTGTGGAATCTTTGGGAGATTATAAAAGTTTTTCTGGTCTTACTCATTTACAGTTTACTATAGTTTCCACTCCTTCCTCCTGACCCTCAGCATCAATCACAGAAAGAAAATAAATACTCCTTTGAGAGATAAGGGCACAGAAGGGCTTTGATTTTGAGACTGTTAGAAATAGAATAATTTGGTGAAATGTTGTTGTTCTAATACATTCTGATTCCCTAGGTATTGCAAAGATTTATTGGTAGGATACCAGGCGTACATAATGCTTTCTTTTTTTAATGAAATGTTGAATGATATTCTGCTTTTACAAAGCAAGAGAAGACTGAAGAATGGAAAGTACCTGAAGAACTGAGTAGTTCAGAAATAAGTATCAGCTGTATAAAAGTATATCTAGGTAAAGAAAATACAAGAGTATTTTGAGGTGTTTCTAAGAAACAGGTAAAAATCACATGTGCCAGAGCAAGGACAATTCATCATCTTCTGTACAAATACATTTATGCTTACAAATAATCTTACTGCATTTCAGTGCTGTTACTGCTAGTCCCTGGTAACTTGAATAATTTGTAAGAATTTGTGAAACTTTTCTATGTACTGGAGGCTTGAAATTAATTTTTGATGGTCAGTTATAGGGAAATTAGCTGGCTGAACAGTCATGTAATGGGACACCAGTGTAACTAATGTCAACATAGGACTAAATATCCTGGTCAGATTTCTACAGTCAAGTTTCTCGTGCCATACATCTTCAGTAGTAATCTGTTTGGTTAAGGAACAAAATCTGAAACCATTCTTTCCTTCACTAGCTCATTGGCAATACAGAAACTGAGCCTTTAACAGAACAAATGTACTGATCAAACATTATTACTGCTTCTCTTGGGATTAGGGACATCTTAAAGAACTAGATATTGAAATGGAATACATACTAATGAAATACCATATTCTTGATGATTACTGGTTGTGTTCAAACTACTATTTGTTTGATTGCTTAGAAAAAACAGAGAGAACTTGCCAAGATGAGAAGGTGTCTAAGACCAGAGGAGATGACTAATCAGTTGAACCAAATAGACCTAAACTTGCAACGTGAACAGTTAGAAGAGAGCTTCCAACAGCTTGTTTCAGATTACCGAAGAGTCCTAGAACGACTTGCACAAGCATGAGGATCCTACCTGTACAGGAAACTTACAGATATCTATACAATGTTGTAAAGCACATCCTTAATTGCCACTTAACTGCAAAAAATCTCATGTGACGTTTTAATCACATTAAAGGTGACTTGTGTTTCTGTGCATTTTGAATATTTTCTATTTTTGTGTTGTAGATTTAAAAATGTTGTACTTTAGGTTTGGGGGCACTTCTTGATGAAATAAACAATGTAGATTCTCAGATACTGTGTTACTTCAATTGTACGAATTTTCTTTTACCCTTTTGTTTTGATCAAGACTTAATATATACTTGAATAGCAAGTTAATATATAAATCTAAGCAATCTCTTAAATTTTTCCTAACCTAATTCTCCTAGGGCTGTTCTTCTTGGATCCTATTGTACAGTGTAGGGCCTGTGCAGGTTTAATGTCGTATGAGCAGGTTACAAGATTGGTTCTGTGGTCTCTTGGGTGTTTCCTGTGTGCAGACTCTTGACCCTTTGCTAAAACTGGATCCTGCTGCTGAAGCTAACAGACCCATTCTGTTTAAGCCTCTGAAGTGCCTCAAGCAGTCTTTTTTAAACCCTCAAGTTTTTGGGTTTATGATTTTCAGGAAGATACCTCACAGTTGGGGAACCAGCCAAGACTTTGTGAGGACTCCAAAAGCACTTCTACTGGTGAAAGAAACATAAATATGTAGGAAGCAAGTGCCTTTATATAGTTCCTTGATTCTATTCTGCTATCCGTTACTTCTCAGACCTGAGGTTAGTTCTTAAATATCCTGTCAGTCCTCCCTCAAAGGAATAAATTACTATCTTTTCTGGTAGTTCAGACTTTAGGTTCTCTAATCTGAATAAGGATCACTGAAATTTATTAACCATGTTTGATGGTCCTAATGGGATTCAGGTCCAGCTTTCAAAACTGGAATTTGTAGGTTGACAGTTTTCCACTATCTGACGTGATGTGGAGGAAGTGAAAAATTTTTTAAATGTTTAGAACCTGTGGGATTTTTTATATTTTCTATGAAATTATTTTTAGAAATTTTAATTCTGGATTAGGATATCTTGTCTGTATGATACGTCTTTCATCTACTCTAGTATCCAAATCCATTAATCAATAGTAACAATTGTTAAAAGACCTTTCCTGGTAGTAGTAGTAAGGCTGAGGTTAAGCTGGGGAATTTGGGGTTTGTTTTTTTCCTTTGGTTGGTTTTGGTTTTTTATTGAACATGTTCAGATCTTGGTGAAAAGTCAGAAATGGGAAAGCTGAACTGAAGAACTGTGCTTAAGTTTGGTTCCTGCATAGAGATACTTGTGGTGCTTCTGGGGCAGCCTGCACTAACGCTCCCTGAGCTTAAGCCATTTAAGAAACTGTAGGACTGACAAGAAGAAACACTGCCTAATGGGCTGTTTGCCCACTTAGAAATTACTGAGCCAGAAAGCACAAAATTGCTTTCCTTAATCACAATTTCCATTTGCTATTCACAAATAGTGAAACTTCTCTCACACAGTGATGAGGGCAGATTTATTTTTTCATAACATACCAGATTTTTTTTTCTTTTTATGTTGACAGTTGAAAGAGTTTTAACTAGTGCTTCCAGTTCTTTTAGTGGTTTCTCATTCCAGTAAGGTCTTGGGAACATTCTAAGATGTTGGGATGTGCCTATGAACTGCAAAATTTCTTGGCAGGAAAAATAGGAATAAACAGCCTCTTAGAGGTCTAGGAACTTTGAATCCTTCCATCCTGCAGCGGATTACAGCTTCTGCAGCTCTGCTGCCAGGAAAGACCTTGTGAGTACACCCTAATCCATTACAGTAAATTAAGCCAATTATCTGAAGCAGTCTTCATCAGCAAATTAAACTAGCCCTACGGACTTTGCCTGAAGTGGTCTTAACTGTCTGGACTAACCTTTCCCTTGGCAAAGAGAAGGAGGCAATAATCTTGTTGGACAGCTAGAAAACTGCAACAGCTCTTCTGACACTGCTTGGGGGGCATATGCCAGTTTCCTTCAGTAGGCTTGTGGGGTGCATCTGTTCGAACTAACATTGTAGAGACTATGCATTCATGGTAAAATTGACTAAATACCCAGATTTCAGGATTCCAGACAAAGTCCTAGCTTGCCAGTCTGGACACTTTGTTCATGATTTTCAACAGGATAAGAAATTTCACCTACAAGTGAACTGCAGGATGCTTGTCTCAGAAGTACACACAGCAGCAACTCCAGCTGTTCAGTGAGTCATACTGTGAAATAAAAAGTTTAATACTATTCATAAAAGTTTAATAAGTTTTGTGTAATGTTTGTATTAACGTAACTAAGAACAGGAACCTCCTACTATATTTAAACAAATAACTCTGTGGTGTACTACACAACTAGTGTTTGACTTTTGCATGCTGAGAAGACCTGTGAACTACTAACAGCTGTCTGTATGGAATTGCAAGTAGATACTGGAGGGGTTCAATTGTGTGGATTTGTGAGCTGACAAATTAACACTGAGGCTTAGTAGCAACTCTTTCACTGTGGATGTTGGGAGCATGAGAATTGGATAGCTGAAGCTGAATGCAATTGGAGCCCTCTCCTATTCTGGGCACAATATGATGCTAAAGTAATCCTGGATTAAAAATATTTTTGTTCAAATACTTAATCTGTTATCCTAGGTTTCTTAAGCTGCTATTGTTCTTTTCAGTTATTACTAGCTAACAGAAACTTAAAGCAAACACTAATAATAGTCTTATTAATAATAGGTTTATGTGACTTTTTTTCTGCATTTTGGTAAAATCTAGATTCTTCAGTCACTTCATTCAAATTTCAAGTGAAACTTTGCACAACAAACTGATAAAGCATTTTAGAGAGTTTTTTACATTTGAATATTCTTTTCGGAATGTACATAAGATCTGTAAGTATATTTATAAAGTTTTTCATTGCAGATGCTTCTGGCATCAGGGTGCTGGTTTGCCCTTCCAAAATCCAGCCATGGCAATAGTGAATCTACTTGAAGAAAATTCAGTGGGGTATCTAAAATAGTGAATTTAGTTCAATTGGCAGACACATGGTTTTTTCCTATGTAAAGCTATTGTCAATGGTGCTAATGAAGATTTTGTCCTAAGAGGTAAATAAAGCTCTGAAAAGTGTTTTATGCTTAGAAACCGGGGTCAAACTGTCCCTTTCAGGTATTTTGAAACATAAAAGTTACCTACTGCAGATACTAAGAAACAACTTCTTGCTCAAAAACGAATAATCTCAAGAAATACAACAGAATACCTATAGCTTCAGAACTGAGAAAGCAAGCTACCAGAAAAGCTGCAGGATTTGAAGGACACTAACTGCTGTAGTTGGGGGAATAAAGGTTTGTGTGTTGCTGGAAGTGTCTTGCGCAGCAAATGTCTTTGCCTCCTACGAACCAACACACAAAGCTGCTATGTGGCAGTTTAGACAATTCAAGGCTGACCTATTGTTTCTCTGTGCAATGTCAGCAGGAGGGTAAGCAGCTCATAATGTCTATATGAAGGATTTGTGTGCACTTATATAGATTTTTTCAATTCCTTTTTTTGTCTCTCGCTGAGACTTTGTTGCTCTTTATGCTTCTCCTTTATCATATTTTATGACTGTCAGACACTTGAAAGCTTGAAAATCTTATGTTGCATATTTTGCCATTTTACCTTTCCTCACAGTGTCAGTTCTGACCTGCTTTCTTCAGTATCAAAACTAACAGTAAATCTAACAGTATCTGTTAGAACTAGAAATACCTGTTACATTGGTAAGCCTATCATATAAAACCTTGAAGTTTCAGCTTTCAAATTTTAAATTGTTCTGTAGTGCTACTGCTTTGTGAAACGTTGCTTGCTCGGATAACTTAGACTTGAAGTTGAAAAAAGCATAGCAAAATATTAACATCTGTATCTCATAAGCAAGTATGTGTTGCAGATATTTCTGTTTTCTGAAAAAAACCCAGCCTAAAGTCATTGGAAATAGTTTTCCCCATGCTGTCAGTAATTTCAGCTGGTTTGTACTGCTAGCTCTTTTCTCCAATGCTCAGAAAGATTTCAGTCTAACCCTGAGTTCTTTCTATTAAAACATTTCATTTACAAAAGGCAGTTAACCACACCAGTGACGATATTTGGAATTGTTAGGCTAAAAATTTAATGCAGCCAGTAAAAATGGAAGGCTATTACACAAAGCAATACAAATAGATGCAAGCTCAGCTCAGGCAGGGCATGCTATCTGCCATCATACTGGCTTATAACTGGTGGGAAAATTGTAGGAATGAGCTTGCCTCCCTATCACTCATCTTTTTTACAATGTAAAAAGAAAAATAATACAAATACCAGTTCTACTCATAGCTACTCATTCAAATACATGCTTACCAGATTCTTTGTTCGTTGCGCTAAAGCCTTCAGCAACACACATTTCAAGAAACAAGATTACACACTGTGCATCTGAGCTTCCTTTTAGATCTAGAATGGTACAAGCTAGTGTACAAAGGATCGTTAATCTAACAGGTTTCCATGTTCAAAATATTTTTAATTGTCCAGACTAGAGGCAGAGAGAAAAGGGCGAAAAAAATGTCCTACTTTGCCTCTTCAAAGCTCATTTCATGTATAAAGCTCGCACCCAAATTGGAGGAATCTCAGGTAATGACACAATGAAGACAAAGCCTTGGGAAGAGGATTCAGAATTCGCTCTTTACCTTTACAAAAAATCTATATAGCAAGAGCAGTACTGTGCACTGTTTTTTTCTGAGTAGCACTAGCTTCTTTAGTAAACAAAGAACATGTAATGCTGTAAACATTCCCTACACAGGAGGTATGTGCTCCATTTGTGGTTGTTGCACAGTTTGAGCTGGAGAGATAAAACATAAAGAAAATCTAGATCAATGGGAAGAGCTTGACATCCCTTTTTCTGATTCTAAATGGTAGGGCAATAAGGAAGGTGTTCCATGTTCAATAGCTGCTATTTTTAGATGCTTCCCTTTCTTCTAGTTAGGCTTTTCTCTGAGCTATATGGGGTGTTCATGTTTTAAAACTTTACAGTTTCATGGAAAAGAGAAAATCTTCGCCTAGAATGAATTTGATATGATAGGAACCTGTAAATAAGTTGTTTTTCTTTCCCTAGAGCTGTGATGTAAGTTCTATTTGGTGTAGCTTTACCTGGTTATATATATTTTGTATCACTGATGTCGAAGGTTTCTGGGTTTTTGCAAGTTCAGGGCTCCAAGCTGTCTCACCCTGGATCAGATGAACATCAGTGCTGAAAAAAAGAACAACTGTTTGTGATTAGAGCAGGACCCAAACAGCACTAGCCTCATCAGCAAAAGCTGTGGTGGAACTAAATCATCTTTTAAGACAATTTTAGTTAGGAAAGTCTAAGCCTAACCTCAGAAGTATCCAGCTGCTATACTTAAACTAGAAGTGTGTTTCTATATTGTTCTATGTAAGATTTCATGTGTTCATAAGATGTAACTGTTGTCTTACAGGCTGTTACAGACTGCTTTGAAATTTGCATGTAAAAACCTAGCTTTGTGTCTTCTTTAGTACACTTTTGCTTATTTTAATATTAGCCTGCCCAATTTTGGGAGGAAATAAAGCTGAGATTCTACATTTAGTGTTTGGTGGCTTTGACAGTACAGAACCAATGTAAGTGAGATGGGATGCGAAACATTCTTCAAGGAGAGTCTTTCACACAGACGTGTTGAATAAACCCTGGGCTGAAAAGTGATTTCTCCAAAGCTGCCTCTCAACCTGAAGCTCAGGACAGCTTGAGACATCATTGTCCATCTTAAACATTTCAGGGGATTTGTCAAATGTAACCCAAAGACAATTATACACATGAAGAAGTGAGTGATGTATTTTCTTTTGGTGACAGAACTTGAAAACAGTGGAGTATGATTGTTTCAGGTTTGCTGTGTTAGGATCTGGTGTATCTCTCTTTTCAGAGATATTCATGCCCATTTTACTATAAAGGTCCCAAAACTATATCCTTTGTCTAGATTTCTTAGTAAAAGGAGAAAACCTGCATCTAAGCATAAATTAGAGACTACTGAATAATGACTGTTGTTAGATTTAAGATTCATACAGAGACTGCAAAAATTATACAGTTTGCTTGAAATGTAGTTGATCGTAATTTGATTGATCCCCTCTTGTCTTCTGGCATGCAAAAATAATTGGTCCAATCTAACCACTAGCCAGTACCTACAAGTATTTGTGAAATAGCCTGACACTTAAGGACAAGGTAATTACAAAGCTGGTAGCAGCATAACTGGAATTGCCTCCATTTTGTTATGCCATCAACCAATTTTCAGGCTGTTACTGTAAGGAATTTGGGTCTTACAGCTGCAGACAAAAGCCAAGCACTCACTTCATTTTCTCTAACAGTGGCCTCATTCCACTGAGTAGGAAATACTTGCTGACTCAGAAAGGTGAGACTAGGCTACCTTAGAGCTGTTTCTCTCCTTTAGTGACAGTTGAGGAAAACATGGTGAATTACTCATCACACATAGATACTTTCATGTGAAGTGTGCTGTTCTCTTTAAGCACACACAAGCACACCCACTCGAGAGTATATATAGTTGCTTAGGCCAAGCAGCAAAATGTGTGATTGCTTTACTCTGCACGTTGTTGTTATAGAACTAGTGGTTGAGTGTCTGGATTCCTAAAGCCTTAAAAGAGGATAAAATGATGCCTAATGCAATTCAAACTCCTGAAAGACCATTCTACGTTGTAGAATTAGGAACAAAGTGAAGACATGCGCATTTCGGTCCTGCAAATGAAATGTGTGCATACCTCTCACCAGCTGAGCAGTGGGTAATGGTACTCACGAGGTGTAAATGATCAGCTTAGTAAAGCTTTCTCTACATTTATTTCTATATCTTTATTTCTGTGAAAATCTTATCATTCTCCCCTCACTGAGTAATATGATGACATATGTCAGTTCATGCAGAATGTGGCTATAAGAAGTGGAATGTTTTATTTTTTGGAGGCAGTGCAAGGTATTGTATTGATCTTTAAACTACTGTGAAAGTCTAAGAGGATCACAGCATATTTTTTTGATCAGAGAATGCTTAGAATTTGTTCCTTAAAATCAGAAATGCTTGAGGTGTAATTTTTAAGTTCATACTTTTTGGGGGCTTTTTCCTAAGTATGTGTAGGTAACTATGCTCAGCATTCCCATCCACCTTAGGCTTTGAGTCTATTCTTCTTAAGTAAATAATAAAACTTCTACATGCAAAGATAAAAACTACTACTGGCTGTAGTAGGAGGTAAATAAATCTGGAGCGAAACAGCCTCAGTTCTCATTTGACAATTCACTTACTTATCCCGCAGGTTACCACTGTGTGTGTACCCATGCATCTGTGTAAGGATACAAAGATCGTTACGTGTGTGAGGATGTAAGAAAGGATACTTGTATTACTTCTACATTTTGGAATGCATCCAGGTGGGTTATGAGTGTCTCCAGAGAGGAAGACTCCAGCCCTTCCCTGGGCAGCCTGCTCCAGTGCTTTGCCACCCTCAACATAGAGGTCTTCCTCATGTTGAGGTGAAACTTGTGTTTTAGTTTATGGCCATTGCTCCTCATCCTGTCACTTGGCACCACTGAAAAAGGTCTGGCACCATCCTCTTAGCACCTGCCTTCGAGGTATTTCTTTGCATTAATTAGATCCCCTCTTAGCTCACAAAGAGTAGTTCATATTTTATTCACAAAAGTACACGTTGTGGGGGAGGGTGGTGGTGTTTCTCTGCTTCCTTGCTTACTTGGTTAGTTGGTTGGGTTTCGTTTATTTTTTAATGGAAAGAAATTATGAGGTAGCTCCAGCACTCCAGAATAGTACCGAGTCCCACTTTCGGCAGTTCTGTCTCACTGCCATGCCTGCCGCTGGCGGAAGGAGCAGTCACCAATCCCGCTAGGGATGTTGTCGAGCTGAGCAGGATGGGGGCCGTAGAGAAGGGCAGTTAGCAGCACCTCCGGGCACCGAGGAGCCGCGGGCAGCGGGCGGGCACGGCGCGGTGCGGGCTGGCCCCGCCAGCGCGGATCCGGGCCCGCCGCCCTCACACCCGCTCTCGCGCCGGCCGAGGGCGGG
>VZTE01004150.1:1403674-1445821 GCA_013397775.1 Eulacestoma nigropectus
TGCGGAGCGGAGGTGAGTGCGCGCCGCCGCCGGGGCCCGGCCCGGCCGCCGCTCTGCCCTTCTCGCCGGCCGCCGCCGCGCCGCTGCTCAGTTGGGGCTCGCTTTGAAATCGAGGAGCGAATGGTCCCGCCGCCGCGCCTGCCGAGGGCTGCGAGAGAGCGCTCCGCCGGCCGGGGCGCGCGAAGGCGTCCGGGCAGGGGGCGGCGTGTGGCGGCGGGGCCTCGCAGCAGCGACCGCAGCTGTCAAGCCTCTGCTTCTATTAAGGCGTGTTCCCCCGGCTCTGTGCTCGGCCTGGCGCCGGCACACGGCAGTTCCCGCCGTCCCGGGGCCCCCGCGCTGCGGTGGGGTTGCGAGAGTGTTTTGCTCTAGTTTCACTGTGGTGATTTTTGCTGCTCAAATAATCTGACATAAGTATACGTGTTTCTTCTGCCAACCCGTTCAGCTGCTGAACTTCTTACCTGCTGGCATGCCCGTCTGTGTAATGCCTTTTCAGGGCTCGTTGTCCTCCGTGCCCTGAAGTTCTCTGAAGAGCACTTTTTCTGCCACATAACCTTTCACAAGCGAAGGCTGTGTGCCCATGTCCTACATACGTCTTCAGCCCCATGCGCACTTAAAAACCCAATGTCTGTCGTCCAGTTAAAAGAACCAAGCGAATAAAATTTGGTAAGCCTTCCTACCTTCCCTTCAGGCATCAAACCTTGTTCAACTTCCCTAGGGGATATGCTTTTACAGAGACTTGAGAAAGTGAAACTGTCATGGTTAAGACAAGACTGATTAAACTAAATCCGATTTTCCCCGAATTGGACAGTTCAGTATAATTTAATTTGCAAATATTGAAAGACAGAAGTAATTTAAATTAGGTTTCTGTTCACCTAAGGGTATCTGTTCTACCTAAATTGAACAAAATTACTTTTTTATAGCCTCTTTTGTATAGTTTTTTTTTTTTTAATATAGCTGATGTTGTGTTTTTATAAATGATGAAAGTTTTCTTTATTATGGAATTGTTTCTACATAAGTGCATTGGAGCAGCAGAGATCTTGGAAGTTTGTATACTGGTTAAATGCTTCATCCACCTATCAGAAGGACTTAGGCTAGCCTAAAAAAACCTCTTTATTATATTTTTTAAAGAAAATTAATTGACTGAAAGATATTAGGAAGTTAAAAAGTACTTTTCAGTAGTCATATGGGGAAATTATTTGAATAGCCTCTGCCTTGCTAGTGTCAGAATTCAAACATTTTCAACCCAAGAAGAAGGCACACAACTCTTTTAGGGTGTGAGTGGTTTCCACAAACCTTTGTGAAATTCTGCATGCTCGAATGCTACATTTCAGAGTGGACTAGCAGTGGGTTGAACTGCATTTTGGCTGTCACCTTTTCTTGAAGAGTATTCAAAAAAAATTTTACAGGTGATGCATGGAAGTGTGAATTGAATTTACTGTTTTGTAAAAGAAAACTAGGAAACATTCAGAACACAGACACATCAAGTCACTGTCACGGTTTGTAGTTAGAAATGGTGTGGATTGTGTGCTGGTTCATTGGCTTGTTAATGGTCTAATTAGATATCACAGTTTCAGGTGTTACAATAATTGCATCTGTGATACTTTATTGGTAATAAAGTAGAAGACATGAAAAAACAGCATTTATGTCTATAATTCTGTCTTAGATGATTTAAAGCGTAGTAATCCCTTACAGATCTATTTATTTTATACAGGTAAATTATTGTAGAGTAGAAGCCCCTAATTTCTTGTAATGAAATTTCAGGGCTTAGAGCCACAGGGAAATGATTGATGAGAAGACATACCATGTAAAATGAGTTGCTTATTATGTTAAATACTGATATAACTGATTTCTGATCTTGCTTCCCTAACAATGAATAAGTATTCTGTAATAATCTGTGTGACTTACTGTGGGCCAGGTTTTTAAAGTCAAGTCATTGTAGACTGATGGGGTGTGATACATCCCTTGGATATGTAGTTCGTGTTCCCAGGCTGGCTGTTTGCTTGGTAAGGGGCTGAGCTGCCTTGTTCAACCCCTTGCGGAGCTGGGAATTCATCCACAGGCACCTCAGTGGGGAACCTGGAAGCTGCACCCAGCTCGAAGCTATAGCTGTCTCCAGCACCACAGAATGTGAGATGTTGTGAGATGATGCTTCTTTTACAACTACAGAGCCTTTTAGAGATGCTCGTTTTCAAAATTTTTCTGAGAATGTTACGCTTTCCTCTCTGTTAGTAAAATGAGGAGGACATACATAAATGTGGTTTTAAACCTTTTTTTTTAATTATTTTTTATAAAAGCGGGGGGACATAGCTGGAGTTCGTTCTGTTGCAGTACAGCTTCAAAGCCTCACACTTTCAAGTTTGCCCGGAAGTGCCGAGTCTCATCAGAAATGAGTTGGGGTTTGGTTTGGTTTTCTTTTTTTTTTCTTTTTTGGGTCATATAGGTCACAAGTTTGGTTCACTAGCCTTGTCAATAATGCATGGTTGAGTATTGTCTATACTTCATAGTTAGGTTAGCTGAAACTGAATATATTAAAGGAATAATAAACTCTTCTCCAGCAGGGTATTTATGTGAAAATCACCAAGCTATTCTGAAGCATTACACAAGTTAGGAAGACTTGTGGGTAGACTTGACTGTTTCCTGGTATTCCAGACTTACAGTTAAATACTTCATGTAATTCTGAATTTTTTTGGCAGATGAGAAAAAGTGATTTAAAACTTGTGCAAGAGAGTTTTCAAGATCAAATGTGCTTGTCTGCACTGTGCAATATATGAGTTGGGCAATTAGCTGGAAGAAAATATTAATTCACATTTTCCTTTAATTTGTAGACAGACTCATGTCTCCAGAACTTAACATTAGCATTATGAGCTGCAAGTGATGCATGGTGGAAGTTCAAACCATTTGATCATAGTACACTTTTATCATTTCTTAAATTATCCTAAGGATAGTTTATCCCTGTCTTGAAAATAATCAGGCAGGCGAGGAATTATTCCCATTTCAACTGTGCAGCAGGTCTGGGGAAGACATGCACTTTCATGGATTGAGGCACGAGAGAAAAAGTATTCCCCTTTCAATAAAGTGTTTAATTGTTCTCTTCTTTCAGTTTAGAGGTAATGTATGGTTGGCAGCACACTGTGTCTTTTTTTCTTACAAGATCTATCACTTCTGGCTGTGGGTGGATGTGTAGGGTGTGGTTTCTCTGAGCTTAGGTTTCTCAGCATTAGCTAAGATTTTCTTTAAATGAACGAAAGTCATTAGCAGATGTCCTGGACAGCTGCTGAAAATCAACATTTTCTGCCACATCAACAGCTTTACTGACCCACGCCTACTCTTGTAGCCAAGAAGTCTTTTCTCCTTTGTGGGAAGGTGCCCATTGACCTGGCGTCACCATTGTGGTTACAGCTAAAATCCACATAGAGACAAAGTTAATTCCAAGTTCCTGAAGAGTACTTAGTTTCAGCTTTCCGCAAATGCTTTCTCTGCTCTGCATGCCTTATATCTTGGGTTCCCAGGTCCGAGGCAGTGTCCTGTAACTGCCAGTGTTTAGTCTGTGATATATGTATTAGACAGGTACATTTTCACATGCCAGAAGTTAAGGAAAGTAAGCCTAGCCGTAATCCTTCGGGCAAAATTGATGTTGTTTGAAAATGTATTTCGCACGTATCACTTCTCTTTTTGCAGAATTTTCCTTAAAGCTCACCTGGAGCTTTCTCTAAGCAGAAAAGAGCTACTTCCTCTTTCCATTCCCATCACAGAGCTCTGAGACTTTTCCACCATCTGCAGAAGCTCACTGCCTTGGTGTGGTGATTTGCTGAAGAGTCGTTGTCCACCTTTGTGCATAGGCTACTGACCCTGAAGGACAGTACCAGAAAGCTCTGGGAATGACTTTAGCAAGAAAGTGGGATGCCCCATCATAGGGAGTTGTCTTGCTGCTGTTCTTCCAAAGTGGATTTTACAATGCTGTCTCTGTCTTCACAGTTGGACGTGGGGATATCTGTGAGCGAGGACTCACGCACGCACAACTTCTGCATTGCCTGCCAGAGTCTGTTGTCCTTGTCTGACATTTCCTTACCTGGCTGCAGATGTAGAAGCAAAGGCTCAACATAATACCTGTAATAGGGTGGAAAGTCTGAAATGGAAAGTCATGTCTGTGATTTTAATTCAAGGTACGCAGTTCAGTGCTGCCTCTGGGCAGCACAGAAGGCAAACTTTGTCTCTCCTTTAGGTGTTGCTTCAGTCTTCTACTCTTCAGGCTCACAAATGTAGTGATAACCAACACACACAAATCTTAGTGTTGTTCTGCAAAGAACCAAATAACTGATTTAACCTCCTCTATACTCATACAGCAAATCAGTGAAATAAAGGATAGCACTTCACAATCTTTGGAGATTAAATTAAAGGGAACAAAAATACAGGCTCCTAAAATCTATACTGGAAGATGACCCTGCCGAGCCTATGTGCAGATTCAAACTGTGAAGTGTCTGGCTGCTTGGTCCTTGCATGTTCTGTTACTTAAAGCATCAAGAATAGTGGTAGAGTATATGACAGATCTCTGGTGGTCTCTAAGCTTGTTTAGAGTAATATATAGCATTTGAGGAGAAAGAATGAAGGATTGAATCCTTCCTAAAGAAATCATTTCCTAAAGAAAATCTGGAGCTGAAATAGTGAATTACCTTGTATTTTAGAGCAGATAGCTTCACTCCCTAAAATCACAGGATCAAATGTCCTGTGAACATATAGTAAAACTTTTTTCTTGCCTCTGAGAGCTCACGATGCAGATAGCTAAGACAGACAAAAGGGGCTGAAATCGTGAGCACTAGCTGATGGATGAAGAAACTCTAGCGCCAAGGGAGTAATTTCTGGAAGGTTTTGTGGCAGCACAGCATCAGCAGGATGCAACAGGGCCTGAGCCTGCTCTAGTGCCTGCTGCTCTAAGTTGCCAGGCAAACACACTTGAGCAGTGGACATAGGTAAAGTGGCTTTCTAGATTTAGATACAGAATTTCTTTTACTCAAGTTTTTGCACTGAATTACCCTGCCTAGACCAGAAGCTGAATTTAAGGTGCACATAAAAACAGCATACTGCATATCTGTAAAGTTTGAGATTTATGTGTCGTGGGTGTTTTCTAGGTGTGCAGGGGAAACCCTGTTGAGCCAGTCTGGCACACTTACTTACCCTCGTTTCTTGTGTGACTTTCTATGTGTAGCTATAGTTGAGGTGTAAGGTTGAGGCTACCAAAAAATATTTCTATGTTGTCATGGTATTTTCTTTTTTTTATTTTGAAGAGATGCGAATTTTGGCTGAAGTCACCTTGAAGACTAGCTACTTCTGGTTTTGGGCCTGTTTTGGTGCTAAAACTGCAGTGGAGGTCTGTGTCATGAAATCTAAGCTGGTTTTCCTTTCAATGATATTCAGATATAGCAGACATAATGTTCTGATTGTGACAGTTGTGAATCAAGAGGAAGTGTAAGCAAAAGCTTAGGAGCTTTTGAGCATTCTTCAGTGACAGTCCTGCTGGTCCAGTACAATCTGTGATTTCAAAGTAGTGCTTGATCGTGTATGCAGTCTGAAAAGGCCTTTTCTGTGCTAAAACCACGTGTAGGACACCCAGTTACAATGATCCTATCAACTGGGGATTGAATAATTTCCCTTTTTTTTTTTGTTCCTCCTTCCTTCTTCTCTCCCAAACAAGCACATTCCTATAGCACTTCAAAATGCACATCTGGTGAGAGTCTTGCTGCCTCTTCTTCTCTTTGGCAGTTTGACATGGTGTTGTGCCATGATGGGTAGCTTGCAGTGCTTCTAGACTCCACGTCCCAGTGCTGTTTGTCTAGCAATACTTATTAGCATTAAAATTTAATATGAAAATATTTTGAAGTAATACTGTGGAAGGGAGAGTGGGTTACAGGGCATTGACTTTTTTTAATGTTTTGTCTATTCAAGCCATGTATATTTGTCACAGTGGTTTCTTTGCTAAGCATTTCTATTTAAAATCAATGTTTGTTAAAATATGCTTGTTTGCCCAATGCAACTTTCATATTATCTATGTGAAAAGGCAAGAGAATGTATATAAGGAGCAATCTGCATGTTGTAAACTCTCTGCCTTACAGTTATTGCATCCTGTAGAAAGAGGCTGTTTGACTACAGCCTTGTTTTAATTTCATTTTTTTAGTTTTCAGTTACACATTTCTGGAGTCTCCCTGACCACTGCTGTTACCTGATGGCGCCTATATTTCGTCAAGTTTAGACAAGCAGTCTAGGTGGACTTAGGCCCAGAGGAGCTGCTGTAACTGATGAACCTGATCCCCTTTGCCTGGGAATTCAAGACCTATAGATCCATGACTCCTAAGGGAATTGAAAGAAAACGGTGTTCAGACCTTGCCTCTTGCTTTTTTAATTTTCTTTGTTGTTCTTATGTAGCATTGCCTTGTACTGATGGGTAGCATACTTTACCACAAGTGAAATCTGGTACTGGTTTGCTGATGATTAGGAGAAAAGATTCTTTTTAACCTATCCTGAAAACAGAAGCAGGGAAGAATAGAGCACTCAGAGACACAAGTTGCTGTGACATCTCTTCATTACTGCGTACAAATGAAGTAACAAGTTATTAAACAAAATAACAAAAAATGTTGCAGCATTACTGTTATGATGTTGGGTGGTTTTTTACTGCATCATCATTTTTAGGCTTCCAGAGTTTAGTGGATACAGTTGCATATTTTAATTTTGTTCTTGCATGCTGCTCTTTAATCTGTTTTGTTCTGTTGGAAAAACTGCATTATATAAAGATTGCATATTATCTTAGCTGTAGAATATTGTGGTGGACTTTTTAATTTAGAAAATTTTTTAGAATTTTTTTATGATTGCAGAATGAATGTTAGTGTTCAATATAATTAAATTTAATTGCATTTCCTGTATGTTTTATTTTTACTTTGCTCTTATATGCCTTTATTTTCATCGGGAGTTGTAGATTTGACATTTTTTTTTTTAAAAGCATGGTGTTGGCAGTCAGACACAAGCTCACTTTAAATTAATGAAATAATAAGCTTAAAAGTCTTCTAAATGTGGGGAAGAAACTTGTAGTTTCTGCTTAATGATCAGGAGTTGTTTCTTCATGTTGTTTTAGATTATGTGGCCTTGTTATGTTTTTTTCTTTATAAGTTTAAAACAGTAAGATAGGGAAGAGTAATTAAAGGCTGCTTCTTTCTTCTTATTCTATCTTTTATACCCAGGTCAACTAGGCAGGCTGGCAGAGCTCTTTTAGCTACATACATTTTTGCCATTCATTTATCTTTTACTGCTCATGTTTGCTTAACTAACATATTGTACCATTACTTGTAGAGAGACTTTTTTTCTTTGATATCTTAAGAAAAAGTGGAGTTTGTTTTTCTGTTATTATAACAGTTTGTCTGACTGACTTACATTTTTAAACATGAGCTGTTTACCCAGGGAGGAACTACACTGGCTGGAGAACTTGCTAAGCTCTGGGTTCACAAATGTGAGGACTGAACAGATAAGGATTCCCAGGTTTATTTATATAAATCTAGTGACTAATAAACATCTGAAATAAAGATGTCATTACTAAAAGGTCATTATTCATTTTCTTTGTGTAAAGGAATATAAAGTCTGCTGTAGCACAGTACAGGTATTGTATTATTCACACCTTCCACGTTTCTCATCTGCTTCAGGTTTGACATTCCTGGTATTTCTGAGGTTTAAAAAAAATTGTATCAGGTATTTTTAAACCTCAAAAAAGTTGAAAGTACTATCATGCAGTATAATCACATTAAGATTTTTTTTTTCCAGTCACCAACAGGGAAGAGAATTACCATTCTTGAAGGCAAAATTTCATTACAAGTTTTTAATAATTAGAGAACACCAGAGGAATTAAGCTGTTTTCTTGAATTGTGGCACTCAAAGGCCACGGGCTTCAGGGTTCTGTTGTCTGACTTGTAGGAATCTCCTGCTCTGGAGTCTATGCAGCAGTTAGAAATAAATAGGGAGAGAGGCAAAGGCTTCTGCCAGTGCAGAGACTTTTCCAGCTCACTGCTTGGTGGTGAATCAGTTTGAGAATCTGTTGTGCGTCTCACTTTGGTGTCTCATGGACTTCCCACTTCCTGGGATTGGTGATCCTGGTGGGAGCCAGCAGTCTTTGGGAACTTACCAGCTTTGTAAAAGGGAGGGTCTCCAGCTAGACTGCCACTCTGCCACTGCCTCACAGTAAAACAAGTTCCTCTACAGCTGTGTGGCTGAAGAGAAGGTATGATGTCAACACAGAGTGAGGCTCAGGTCCTTCATGGACTAGGAGCCAGGACAGGAGCTAGGGATATTTGAGGCTGGTAGGGTGCATGGCTTTGCATGAGTCATTGAATTTTGTGTGTCTTTCTCCACCTACAATGCAGATATTTATCCACCTTGCATGTGCATTGGTTGAGATTAATGAGTTGTTTGTAAAGCCCTTTGAAGATGAAAAGCTCTATAAAAATGCTAAGTATTACTATGTATGAGCTCTTGAGTGCATAATGGCTGTTTGCCTGCCAGTATTTAAAGCAATATATAACTCACTATGAAGGCACTGTATGAAGTCAAGTTCTAGTTTCTATTTAAGAAAAGTCACTCATATTTTTTGTTTACCAGTTGAGGTCACACCACTGGCCTTCAGGAGTATCTAGAGTGAAAACAGACTTTAGAAGATTTTTTTAAAGGATATGTTTAAAAACATTAAAATCATGTTTTTTTTATAAGGGTTTCTTCTCAGTTGGTCCTTTTTTACCCTCTTTATATGACTTGTGTTTTGATTGCCAAATTCCCACATTTTCTACCTTTTTTTGTTTCGCCAAATGCTTCTTCTGACACTTACACTTTCTCTCCCTTACCTTTAAGTCTGTCTCTGCGGTTGCCATCAAAGCTATGTTCCTCTGCTCGGTGGCTCTTGCCACACGGCACAGGTTTCCTTAGCCCTTCGTCTACCCATCCCTCACTTGGGGGCTTCCACGGCACTCCTACCCCGAGAAACCTCCTGCCCCAGGTGATCGTTGCCAGCCGGTGCTGCACAGTATGGTGCTCTTCTTCAGAGTGCTTCTCCAGAAATGTCAGAGGACTGGCTGGCAGGCAGGCAAAAACACCAGCCAGCAACAGAAAGGGCAAAGCTGCCCTGTGCTTGAGAGCAGACCTCCCTGGCTGGACCTCTTGGTTCACTGTTCTTCAAGCTTTTTGAGTATTGTTTTTTGTAAGCATCCTCCAGTGGCAGCATGGACTCCCATGCAGGAAGCTGAAACAAACTGATAATGAACTTACTTTCTAAATAAAAGCCTTGCCATCAAATTCCCCAGTTTTGTTGAGTCACAAGTTGCAAACAATATGAAAGTGAAAACAAAGTAAAGTGAAAAATATTCACTTGAGCCCCAATCTGGATTTGCTGCATTAGGTTAGAGATGTGAAAGAAACAAATGCCCCATCTTATGTGGATTCACAGTCATACATGATTACTTAACTGCAGTCTCCTTCACTTCATAAGGTGTGTCATGTAACCAGAATAGTGCATGTTTTAATTGTAGGAGTAAAATGCGAGAGAGTATGCATGAAAATTTGCATACCGCAGAGTAAGGTCTTGTAGTTTATTGGATGCAATTCAGGCAGGAAAATATAGTATGTGGCTATGTTTAGTATAATAAGAAGTGTCAGAATTCTCTATTTTGTCATAGTTATTACATTATATTGCTATGTTTCTAAAATTATCTAGAAGTGATTAGTAAATGTTACCAACTGAACTGTTCATTGGCAAAGGGCTTTACCTGCGTGATAACTGGCTGTTCCTTGGAGGACAAGAGAAGTTTGAAATTTTTTTTTTTAATCCCCTCAAGATACTTCATATTGAAAAAATTATTTGAGTGAAAAACACTGGAAGTGTTTTATGACATAGAAACCAAGTATGGAAAGTTTCTTCGTTGTCCTTTTAGACATTATGTCCTTTCCAAATCAGTAATGTCTTTCCCTTCCTAATTTCTGAAGAAAAAGGAGAATGTTGAAAACCAAGTGTTCAACAAGCTGCCCTGCTGCATGGAAGCCTTAGAAAGGAGAATAAAGGGCTCTTCAGAGTTCCTTGGAGGTCTTTTGGCAGACACACTCTCTAGTGTGCAGTCTGAGAAAACTTCATGAGTGTTTTTGAAAGTCGCACTGTTCTCTTTTGAGTTTATATTATAAATAACCAGCCACTCTAACCAGCTCTATAAAGTCTCCAGCTTTCACATTTTAAAGATGTTTATGTTCAGGTATTCATTGTTAAAATCTGTTTAAAGCTATGTTTCGTTTTAGATCAAGCTCATTTTGAACCATGAAGAGCTATTGCAGTAATGAACATGATCTAAATTTATATGTTAATACTTACAGCATATCAGATGTTCTCTATAGAAATGTGTACAGTTTTCAGATTATCTGTTTCATGCTTTCTTGTACATAAATTTAAATTCAGTCCTGCGTTATGTATTTTTTAAATATCAAAGTCAATAGATGTGGCATAACATTGAAAGAAAATGACAAGTTTGTTTCTCACATAAATTCCAGCTGTTCAGTCTCAGATTTTCTGATAGATACAGGTGAAGATGGAGTTGGACAAAAGCAACAGTGAACTCCTTGCTTCCTTCCGTGTAAAACGGAGATGCTTGTGTAAGAAATGGTGCAGTCACTGCAGATTTGTTTGTATTCTGCTTGACTTCTCAGCTCTTGAGTGTGCTTGTAAACTCATCTAGAGTTGTTGAGTTGAGGTGCTTTTCTACTGTACAAAGTGGATAGGCTTCTCACAAAGACATGCTGGTTTGACACTGAGGGGAAGTGTTGCCCACAGTCACTTGTGCAGATCTGAGCATCAAGTCACATTCGTGCCTCGTGGTTGAAGTGGTAGGTGATGACAAGGCTTAATGTCATTGCCATGTGCTTTTTCAACTAACATCTGTGAGGTGGCTAGGCAGGTCTCACCTCTCCGACCCATTTCTGGTTGTTCTGCACTGATTATTATTAACATAATTCCTATGAGTCATGGTAGAAATGTGTGTTCTTTAAAGAAGTAAATAAAGTAGTGGGTCTTATCTGGGTTTATAAAGATTTCTTCATGCTCTGACATATCCTGCTAAATCAGCAGAAGCTCAGCTCATGAGAATCGTTCTCTTCTGGTTGCTCAAAAAGATCAAGTTGTACCAGCAAGAATTATTTTGCTGTTATAGCTCTGTCCTAGCAGCTTTCTGAGTAGTACCATTATGTTGTCTCTTAGTTTTGAGTTGTAGAGTACTCTGCTTGACTAATACATGTTTTCTGGCAAAAATTTAATTGCAGAGCAAACCAAAGATTGCAGAAGCATCTGTTTCTAAAATCTGCTTGATAAAGACAGTCTTGTTTTTGTTCATTTGGAGGCTGTTTTGTCCAAATAACTCTTCTGTAAAAGCTGATTCACAAATCAGGTATAGAATGACGTAGCTGGTGGACAGACTTTGGCAGGGCTTGCTGCAACAGTATCCCCAGCTGTGGGAACCAGATGGATGTTGCAAATGGGTTGGTGGGGTATTGGCAGCTGAAAGTTCAACCAAATGAAAATGATCTGCTGGGGTGGCTGGGGAAAGGCAGCGGTTTTCTCTTGTCCCGTCTGGTGTGACAAGCAGTGACAATGGAGTACCAAGCACTGCAGGATGAGCAGGCATAGCCCAGGCATGGGCATAACACTTCCAATGGCTGTGCCATTGCCAAGGGAACAGCCATGTCAGAACCAGCTTTGTTGTAGCTCTTTGTGTACTGAATGCAGATCAGGAGCCTTAACATTTATGAAGTTGTGGCCAGGGCTGTAAAACTCAGATTCACAGTCACGTCACTTTTCAGTAGGCCATGCATGTAGATTGCAATAGACTTCACATTTTCCATGTGAAAAAAATATGCAGCAGGATTCTTAGCGTGTAACTGACTGAATCTAAAAGTTCTGAGTTGAGCTTACAAATTGGTAATTGATTAAGTGGATGTCTCCACAGAGAATTTCATAGGTTACTGCCCAGTTTTGCAGTCAAGGTAGCTAAGTATGCTCAGGAGAAGTGCTTGTCATATTTAGCTGGCAAGTTAGATTGTCTTCATCCTGTGGAAAGCAAAACATTTATTTCTTCTTATAGATTTACTATCTGTGCAGAAAAGACTGTGTAAACCTTTTTCAGTCTAGGAAAAGGAGTTTGAGACCTAATTTCTTGCCAAGACTCCTTTCTTACTCTGTCTAGCTTAGAAAATCAGACAGTGGAATAGTCCAATAAACTGTACAAAGTGAGTGAATAACCTGGTGAAGATAGTTCAGAAATTAGGTATTCTTTCCTTTTTTTTTTTTTTAGCTTAATAATATATTTTTTGAATAAATGAGTCTGAATGTTTTGTACACAATCATCCTGTTACTTTCTGCCTCTTTTATACTTATGTCCTTTCTTTTAGCATTTATTCGAGCAGCTTCCCTTTGTACAGAAGGGCTATGTTATTTATAAATTGCCATTTTATTTGCAATATGCCATATATGAAGTGGGCCGTAGATGGTAGTTACATGGCTTGAGAATAGAACCCTTAATTTTGATGTGTTTTATAAACAATTGGCAATAAATGGCCTCATCCTGTGTCCTTTGACTTTAGAGGGAGCTCTGACAAGTGTGTTTATGCCAGGAGAAGCCGGCTGCCAGCGCTGCGGAGCGGGCAGCGCGCCTTTGCATTCAGCACACTTGTGTGTCTCCGTGCCAAGAATGAATTTTGCCGATTCAAATTTGCTCAGTTTGTCAACACACAGCTCCCATTGAACTTCGCAGGACGAGAATCATTCTTGGCACGGGGCCGCGGGCAGCCCAGGGAGCGGGGCCGGCAGCAGCGGGAGCTGTGCGCTGGCCAGGGGAGCAGCGCCCAGCCTTGGCTTCCCAGTTTCCGAGGCTCCCATCTCCTGGAGTATGTGTTTGCTGTTGTTGGAGTGGTGGGAAGAGTCAGTGATAAAAAGAGATTTCCTAGGTTAGTTTTCAAGGCTGTTTTTTTGTGTGTGTGGCTGTCTGGATGATTAATGTGAATAGGAAAATACTGTTGACCCATTTAAATCATGTTAGACAACATCCATTGCTCATCTACATAATGAAATACACACTGAACATTACAGCCTAAGTATAAGACCCAGTGAACTACAAAAATAATATTTTACTCATTTAGATTATGAAGTAAAGTATAGGACATTAGTACTAATGATAGTATTAAATTTTAAGCCATGCAAATTGCAATTGTCGGGGAAAAAGAACTATAAGTTGAAAAGGCTATTAGCATTTCAGCTTTAACGGTTAATTTGAGTAATTTTTTTCTGCTAGTGTGCAGCTTAAAAAAGTCTATCTGCAAAACACTTAATAGTAAGTGCAGAAGTGTTTGTTTTATATTGTTATTTAATTTCAGTCATTAAAGAAATGTTAGAAATTAATTTGCAATATAAAAATATATTAACATTTTAGATTACCAAAAGTAAACTGCAATTTTTACTTGGGTAAAATCAAATTTAAAAGGCAAATTATTAATAACCAAGAGATGAAATAATTTTAAGCATTTATTTAAGTACCAAAGCAGAAACCGTAGCCTTTAAAAATATGGATTTTGTCAAATAGAAACAGAATTGTCAGCATTTTAAACTAAATACAAATTTTAAAGTACTGAATTTCGGCTGACAGGTTTCTATGGTTACCTACCTTTCCAATAGTTTGGTGAGATGTGTAAATTGGCCTGTGAGTCACTAGTAATTATTTGGGTTTTGTTTGTTATAGTTGTAATTCTGTGTTCAGTTTGAATGTAATACAGTTCATACCACATGCTTCGGTTTATGTATATTTTACTGTGTATGATTGACAGTGATTGAGCATTTCTTATGGAGTGCTTGGTTTTTTTGTCATAAGTGATGTATGTTGGTACTTCTGAAAATGTAAACAACTTCCTCCTGTATCATTGTTTGATAAACAGGGATTTTTATGCTAAAATGAGGTCTTTGTAAATGTTAAGCAAGGAGATAAGTGAAAGGTATTTAAAAATCATTTAAAACATCTCCCAAACATACTGTACTCTTCCAAATTTGATCCATAGTTCTGTCATTATAATTCATTCAGTGACCCAAATGTCACATATTTATGAATAAGCTTCCAAGTTACGCATTAATAGCACACAGTAATGACTGACAGGTTTAAAAATAAATGTTTTAATCAGGATGCTACAAGTTATCTGCAGCAAGCTCTTGATTAGAACATCTTCTTTGTGCAGAGCATTTTCTTGAATTAAAAATAAGAGCTTGTTTCTACCACCGCCACAGCAGTTTAGCAGAAAAAGGTATATACTCTTAGACCTCTCTGCTCAAATATTTTGAAATCTGGATTATAGGATGTAATTCCCCAGCCTTAGACTCATCACTCTAGCAAAGGACACATACATGTTTTCTCGGTAAAGACTTAGTGTCCTAACATAACTTGTGTTTTCATATGAAAACAGGACAATACAATTAACAACTTTTAACACAAGGCAAGAAATACTACTAGCTGTCAATTTTACCAAATGAGTAGTAATTTAATCTTATTTTATGAAGGTATTCATCCGGAAGTTGCTAGCCTTGTGCACTTTTTTTCTTACTTTTGAGATAAGACTGACCTATGATTCAGAAATCATCATATGTCCTTAGAGATTTGGCTGCAGGTGTATTGAAAATACTTATTGCAGGAGAAAGACTGAGTGCCTATTCTCTTCCCATGTGTCAAGCTACACAAAACATCCTCATACAATGTTCAGGAGCATTCCTAAATTTTCTATGCTAAGATTACTCTTATTTGAGCAATGTTGCTTGCCGGCTAAAAGGGTGGGAAATGTTTTTTATCGTGATCCAGACATACTTTTTCCATTTCAGGTGGAAATTTAAGAGGTTAAAGTAGGATTTATTTTTAACATTTACTATTGTGTCAGGCATGTATATAGGACATAAACATGCCTGTTGAAAAACAGTCGTTTCACAGAGCACCTGAAAAGGTTTTAACCCAGTAGGATTCAATGAATGTTAGAGCTGTGGGTGGGTGCATACAAACAACAAGATTTGGTGCTGTGTGTAAGGACTGTTTGAATAGCTTATTATTTTAATCTGAAACAACTGCTATTTTTTAAATGAACTTGTTCCAATAGTTGTTACTTCCCTACAAATCAAAATAATTAATACAATGACCAATCTTTCAAGCAAAAGCAATTTCTCTGAGCTTTTAAAAAATCTAAAGATAGATAGAAAGTGCTCGGAAAATATATTTAAATATGGAAGCCTGAGCAGATATGTTTCTCATTCTAATTTATTCACTTCATGATAAATTAATTTACTCAATAAAGGAATGCAGTAACATAAGAGGAATGTTTCTCCTGCTAGTCAGAGAAGTTGAAACTTGCCAGATGCTGTGATCTGGAGCCTAAATTCCCTTGATAGTAACTGTGATTGAAACCCTTAATATTGCTTTGTCCAGCTTTTGTACTGGACTTGTCTCATTTTGCGGTGATACTGCTTTAGACAACACTGTCTTTTTATTTTCCTCTTGTGTTTTTCTATCAAAGAGAGAAAATGTAGTAGAAATAACATTAGGTTGGAAGGCTCTATTGGAGAACTGCAATGCCCTGTTCCCAAAGTTAAGTCTGTACAGCCTGATCTCTTGTTCTGTAATAGACCATTCGTTTCCTTTGGTATATTAGTGAATATCTCTCAGATGTAGTTAGATTGTACTCTTTATTTTTTAAATCCTTTAATAAAAGGAGGAAGTACTGTTTAATGATACCAGAATTTTACTCAGTTAATTCATTCCTATACTGCCTTGGTGTGACTCTGTGTGTGTATATATACAGAACTGCTCAACTGGTCAAAGGAGGTTTTAAGGATATAATACTAATTTTTTCTTCTTGTTTGTTAAAGTTGCACTGTCAGTTGCTGCTGATAAAAGGTGGCATCGAGCCAGCTTCCTGAAGGAGCTATGGGGAGGGTCATGGCTTGTCATGACCTGGGCACCGGTACTTGAATGTTCTTATTATTGGGATGAAGTACCCTTAGGCTGTCATCCTTCCTGTAAATAGAAAGGGTTCTGATTCTCTGTGGTTTCCCAGTTTACCAACTTGCAGAACAGCTATTTTGTTGGCCCTAAGTTTGACTGAATAATGAATTAGAAGCACAACACTGTTCCAGAAGGCACTGATGCATCATTATAGTCCGTTAGTCTAGACCAGATCATAGTAAGTAAAGCCAAACAAGAATCTGTTTCCCTATAGTTTATAAATTTACAAACTCATTTGTATTGGCATATAGCCAACGAATTTCTGAGTTCCACTCTGCATGAAGTAAGGCCAGAATTGTAATTAGCAAGGAGCGTAACTGAGGGCCAAACCTGACTTTTTTCGGTGACATGGAGGAGTCACAGTCATGTTGGCAGAGGGGCTGACTCTTCTCCCTTGGAGTCGGTTGCTGTTCGACCATTCCTTTGCTTCGTTGCCTCTTAGGACAGTAACAAGAACAGTTCTGTTAAAGCCTTTATTAACTAAACAAATTCTGTCGTTAATTTCCAGAAAAAAAAAAAAATTAAATAAAACAATCCCAGTTAGAATAAAATGTTTGCAACATACTGGCCTATGTTTCGGTTTATCAGGGTAGGGTCATAAGCATGCTGTTGTTGAAGTTTTCACCAATGTGTTGCTGTTGTAACTGGAGTCACATCTATCCTGATGATTTCATTTCTCCAGTCATGCTATTAAAAACAGAGTGTTTTTACTCTTTCGTTTCTGCTTTCTCTTTTTCAGTACCATCGTGACAGCTGTGGCTGCGTCCTGTTTACAAATTGCTGCTAGTCACATTTTCAGTAGTCCTTATGGATTTTGCTTTCCCCTAATACATCCAATTAGGAGGAAATATTTCTCACAAGCACCGACTTGCTCTTCTCCTTGTAATGACATAGTTCTGCAATCCAGGAAACAGTGCTGCATGGTGTCTATGTCCACGATTTCCTGATGTGGGAAAAACGTGTGGAAAGCATCTGGAGAGGAGGAGACCCCTTTTACCAGCTTGTTTCCTGTAAGCGAAATTGGAAGACCTTGTCTGTGCAAATAGATTTCAAAATAGAGTCTGCCCTTTGACTGTCTCCATAATTACACAGCGCTCTCTGTATTTTATTTGGCTGCCAGAGCAGTTAACCCCTGGAAGTAAGGGGCTGATGATGGCGTGACCAGCACGGGTATGCAGACATGACCATGTGAATACACTCTTGTTTGGAGAAGCCTGTCATTAAGACCTTCTTACAATATACTTTTACCAAATTTGAGAATTATTATGTGTTGGATTATGTTGATTAAGATACGTTAGATCCGTAATGTACAGAAAATGTGGAGGTATTAGTTGCAAAAAAGGGGAAAAAAAGAGAAACAAAAAAAAGTTCTTTCATGGCTTTGATGTAATCAACATCTGTCAACAGAATGAATTTGCTTTTGTTTAATTTCGAGGGCTCTTGTCCTTCTACTTTGCCCAATCAGTTTCAACTTCTGCCTCAGGCATTTCCCTATGTTGTTCTTGGAGTTTTTTTTCTTTTTCTCTTTTCCTTTTTTTTTTTCTTTTTTTTTTAGCAAATGCACAGGTTATTGCATGTGAAATGTGAGCTGCTCTTCTGCTACACAGGTTACACAGAGCTGGAAAGAACCTTTAATCTTTCCCATCCTATTTTTGAAGCTTGGACATACCTTTGCAACAGGGGAGTTACAAAGTCAGTGTGTTATTAGACAGTTAAGAGTTACAATTACAAGTAAAGGTCTTTCAAACCACAGCCATTATTTTGGGTTGAAAAATGGGAACATTTGGTAATTAGCAGTAAAAAGCTATGTATTCTTACCTAGTTGCCTTGGCTGGATTCCACATATTGTTACCCTTAGTGATTTTTAATACCTAATTTTAAACTTTAATCCTCAGAAGTTTCAGCAAAATGAATATTTGCACAAGAAGCTAAATTATGCTAGAGTACTAAAATCACCTGACAAGCCAAATGAAAGATCTCTAGTGTTTTACCTCCAAATGAGTATATATTAAGAAAATCTCCACAGTCATTCTTTCTTCAGTTTAAAAAGAAAGATTAAATCACATATTTTGAAAAGAGTTGTCAGAACAATGCTTTTGATATTGTTAACTTTATCAAAAGCAAGTTGATTTTATTTCCTAAATAGTTTGGGATGTTAATTCTTGTAATCCTAAATAATTCTGGTACTCTGCTTCTGTTGATACTATGACTTAATTATTGTAAAATACATTCATTTATTTCTTGTCTCTTTTAAGATGTACCCTTGTATTTATTGTAGCTCAGAACTGTCATGAAGTTTATCCATTGGTAATATTTTTGTTATTTGCTTGTAAAATTGAAATCTTTCATGAATAAATACCAAAAAAATGGTAGCTAACAATCACATTTGATTAATCATGTAAATGAGCAGGTTTTTGCACAGCTACCTCACACTTCATTCATTGAAAACATAGCTTGATAAATTGCTGTAACTGTTAAACAAGAAGCATTAGAAAAGGGCTTATGTGAGAGTTCATTTTCAACATCTCCCGTTAAAAATACTTCTTAACCAGAGGAAAATCACATTTAAATTACTAAAATCAACTTAATTAAGGGTCATTAATAGAGATACACATAAAAAACTCTCCACTCTATGAGTGAAATGGGAGCATTTCATTATATAGTGTAACATGCATGAACAGATAACAATTAAAATAGCCCTAGAGTAAAAGGCTAATAAATATAGGGCACACCGTGCTGCAAAATCAGTCACTTAAAAATGCTCCCACCCATCATAATTCTTGAATGCCATATTCAGCCCCTCTGACTGACTCGTTTAAAAGGAAAAAAAAAATGTAATTTCCACACAAGATAAATTCATCTGGTAATTCACAAGAGCTCACAGTGCATATTTATATTATTAATCCAAATGAAGGTCTGGAAGGTGTGCTGAGGAATCCAGCGGCTCCAGCAGGATATGCGTGCACACAGATTGCACAGTGGGATTCACTGGCGGCTCAGCGGAGCAGTTGTCAGTAATTTTCTGTGCTCGATGCATCCAAGCTGCTGATGTGATTCGGTAACGCTGCTGCTGATTCTCCGTAGTGCAGCTGATAGTAAATATTCTATTGCTCGTGGCAGATGATGTAGCCTTGCTGTTGGGGTACCGAATAAAAACATAAAGGGTCAACTTTGTATCCTAGTTGTGCTGGTCTCTTACCAGCCTACCCAGCTTCGCATGCCACGCTCTCCCGTGGCTGCAGTTTCTGCTGGAAGATGTATAAATGCTATGTTTATGAATTATCTTACAGTAATTAATATACACAGAAAGCTGAACAAAAAGGATGTGCTTGAGCACCAGTGTTGCAGAAGTAAATAAAGGCTCTGAGAAAAGCTTTGATGGGTGTAAGGGGTGGGGAGGAGGGAATCTCTGAGCCAGACTTAGAGAATACAGACAGTTGTTCCTGTCTCAGGTGATTGATGATGTTGCTGTATTGAATTAGCTGGAAATATGGGAGCTTAAAAAATAAAAGGAGCTGTAGAGGCATTAGAAGGCTTTCTTAAGGAAGGAAGTGTGTGGATGGAGTCCAGATTTTCATTATAAATCAGTAACTTCATTATATTTTAATGCCATTTTATTTAATTTTATTTTTACTTTGTAGGATAATGTTTTCTCTTATAATTTTTTATATTTCAAATAAAAGTTTAGTTGTCCTGTGTTTATGATTCGTGTGATATAATTTAGGAATTGTATTTTAGTATGGTGATACTTATTTGCTTGTCTCATTTTATCTGTTCAAGTAGTAGATATTTTTGTATGCATCTGGTTTATAATGAGTAGTTAGTAGAATAACAGCAGGCTACAGTACCTTATTATCCTGTTATTTTGTGACAACATTTGCAGTGTGTCTTTGGGAGAACAGAGGTAAAAATTTTAGTCCAAATAAAAAGGTATCCCTTCTGAATGTGGGCTAGTCGATAGAAATGCACCCATGAATATGGTTTAATGTATTTAAGAGTGTGTATTTTGGGGGTGTGCATTGGGAATAATTGACAAGCACATTTGCACGTTTTCTTCCCCAGTTAAATTGTGACACAGTAGACAAGGTGCCCAGGGAGCATGCTGGGCATCAAGGAGAGCATTTAAAGTACGTGTTCATGTATTGATGTCCATGTGGAATTTAGCTGACTAAATCAGTGAGTATGGGATTTCAATGTATTTGTAGTACCTTTAGCTGTGGTAAGAGCAAGGTACTTCAACTGCACTTTGTAAAGGAGGCAACTTGGATTACATTGTCAGAGTGATTGCTACTTCCGATGGCCCAAAAGTTGATGCCCCAAGAGATTCTGAGCTTCCAAATTCCAGAAACAAGTGCAAACCAGACAGGGAGTTTGTAGGATGCTTTGGGTTCTTCGGACCCACTTACAGTTGCAGGTTAGGTGACCCTTTCTTTTTTTTTCATATGTTTAGGTGTTTTTTGTTAATTGGACAATGATTTTTTTTTTCTTGTGAAGGAGACTCTAGGAATGTAGATTATGAGGCTGCTGTTTAAATTCTAATTAATAGGCTACCAAACCCATTCAGCCCACTGTTAACTGGGCAGCTTCAGTTCCTTGGAGGCACTGTCTCCTGTTTTGAAGCAGGCGCCTTCCATTGGGGTACTTAGGTTATACTGAGAACTTGAGGTGAACCTCATCCTTCAGCTCCACTTTGTTACTTACTAACAATTTAAAAAAACACCCAAAACCCCCCCAAAAAACCCCACCAGTAAAAATTTGCTTGAGTAAAAGCTTCTACACCTGAGTTTTAACCTTTCAGATTTTGGTACCTAAATGTAGCCCTGACCACTGTGCAAAGAGACAGTCGGGAACACCTCTAATGCAAACCCGATGCAACTATTTCATTCAGTCTGGGTTTGGGGCTCCAGTGCCTAACTCGAATCTTCTGTATGGCATGGAATACTGTAAAAGGGCTGTCTGTGAAAGATTGCGCATGTGGAAGGATAATTTCTGCATCTGAACATGATAAATGCATTCAAATGAAAGGAAGGAAGGTACAATAGAATAAAAACATGCAACATATGAAAGAAACTCTTCTGGAAAAAAAAAAAAATTTCTGTAGTTACAAAATATTCAGTAGATTCATTTCTTTATTTCTGTGATATAAAAATGTTTAGTTACTTCTGTTTAAACCAAAACTTTTTACTGAAGAATAATTATTCATCTGGATTACTTGCCATAAGATTGCTCTTGTATTTGTATACATAATGACATTTTTCAGAAGCGGATCAACTGTTATGTTAAACTTATGTTTCAGAAAAAAACTCTATGTTTAGATTGTAGAACATTTGAGTGGTGGAAATACACACTGTGTGTAATTGTAATGTAATTGAGCAGTGTCAATAATCCTTTTGAATTTCCTGGTTTTGATGCTAGCATTGTCTTTTGTGGTGCATTATTTTCGTTTTGATGTCTCTGAGAACCTTTGGGCCTCAATGCCCTTTCTTTTCCCTTTTTTTCCTGTTTTCTTTTTTTTTCCTTTTCCTTTTTTGAGGGGGCAAAATGTGTCATTGCCTGACAACTAAGTTTGAGCTATGAAACTCTCATCCCAAATTCCCATGTGAATTAAATGGAAATCTGAATCAAATAGTCCAAATAAATTACAAATTTTAATCCCTTCAATTACTTTTGGCCAAGATTAAACATATCTCGTGAAGTTTTTTCTGTTGCCCCCGGAACAAAATGAACCCCATTCTTTGCGTCTTGAGCAGCAAGACAAAGAGAAACATTACCTTTGTTATGCTCAGATCTGTGACCAATTCTGCAAAAATACAGCTGAAAATATTGGCTGAAATAACATTAAATCTTCTTTTTTTGTCTTCTCTTTTCTTACTATTGTCCCTCATTAACTGCTTTGCCAAGCCTTGAACAGTGCAGCCATGTAAATTGCTCCAAGCAGAGGCCCATTAGAGCATCACTCCCGTCTGTAAACTATGGGGAATTTATCCACACTGCTTTTTAATGCATCAAACCAAAACAGATTTCGTGTTTTACAAAGCTTAAAAGTATTGTTTGGGAAGTTTTTTTCTTCTCATTTCTTCCATTCTTACTGCTCTTTCTTAAACAGTACAAGATTTGAATTACCCTTGGCAACTACATAAGTTCTGTGCTGTGTTTTACATGGTGCCCTTCTTCTTGCATACTTTCCATTTTGCAAAGTGGAAGTAGAAAAAAATGTTAATAATTTTTAATTTATCTGTTAACAGGTTCTGTGACTGGCTGCCACATAATATTTTCTCCTTGCAATCGTAACTACCTGCACAGGCACTCAAGCAATCATCAGCAAAGATGCTTCTTCTTTCAGGGACAAAGAAATACTGCTTATAGTGTAGTTTGGCCAGCGATGGTTTCTCCAGCTCACAGAGTTCCTAAGGTACTGCAGCTTCTGTTACGTAATCTGTTCTTCAGTCAGTGTAGAGTTTGATTGCAGTCATGATGAAGTGTATTTGTTGTCCAACAGCTGGGGGTTGGATCACTGTCCTGTTGCTTGGTCTGATATTTGAAATAAGAGAGCTGGTGTTCAGCTGTCTACCGTGTTAAACACAGTGATATATTTAGTTATGAGGGAGTTCAAACCTGGGGCTTGTTCAGTTGTAGTAGTATAAATGTGAGTATTGTAATTATCTGTCAACAATTCTGGGTCCAGATTCTTGTTTGGAACAATTATAGACAGTCTTACTAGAAGTCAGTAGGAACCACTCATGATCATCTGAGTCCCTTTCTGTATAAATCTCTAGCAAGCAAATTATAAAAGTGTTTATATTTTGCTGATGGTTTTATTATTTGGTTATGTAAGAAAGAGAATGTACAGTACCTGCTGCTAGCTGTCCCACAACCCCACTGCACATTTTAAACTTGTCTTTTTTGTGCCTGAGTGTTCTTTTTCTTGCAACATATATTTTTATTTACTTTAGAGCCAAAAGGGACTTTTTCATTTTCATGCAAATGCAAATTTAACATGTGCTCCACTTCTGGTTTCCTTTTTTTCCTTTTCTTCTTTTTTCTTCATTTAATTACAGCGTACAGATTAACTGTTTAGTATCTTTCCTTTAGCCAAAAGAAACCAAAGTACCCTTTCTAAAAAGTGCTTCACAGGAAAAGTATTAGTACTTTTCACAATTTTGTTTTTCATTTTAGTATAGATTTTTTATGCCAAATATAGGGTATTTTCACTGACTAGAAATACTAAAAAGTTGTTTGATAGGAAAGCAGATAAGAATGATGGATGTAGGGCTCTTAGCCCTAAGAGGCTGTGGAAGCTCTGTATGCAGGGAGAACATAGGGTTACATGCTCTATATATTTTCAAAAGCTTTAAAATCGTAGAATTTACAAACTTTATTTTCTGTATTTAGATGCTTCTTTTAGGATAAAGAGGAAGAAATATATTGTCATAATGAAAAGTTGTCTTCCCAGATCAGAGTTCTCAGACTGTCTAAAAATCCGTCCAACTCTATGAACTCTGAAAACCTGATGGAAAAGCTATTACTTTTATTCAGAGTATGCCAGAAATCACATTGAAATAACAAAGTGTGTTTTAAGATGTTGGTGTGAAACTGTCCACATAGACATTTGTATGTACGCTTCGTTGGGCTTCTCTCTTAACAGTTCTTAGAGGTCAGTAGGATCATGTCTCAGTTAACAGATAAGTGCCCTCCAAAGGGGAAGGTGAGGATGATGCTGTGTATGGAGTTGCTAATGCAACAAATGGCATTGTTTTCGGGTTTTTTTTAATTAAGGCCCAAACTACTGCAATAGGATGTTATTAAGGTTGATATGGCATTAATTTGAAAGAAATGGGAATCTGAAATTCTGTTGATGTAAGTTCACTAAAGATTCACTTTTTATTGGATTAGATATAAAATACCTGTAGGAGTAGCAATAGTCTTCCTATTTAAAGTCCCAATAGAGTTCATTAGTTGCCCCACTCTTTGTTAGTCCTACACCCTGTTGTTGTATGGTCATGTTGCATACAGCCTAAATGCCTACTTTGTTTTCTGCCTGCCAGCTTGACTCTGTATTTTGTGAAGTCAGTGCAAAACTCACCCTGTGGCCAGCATGGCAGAAAATCAGCCTGGCTGTCGTGGGCAAAGAGATTCTTCCGCAGCCAGTGAAACAGCCCAGGACCCTCTGAGAGAAAGTGCATTTCCATCTCTTGTGCAAGACATTGCTGTTCTTATTAGCTTTCATGTTTATAAACGTCATGAAATTGTTGTGGATTTTAAAAAATCAGGGACTAAATTTCACCCCATGTGAGGGCTGAGAAGTTCTTGTGTGGAAAAAAATGGGGTTTATTACACTTCCCTTGACATAGCAAATTGGGATACCTTTGTGTAATGTTGTAGATGGACAAATTTGGCCACAGCATATGAACTAGATTAATGTGTAAAAGCCTCTAAATTAAAATAAGTTACATCCTAGGGTTCTTAGTCAAAAAACAATCTCATGGATTTCTCAATAGGAATTTTGTCTGAATGAGAAATATGGGATTTGACCAGGTTTAATTTTGAGACTAATTCTGTATGTTTGTCCCATCACTTCTAGTGTTTAGATGCCTTTTGTAGAAAATGTCCCTCTTTGCAAAAGAAAATGAAGTGTTTTTAAGTCTTTCTCCCAGTTTCCTAACTTGAGACTGTCTGGGCTGGAAGTCAGCTGCAGTATCTGGGGTTTCAGCACTGGAAGGCTAACAGACTGTGTAAGTCAGTAGTAACAGGCAATGTTAAGTTCAAAAGGGCAGTGGAAGAAATACTGAGGCAGCCTTGAGGGTTTGCCCTGATGGCTTAGGAAGGTCGATACTACGACAGAAAGGGCAAGCTGCCATGAAGCAGGAGGCAGTATCTGAGAAAATGATCCCATTGTCATGCTCAGTTTTCTGATCTTCATTTTCAATCCTTTTTCTCCAAGCACATAAAGAAGCCAGACTATGTGACGACAGGCATTGTACCAGACTGGGGAGACGACATAGAAATTAAGAATGAAGATCAGATTCAAGGGCTTCGTCAAGCTTGTCAGTTGGCCCGTCATGTCCTGCTTCTGGCTGGAAAGGGCTTAAAGGTAACAATTACAGAAGTCCCATAACAGCTTGGATGTCTTTTATGCTTTCACTTATTTGGGTTTTGTTCCTACTTTTTTTTTTCTTTTAACTTTCCTATAATGTGCATCCAACTTTAGGTTCGATCCTGAAAAAATAAGGATTTATTAACTTTTGATTCAGTACATGATATGCCTGTTTAATTATTTCTGTATTTTGGACCTATGTAGTGCTCAGTTGCTGGCTCAGGTGTAATATCTCTGTGTTTGTAATCTCCCTTTGTTCAGATTGTGTCAAATTGTGTGAGTTTCTCCTAAGGCCCACGCTACATTTTTTCCTTTCATTTCATGGCCCATCTTCCTCATATGTCATTCTTTCCAGCTCTGCGTGTGTAGAAGCCCAAACTTGGTCTGCCTTCTCCATTCCTGTCCATCCTTCAGCCCTCACTGTCCTGGGGGATCCAATAACACTCATAGAGCTGCTGTTGGAAAAAACAGCTGCCAAATTCTACACAATTTTCCAGAGTGCATTGATAATAAAGCCTCATGGTTCCCAGAAACGTTCCTACAGTATGCTTTTTGGGATACCTCCCAAGAAAAAATGTAGAGGGAGGAGCCTACTACCAGGTTTTGCAGATGATTAAGTGCTTTTTTAGCCTTGCCTTGGTATTTCATGTAATAGCATATTGGATAAGGTGAAATGGGTTGAGTAGCTATGAGATGCAGAGATAGATGGGGACTGTAGGTCAATGCCATTGACTTAAAAGGGGATTTTTCTTTCAGCTATCATCACTCTTTCACAAAGGTTTAGTTCTGGAGCTGGGATGGCCAATGTAAAATTGCCTGAATCTTTAATCTTACTTAGTTTTGTGTGTGTTTAACTTTTTAATATTCAATTATTTCTCAGTACAATAAAACTTACTTATTTAAAGTTAAGGGCATATACATGTTTCTGAAGGGCCAGGGTGCAATGTGGGTTTTGAATGAGAGCAGTTTTTCACAAATACTCTTCAGTTGTTATCATGTGTAAGTACACAGTTATGCGGTATGGTGTAGTTTATGATGCAGTTCATAGTATGTGCCAAATCATGCATAATAGCAAAATACTACACACTCATAATGAATATTTTGGAGAAAAAAAGGTGTATAAGGTAATAATTACATAACCAGGACCTGTGTACTGGGAGGGAGGTGGCATTTGGAGTTGCAGTGCTAAGACCCCTGCCCGGGTCAGTCACAGACTGGTGGTGAGGTCTGTTTTTCACAAGTAAGTGTTTGTTCAAGGCTCCCCTGATTGGGAGAATGCTCCAAAACCCTCCCTCATTGACAGTGAGCATCTTCTGCTTTCCAGCCTGTTGCTGCACGTGGTCAGTTTATACCCATCTGTTCTTGTGCCACCACTGCTCTTTAATTTAAACAGCTTCCTGCCTTTCCTTGAGTCTTCCCCTTCATGCAGGAATAGAGCTGTGCACCAGACTAAACAAACCAAGCTCTTTCAGGCTATTCTCTTAAGCTAAACTCTACATTCCTGTTTTACCTGAAGAGTCCCATCCCTCCACCTGTTCCTGTTATCTTGCTGAACCCACCTTGCACGCAGTCCTCCAAACTGACTCTTGCCTGTGCTTTAGCTAGTTGCAGTAAGATCCCCCAATATAACAAGGGTGCATTATAATTCATGGATACAGAGAGATATAGTTTGATCATGGTTTTGATGTTACCATTACTGCCTGTGGGACTTCAAATTACAATATGGTATTGTATATTATAGATTTCCTGGTTTGAGTTACAGATTTGGGAACAAAGCAGCAGATTCTATGACATATAAATATTTTATTATATACCATTGAATTGCCCTGCTCCAAATAAGGGATTAGGTGCACAGTAGGTGCCACCCCAAACTTGCCCAGCTAACAAAAGTGTCTTTAAAAGTAAAGCACATACTGTTAAAAGCAGAACTTCTCACAGGGTGTAAGCCATGCAGAGACCAGAGGTCTGTCTGCTGAGTATGCGAAAGCCACATCAAATTGCTTGAGCAAAACAGCAGTAGACAGCAGCCAGTCGGGTACATAGCAGTTCAGTTTGTCTGTGGGCTAAAGATGAAGATGTTTCAGCAAAGGCAGGAGCAATAAATCTATATTTATCGAGAACCAAGAGCTTCCATATCCAATGCAGACAGCATGCCAAGGCTGCGGCTGCCATCCGAGCACTGAGGTTGCAATGGCTACTGCAAAGCAAGGGACATGTGCAGTAATCCCAAATCCTGGTCTTGAACCCAGGTTCATTGCTCCTCACCTGCCCAATAACATTTCTGTGCTGAACAAAATTCAGCTGGGTAAACAGACCTGGTTTTGTCCTTAGCACAGTACACAAGTGCACTCTCCTGTATTCACTGTGCATGGCCACTCAGTATTTCAATATATGACTGTCTCCTGCACCACAGCCTACCTATATTCCACATGTTACTTCAAAATCACAGCCACTGTGATTTTTCCTTCAGTGTGCTAAGAATGATACTCATATCTGTACTAAGTATGATTTTCAAAGGCTCGGAACTCATTCAAATCAAAATCAATTTACAGAGGAGCCCTCAAAAGTACTTCTCAATGAGAGAGGTTTCCGTACCAAATTTCAAATTTCAGCTCTAACCATTCCAGAGACAGAGGTGATCCAAAACAAAAGGGAGAAAATTGTTATTTTAAGCATGTGCACTTTCCACTCCATGGATACTCAGAAAATGGCTGAATGATTTATGAGAGGGGGTTTTTTTTTACATATGTAAAATCTTGAGGAAAAGATGAACCTAGAAAACATCAAGCATAAAAATGAAGATTTCTAAAAATGGTGGGTCAGTGTTTGTAGATTCACTATGATCATCCAGGCTATGGCAACTTTAAGTAAAATATCCTCAAAATTTGAAGCTAAATATTTAAATATTTTATAAAATTTAAGAATACCTGGGAAACAATTTCTTTAAATGCCTAAATACATTATGGTAAATGTACTGGGCAATTACAAGACTTAATATCCTTTCTTCTACAAATAAAAAGGGAAAGTAATGTTATGTTTTAAGGGACTGAAAGCATTGAAACAAGACATTTCTATAGCAGCTACTGAAATGATGCCATAGGAAATTGGTGTCTTTGAGAAAATATATATGGAAAAAAGAATGGAAAGGAAGTAGACAGTATTTTAAGTTTTCTAGGAACCTTTGAGTGCTCATTTCTACTGCATGCTTTATTTAAAACCTTTTTTTCTGAAAAAAAAAAGTGCATATATCACTAAAATATATCAGACAGTATAGTGTTTTGTATCAAAGCAGCGTATTTGAAACATCCAATATTTCATTGAAGCTTGGCTTCAATCACATTTAGTAAATATAAGAAACTCTCTTTGCTTTTTTAACAGGATGTTATGTTTGATATTTTAGGTTGGCATGACAACTGAAGAAATAGATTCCATTGTTCATCATGAAATAATCAGACAGAATGCTTATCCATCACCTCTGGGCTATGGAGGTTTTCCAAAATCTGTTTGTACTTCTGTAAACAACGTGGTATGTCATGGCATTCCTGACAGGTATTTCCTCAATAATGTACATTTTACAACTGGGAATTAAAATGTTAAACTGAAATTTATAAATTGTATTTAATATTGAACATACTTCAGCTTAACTAAATGTCGCATGTAAATGCATTTTAGATGCAGAACGTGTTGCCACATGATGCTGATAGCTGTTATAGAAATGTATGTGAAATAGAAAAAAATGTATTATCCTGTTTGTCCAGTCACTTAAAGAAAAATAGTATATTGCATTTTGAGTTTAGTGTGTGGGGGAAAAAAACCCAGTACAGTCTGCGGGTTTTTTTATCCAGCAAAATAAGTATAGGCTAAGGAATAAAAATATTTGAATTTATGTGGGTTTTTTTTTTATATTCGCAATACATTCAGCTAGTCACAAAGTAAAATATGAACCCTAGTGAGAGTAAAAGAATAAATATAATGGTAGATTTTTCAGGTGTTGATATGTTTTTCTGGTAGTTGTTTCTCATTATTTTACATTCAGCTACACTTGTTCTCTAAGTAGTCAGAGCTGAACATTAAAAATGGTTATTCTGTTTGCTTCTGCCTTCCTCCATCACAAAATACCTACCCCTTGATTTTTTATGTATGTGTCATTAGGTGTTTATTCTTATATTCCCTTTGTTGGAAACTGTCTGTCACCATTTTTTTTTTTTTCTGTTTATGTTTCAGTCGACCTCTTCAGGATGGAGATATTATCAACATTGATGTCACGGTGAGTAATTCATATAAAAAATAGTCTTTGATCAACTTTAGAATCACTAGTAGCAACAGGAAGAATAGTGGATTGGAGATGGGGGATGCACAGATGGATGTGCTGTTTACTTCTGAGCCAAGGCACAAGCAGCTGGTTTCCTTTTTTGTTTTTAACTGTGTGTTTATTCCAGCTAGACCCAGGCCTGACTTGAATTTAGGACTGGAATCAGATGCACTGAGATCAATGTTGGCCTAAGTGAAATGTCAACCCAATCCTGCTATGTGTCATGTTTTTGAGAAGGTGTAATTGTTATTGATCCACTGTGTAGTTAATGCAGAGCACCACAGTACTGGGCAGCAGCTGAAGATAGATATGTATGAGATGAGCTAACATGAAGAAAGCCAGCATTTTTCCTTCACTCTGCCAAGATTGATCTTCCTCTTCCTGCTGATTTTGAGTGGGGCCTGACATTATCTTACTCTGTCATTAGAGGCTACATTGGCCTGTGTATGTCAGTCTATTTGGACAGCAACTCTTTTGCTAGCAGTGTTCCCTACATTTATTAAAATCCTCGAAGGTAGCGTTATGTTTCATTTCTGGTATAAAAGCCCTGAACCTTTTGAGCAGAAACAGAAATAGTGTGATATAACCGTGACTTAATATTTCCAGGGAATCATCAATTACAGCTATTCAAATAAAAACGGGCTGGGTTTTCCTAGGAGCAAGAAAGCACATGAACTGGAAACCTGATTCTCATTTCATTTATGAAAAAAAAATATTTGTGTCTTGCAGAAGTTTTTTTCTTTTTGCTGTGCATGTTTTTATTTTTCTGAAGTGCTATTTATTTCTAATATGAACACAGATGTTTTTTGAATCCCACCATTATTTTGCAATAATATGTCACATACAAGGGAGTAGAATCTCATAAAAACTAGCTTTTTTAATCATTGAAGAAACTATTGGTAACTTGATACTATTTTCATACTGGCAGAGTGAAGAAATCTTCAGCAGACCTACCTCTGAGCATGAGAGTCAAGCTTTCTAAAATATTTTTTCTATTAAAATTAGGGTCAATGACCTTTTTCCCATTATATACTCACTTGTGATTCGGGACTGGCTTTGGTTTGGCTTGGGTTTTTGATCTTTTTCAATTCTTTCCCATCTCCATACTTTCTAATTGTAGAATTCTAACTATCAGGTTTACACAGTGCAATCTAGCATTTTTTAACTTTATTTTTGACCTTCATTTTTACTTTGGTGAACTGGTGTCACTTTGCTCAGTTTATTAGACTAAATCAGTTTGTAACACCTGAGGATTTAAATCCTATTTCTTTGTACCTCCTTAAGGTTCATTTTAATTTTTGTTCAGTCTGTCAAGATAATAATGATACCTTAGATTAAAAAAAAAAAAGTGCAGACTCGTATCACAAATACTTTCCATGATAAACTAAATGAAATATTTTTGTATTAACATAGTGTGCATATCTTGTCCACTCTGCTTCACAAATGTCTGACTAAATATTACTGGCCTTTTTGAAGACATAGATTAATTTGCTTTTAATCTACTCTCATAAAATAAAATAAAATAAGTCTTGACATTTCTGCAAATGTGAAGATTCCTACAAGGATGGGAATTGCTGACTATCTTTGTCAGATTTTTTTTTTTTAAATTTAAAACTGATCTGGGCTATGTATGATAATTGCTTAGTCCAAAACAGCTGAGGAAAAAATACTACTTTTCAGCATTATTAACTGATCCCTTAGCTTATTTTTAATGAACAAAACTGGGATGTTTCACAGCTGGACAGAATAAAAATCAAAGTAAATATTGCACAACAAATTGTTTATAATTGTGTACAGGTTCTATAAAGTAATTAAATAATACTCAGGTTGTTAAGTGTAAATACCTAGCACTATGTACAAATTATCTGAACAAAAAAATCCATTTTAGCACAATTAAAATGGTAGCATTTCATAGATGAAATACAAATTTTATAGGCTTGAAACACATAGACTTGAAAATGTGTTTTAGTAGAGAGACAACAGTGTTACCCATTACTGGATCCTCAGCACAGTGCAATTTTCAGCCTGTTGTTAACAGGTTAATGTTTCTTACAACTTGGTCTTTCACTGAATTTTAAGGAAATAGTATGTTACAGTTGCTGTGGTTGTAGTTTATTAACATCAGAAATATGTAATTGCGGTGGATGGGCTGCAGTAAATATTATTATTGGTTTTGTTGTCGGTTTTTTGTTGTTGTTTGGTTTGGGGTTTTGTTTGGTTTGGTTTTTTGTTTGGTGTGGGTTTTTTTTAAACTTTCCTATGTTTTAAATCTGCGTTTGCTTTTCCGGGATGATGATGTTTAATGTTGGGGGTTTGTGTGTTTTACTTGCTAGAGCTAAAAGCAAACTAGTTCAGTTTAAATATGAACTATCTAGTTTAAAACCTGCCCAATGGGCATTAAATACAAAAATAGAAAAAAAAGATTTTGTGGTAGTCTGAACTGGCAGAGGAAGGTGTAGAGCAGAGGATTGCAGCTGCTTTTTGCCGGAGTGGTGGCAACCCAGTTGGGCCCTTGCTGGCACTCACCTTTCTTTAAAATACCCCTTGCTCCTAATGGCCTGCATTTTCTTTACTTTTCAGCCTGAAGACAAACCTGGCCTTGGGATAAACTGTCTGTAGCATGGGTTTTTTGGGGTTGTGGGGTTTTTCTAGTTTGGAATCAACCAAAAAGAATGTGAGTCTGTCTTTCACAAATAGTTTGCCAGTGGCAAAAGTTCAGTGGTTTGAGCTTGGTGAGTAATTAGTTGTAGAAGGATAGTTGCCCACTGTTTGAGGGAGGAAAGATGTTTTAGAAGATCAAAACTGTGCACCATTATAATTTGTCTTTTTGTAGGGAAATTTGCCTCGATCTTACAATTATGGGCCTGCCTGCCATGGTGCAGAGCTGCAAACCCCATTTTAATGGTATGTTGCAGAGCTCCATAGTGCATAGCCAGGATTTCTTATGCCCAACAGAGAATTTCAGGAGACCTAAAATTTAAAACCTATGAAATGTCAAAAAGAAAAGAAAAAAACAATATGTAATTAATTCAACAGCATGTTTCATTTTCAGAACATGAAATTTTTCAGTGCCACAGCAGTACATTTATTCTCTCAAAATTCATCTCTGGAAATCAGAAGTAAAAATCCAATGTTAATGCCACGTTGTAGCTGAAAAATGAGATTAAAGAAAACCTGCAACAGCTGACAGTGGATTTGGTCCATGCTTTCCATGGGGTTCACTCTGGCTGTTGGTAGCAGGATATGGCTCTCACCTCAGAGCTCCAGCGAGGGCTGCTGGCTGCGGACATACATCTCCCTGCCAGCCACCAACAGGTTCCCCCGTGCCCATGGCCAGCACTGGGGCTCAGTGCCCTGCCCCTCTGGGGGGCAAGCAGGTCCCTGGCCACAGGGGCAGGGGCCAGGATGAGTGAGCACCTGACAGCCCCAAGGTCCCTTCAGCCCATCCACGGCCCCCACCCATCTTCTCACAAACAGCCCAGTTATCCTCATGTCCTGTAGCTGAGCAGTGTTACTGTCTGGTGCACTGCTGGGCACTGATGCACAGCTTCTGCTTTTCTTGAATTTTTAATTGTCAGCACTGGCAACGCTTAGGCACCTTGCAATCTTTCAGGCTTTTTTTCTTTCCTTTGCAATGTTCTGCTTTTCCAGTCTTGCAAATATGACTTACCTGTCTATCAGTTGCAATATATAGCTTGGTCCTAGAAAGAATGGATTTAATTAAGAAGACGATCTGTTTCTGGATGCACAATGAGAAAATGTCTTTACATTTCTTCATGTGTTTAGGTGTATTACAATGGCTACCATGGTGACACTTCTGAAACCTTTTTGGTGGGCAATGTGGATAAATCTGGTGAAAAGTTAGTGGAGGTTGCCAGGAAATGTAGAGATGAAGCAATTGCAGCTTGCAGACCAGGGGCTCCGTTCTCTATAATTGGAAACACAATCAGGTAAGCCTTATATTGACAAGTAAAAGGAGGGCTGGCAAGTGGGACAAAGGTTATTGGTGGTTTGGTATAAAGCTGATGACATGTTTTATGATTCAAAACCATCATTTCAGCCTGATATCAGTATGTGAACTGCCAAGCTATAATGTTGTTCCTTGGCTAAGAGGTATTTTTTTTAAAGTGAATTATACTAGGGTCAGCAAAGATAACTGTAGAAAGAGACAAAGATATTCATAAAGTAGATTTAAATTAACAGATGTAATTTACAGTGGGCTTTTGTTTATTTTTTATTTGTGTGTGACACTACACCACATCTGTCTAACAGTGTAAGACAGTTAGAAACCATTGTTTTCATTGAATGTTACAAAGGAATTAGTCAACATAAATAAGCTCTTTGTTTAAAAACTACAAAAATATTTAACTCGAGAGCTTCTGATCTTACAAAGAGCAGTGCCTGCTAACGTCACAGGGAAAAAAGAGCTGACATTCAGAGATTTTTCCCTATTTTGTATCTCTTCTAGCTTTTACATAAATGCAGTCATGACTCTTCTTCTGCTGATGGCTTTAAATAAAAATGCGACTTAGTTTTTTGAAGGTACCTATGGATTATTTTAAAATGTTTGCCAAAAAAAAGAAACAGACATTTATCATACACATTTCATTAAGCAATACTTCTTCGGACTGCTAATGGTCCCAACAAGCTATTGAATTCATTCTGATTTCTTAAAAGCTGCGAGTCTTAGTCACCTTGAAAGGATGCTGCTTTTTTTTTTTCTTTGTAAATCTTCAAATACTTTAAGAAAAAAAGAGAACAGCAAAATATCAGTTAGATGTATTTATAGCTTTAAAAATATTGTAACAGAGTCTGAATCAAACTTTAGTAAAACCTCTTTGGGTTATATCTGAGAAGCTTTTATTGAAGACTTTGTATAAAATTGTGTTTTTGACAGTTTTAAATTATAGGCTAACTAGCCTGGAGAAAAAGGATAGTGTCTTTCTGTTCTTTCATAGGAAATGTTGAATCAGACCCCTACTGGGAAAAGAAATTTAATGCATATCTCACTATCTTACTGTCCATGAATATAATAGAAGTGAATTCAAAATGTAGTTTTATTTTTGCAAATGGGATGAGTCGATAGATGCACCTCATATTTTTGAACACCTAGGGTTCAACAAATTTACTGGTGGTGCTCTTGCATTTTAACAAAATTTATTCTTGAGTAGAAGGGGGCACAGAACACTGGATTCTTATTCAAGCATTCTATCGAGCTCTGCATTCATGGCTGTGTCTAAAGGGCATGTCAGCCTTTGATTCTCTCTGAGAGGTAATTATCCTTTTCCTGTCACGGAACAACAAATGATAGCTAACTACAGAGGCACATTTGCAGTAGTCACATTCATCAACTGCAGAAAAAAAAATTCAATTTAATTGTGCAACACAGCTGCACATAGGCTTTTTGAGCATTTCTGTTGTTCTCCCTGTCTTGCTATTCCTCCCTCCAGATCTATTTTTTAAACTTTTTTTTCTGGTTATTTTTTCCCCCTTTTTGTCTCTTCTTCCATTTTTACTCTCTGTACTTTCTTGTTAAAGTAATTTTCTTTTGTGGCTCTCATTCTTTTTTCCCCATTGAAGGCTATGAATGTAGAAAATTATCACAATTACTCATATAATTGAGCCTCTTTGTAGCAAGTGCAACTCCAGTAGCCTTTCTCCATCATGAAAATGGTTTCATTATAGGGTTTTTCATATTCTCTGACACCATCTACACAGAGGAACAGGCGTGCAGATGAGATGTACTAGGAACAGGGTAGATCAGTAAGGTCACAGTAGGAATAATTAGCTCTGCTATGGAAAGAGCATCTAGGCCTTTTACTGCTACATAAATGTACTGTCCATGGCTTTTAGTCACAAAAAAACTTACTAACAAATGGAGCTCCCGCCTACTACTTTGAAAAAAAGATTTGTATCAACACTACAATTTTCCATCATTAAGACTAATAACACAGAGCCTAGTATACATCAAGGGGAATAAAAAGAAAAATCTCACATTCAAGTGGCGGCTGGGTGCTGACCTTTGTTCCCTTTTTTTGTGTTCAACTTAACTCTTTACAAAAAAGAGCCACACGCCACACCAACATGCAGGTGAACTCCAGCTAGTGCTAGCAAAGCATGGCATTCAGTTGGAAAATCTGATAAATCTCCATGCAGGATAATGCATTTCATTACAGATTCACTACATTAATCCTAGCTGTTTTAAAAAAAAAAAAAAGGAAGAAGAAGAAAAAGAACTGAGTTGAATGTGACATTGGATTTTTGCTGTGTTGGTGCAGAGGTCAGTTTACTTGCAAAATGTAAATATATAGTCAGTGTCCCCTTTGCAAAGCAGATTAATTGAACCTAGTAGCTGTTCAAAACTGCACATGAAATAGCAGGTCATTAACTTTATTTCTCAAGATTTTACCGTGCTGATGATTTAAATGTGCTGATTTGTTTAGAGCTACTTTAACACTGCCTCTGCTGAAAGATCGCCTTGGCTTGGTGAAGCTGTGTTTCAGGTTATTTGTTATTTGACATTTGCTTGCAGACAGACATATAATACATATATATATATACACCAAAATCTCAAGTTTCACAAGAGTTAGATATCATAAATGCCTGAGAACAGGCACCTACAAGCTGAAAACATTTAGATCCATCAGAATGGCAGTGCGTCCGGGTTTCTTTCATCAGTTTTTTTATAAAGGTGCTCATATGCACAATGCTTCTTACGCACAAATAACCAGAATATTTCCTTTCTACAGTAGGTTTCAGAGTAATTATATCTTGGGGTAAGTTTGCAGTCAATATTCTAACATAGTCTTTGTTATGGAAGCTCAATAGCTGACACTGAGTATTTAATTGACAGCAGTTCATTCTCCCATCAGCTACAAGTTGCAAATAAAAGATTGCATGGATTCGTGAGTTACTTTGCTTAGAAAAAATTTGGTCTTTGCTAACCTCTTTCTATTGAAAGGCATATCAAAACTATTGGTCAGTTCCAGTGTAAATGGAATACCATTTTTGACATTTTCAGACAAAAATAAATCTAGTTTGAAATCTGCCTTTTAGACAGTGAGTCTAGGTTCATGAAAGTGTTGTGAGTGTAGAGAGCTAAAAAACTTAAATGTGGTGTTGTTAAATAAACCAAATTTCAACTCCTACAATAAAAAATAGTACTGATGAAAGTATTAATAAATGGTTTAAAATGTTTAACTCATAAGTATATGTTTTGATATTAATTTAGAACAATATAAAGCAGATTTTTTTTTTAAATCTGTTTCTATCAGATTATGCACATTTAAACAATAAGTGGCTCAGGCAAAATAAGTCATTTTAATGTCATCTGTGATAGATTTTCCTTGACAGCTACTGTAAATTACAATTACACTGCTTCTCTCTGCACTTGAAAGTAAGCATTGCAATAAATTATCTTTTATTTCAATCCATCATGTCTGCTTTCAGAAACAGAGAACCTCAAATAAAAGTTCAGCACTATTGTAAGAAAAATACAGTAATTTGTGTTCCAGTTTGAAACTAAAATGTACCTTTCTTTCAAAAAACAATTGTTGGCTTTCAAAAATATTACTAATTATACCTCAACATTTATTGTCATTATAGGGAATCCCTGAACTTGTGCATTCCCTCAGTCTAGGATTACTATTTCAGAAAAAAAACACTTGAATATTTTCCCTGTAGAATTTTGTAATTTCTCAAATTAGATCCTATGGCACTATTCAAAATAGGTATTTTTATCACAAATAAATATAGTTTAGGCTAATGGTGGTTTCAATACTTTTTTAAAAAAACCATAAAACTAGTATGCCATTCAGTGGCCATTTTGCTAATAATATATCTAAGACAAACATGATTAGTTCTAATTAAAAAAAAAAAAAACCAAAAAACAACTTGCCTAAATAAGAACACAATTATCATGGGGCTGTTACCAGTTTCAGTGTTTCTCAAGTATATTCACTGCCAAGAAGTGTAAGACAGATTTGTTTAACAGCTTCAGCCATTCATGTCACGCTGCTCTGCAGGACTGTTTTTGGTAAAGTTTCGTCCCTGGTAAGAGAAGCTGACACTGTGGGAGAAGCATCCCTGGCTAAGAATCAGTTCACCAGGATGCTCATCCTTGGTAGCAAAGCAGTCTGTGCCATCTTGTCAAATCAGTTAAATTCTTTCTTCCCTTGTGCCACCACAGAGCCCAGAGAAGCAGTTGCTATCAATCCTGAAAATTGGATTGTTTCAGTTTTTTTTCTTCAGCAAGTGCTAAGAATACTAGACCAGATCTACCTTGAGGAAAAAGTGACAAAATTTGGTAAAAAGAAAAGAAAATGCTCCTCTAGATGCTCCTAGAGGGTGTCTGCACAGGACAGCCCCCTAAGGAAATTCTTTCAACCTGCTTTTCAGCTTCTTAACAGGAGGGATTTATCACCCAAGAGCTCCTTTCAGGGGAAGCTTGAGTATCAGGGAAAGCTTTCTAGAGAGTCAGTCCTGCCTGTTCCTGCTTTGTGGCAATTTCCCTGTTAGGCTGCTGTCAGGACAGCAGTGCATGTCTCCACACTTATCCCTCCTTTCAGAGAATTAGCTGTTGTCTGGCAACATAGAAAGAGGATGCTCAGATGGCAACTGACACCCATCTCTCCTGTCTCCGCTCTCCAAAGCGTGATACCACCATATGACAGGCTCTGACAATGGCTTCAGGAGGATAGCTTGGCCCTCACTGATGTTCTTTTATCAGCTGGGTCGCTGCCCATCCATCCCAATGCCAGACACTCGGCCTGGCTTTGCCATCAACAAAAGAAAAGCAGCACTGCAGCTACTCTTGACTCCGCAGCCACTGGGATGGAACACATGGCAGCAAAACATAAAATCAAGTACTGGGCTCACTAAATAATTATGCTTTTAATCCTGCCCAATTCACCTCTGCCCACATTGCAACAAAGATTACTATGTGTAATGATAAATGTTGTCAATGGGTATTTTTAACAATGATTATTCTGAAGAACCTTTTTTTTTTCTCTTGATGCTGTCTTGTGAGGTGTGCCTCTGCTGCCCCAGCATTTGCTCTGGAAATGATTTGCTGGGATGTGCCCCATGGACAAGGGGAACTGGCAGACTGGCACATCCTTTCCCACAGCAGATGCCAGGCAATCCAGCTCAGCCATGCCAGCAGCCTCTGCCTCCTGCCTTCACTACTTTCCCACTTGCAATCAGTGCTCCTCCAGCTGTCTAAGCTTATGCTGCCTGTCTGCCAGAAGCATCTGATGAAGTTGGGGCTGCAATCTTGTAAGATTGTCTTATGGGAAAGCTGCAAAGAAAGGACACCACTGACAGGTCTTGAGCTGGGCAGTGAGACAGTGAGACCAAAATGTTGAGCTGTTGTCAGCAACGAATGGTAAATGTGTGCAAAAATGCTCCACTCCCTGGCATCTTGATTTTTTAATCAGATTCCACAGCCTGAGAATCCTGGAGACTGGAGAGGCTGACCAAGACCAGTAGTTCAATTCACTCTTCTCAGTGCTGTTTCAAAGTTACAGCCAACGTGTACATTTACGGGATTACCTTTGCAAGCTGTAGCTAGGATTAGCAGCTTTGTTTTTTTATGAAGACTGGGTGTTTTACTGTAACCCCACAAGGATGTAAGAGCTTACTAGGATTTATTAAATACTCCAAAGTAAAGCTTGTAGTTGTGGAGAGAAAGACCTCATAGGACCTTCTGAAGCACATGCAAATACTAAAACCAGATTGAAAGTAGCTGAGTTTCATACCTGCAGCTTATTTTCTCCATAGTTTTTCTGTGTGTCACTTCAGGTCTGTTGACCATGTTACGTTTTATGTAAAGAATACCAAGGCTCTGTATGTAAACAAGAGGGAAGAAGAAGGGGCATGGTGTCTGTCAGTGTAGATGTCAAAGCCCTGGGATCTTCAGGATCTCCTCCAGAATCCCCTGTTTTGATCACAGTCAGTAGCCACTGAAGTACTGATGCCAACAGAGTTGTTTTCAAGCTGTTTGGCAAGAGAGTGGTAGAATTCACCATTGAAATGCGTATGAACCATTTCTTTGTCTGCATGAGGACAGGATACTGTTGTAACACTGCCTTCCGTGTGCCTCGGTGCTTGTGCACTTGGTGCCCAACATGCAGCTCCTGCTGCTACTGCCACCCTCCTTGGCAGCAGCTGAATGCTGAGGCTGGATCTTCCCCTGCTCACTGGAAAGAATGTAACCATGGTGCTCAGAAGAATAGCTGCACAGAGAAAAACTATTTCTGTCTTGCCACAGAACATGGATTTTTCTGGAAGAAAAAATCCTGTAGTAATACAAAAAATGACCATGCTCTGTCAATGGTCAGGGATGCCATGTAAGGACATCAGCTAAGCTGAACAGTTAGTGTGATTGTCTATGATTTTGCAAAAATACTGGCAGAAGCAGATGAAAGAAAACATTTTCACATGTTGCATGGATGGCTTCTCCCATCTCTCTTCAGAGAATCACTTCACTCATATGGGAGTCATCATCTGCATTGCTCTGGGCTTGGTCACTGGAGATCTTGGATTTTGTGTATGTTTCTGAGGAATCTGGCTTTCTAACTCATTGCCATTCCCTGTACTTCTTGCTTGGCCTTCAGCAGCATCATAGCCAGCAGGCCCAGTCTCTGACCCAGATATGGGGGACATGATAGAAAGGCAGGGGAGAAAGTATTTTCCATTTCTAGTAGGACTTCTCATTGCATAATCCTTCATGATTTTTTTCAAAATAATTGATATATAAAGGTTATGTATGTATAAATGATTTATAAAGCCCAGACTTTGAATGCAAACAAATGAGGCCCCAATTTCTAGCTTTATCGGTAATCCTCTTTGTCAGTACTTTGGAGTTCGGGGGTAGCTAAACCTGAAATTTCCATTCTTCTCTGAAATTACTGAAGAAATGTGATGAGTCTTTATATCAGAGCAATGGGTAGGTAAAAGGTGATATACAAATCCTGTTAAAATATGCTCTAAGGTCCGAGCACTGCAGCTTTATTAACCAACTCTACTCTCTCATTGCCATTTCACTGTGGTGGAGCAGCATGTCCCTCAGTTGAGTGGCATTTAATTCTGGGACGATGACCCATGGGCATTGGAGCCAGCACTGCAGAGTCTTTGGAACCTGGTGTGCAAAGGGGATTACTTTGTACAGCAAGCTGAGGCCACTTTACACCTGAATAAAAGCTACCCCATGGGGTTTAACAGGCTTTAATTTCTGCAACAGCTTTACCTTTAGTTGAGTTTCTTAACTTTTTCAGTTTTCCACCTGTAATGAAACTATGAGAGAGCATTTTCTAAGATGTAAATATAGACAAACCTAAAGTTCTTCAGTGCCTACCTTCATTCAAAATAAGCAAATGAAGCTTTTAATGTTATAGGCAAAATCTCTTCAGGCTAAGTGCCTTCCTGTCTTGCTCCTGTTTGATTTTAGAAATAGGGTGGGGATGATATGCAGGGACAAGGGTAACTTTCTTGTCACTTCTAATCCATTTCCAGATCTTCCTGAATCTCTACACTCTTCTGGTTTGGATATGGGCAGGCCTCCTGGCTGAGCTTCCTCAAATCACTCTGTCCACCACTGCCTCCACTACTGCTTGAGTACAGGGAGAGCCTGAAAGTGAAGCCTGCAGACATGGGGTGGGCCAGCAGCCAGAGGATACCCCATGGATCTCTAGGTCCTCCAGTTTCGGGGAACTGGGATAGCAATTTGCTTTCCTAGCATGGGTAGGGATAAGTGCCCAGCCACGGTCCTGCAGGCAATTCTCAGAGATGCTTCACACTGAGGCAGGCCATGAAAGGCAGGGCAGATCTCGCAGGCAGAACTGAAACACTGTAATTGTTATGATTTAGTTTTGCCTCTGTGGCGATAGGTTCATTAGAAATACATTGTTATTTAGCATGAACGTATTTGCTGGATTTTCAATACATTTTTATACTAAATGTTTGAAGTATTATGAAACTTAAGTAGTAGGGCTCTTAACTCTCCCTGTTGGCAGCAGGAGCCTCTTCTGCAGGAAACCCAGTGCAGGCCCCTGGGTATGCAGCCCAGCACAGGCTCTGCACTTACAGAGAACTCGGTAGAGGCTGCAGTTTGATGGTGTGCTGGGGCCTTGGCTGCCCAGCTAGACGACTTTAGCTGTGCCGTCTTAAAATGAGTTCCCAGTGAGCTTGTGGAAAAGGTTACCCCTCCATCAAGCAGGGAGACAACACACTGCCGTTTTACTTAGCCAGCAGGGCTGGCACAGGAGCTACCAGTCTCTACTGGCAGGCATGTTAACTCTGAAACCTAACAATGGCTCACCCGTGCTCGCTTCAATGACTGTTTCAGAACGGTCGCAAAGTGGTGACCCAGTGTGTCTGTAGCAACGCGGTAGCAGGGACTGGGGCCGTCTAGCGGGGGTGGTGGTCGGGACACGCACCCTGACAGGTCCTCTTTGCCCCCGCAGCTCCGTGGCGTGGCAAGGTGGCTTCCAGGTCTGCCCCTTCTTCGTCGGCCACGGTATCGGGTCGTACTTTCACGGGCACCCCGAGGTGTGGCACCACGGTAAGTGGCCCCCGCCGGCCGCACCCGTCCCCCCCCGCGCCGCTCCGCTCCGCCCGGGCGTTGAGAGAGCTCCGGGCAGAGGGAGAGGGAGGGCGGT
>VZTE01004150.1:1454630-1569588 GCA_013397775.1 Eulacestoma nigropectus
GTACATAAGTTATAATGTTTCTTTGAGACAGTAAAATTATGGTTTGGAAAAAGAGACACGCATGCTCCCTGTCTCGTAGCGCGGCCGGGAGCGGCGTCTGGGCCAGGCTCCGCGCTCCGCGGCGGGACGGCGGTGGCCGTAACCGGGAGGCGAGACGGAGTGAGAGGAGCGACGCGCCCCGGACAGGGCAGCCTGTGTCCCGTGCGCCCGGCCGGTCTCAGTTAGGCGGCGGCAGCCGTCGCGATGGGCCGCGGGACCCTCGGCGGAGGGGTCGCTCGGGGCCGAGATGGAACCTGGCACAGCTGCCGGGACGGGAAGGGAATGTGGGCAGGCCGGGACAGCCCCGGCCCCCGTCCCGACAGCCGAGCCGGCTGCCTACCCGCGCATCCCGCGGGAGGCGAAGCTGTGCCGGTGCCGCCGCCGTCATCCCTGCCCCGGACCGAGCCGTGCCCGCTCACCGGAGTGGCGCAGCGCCGGGCACAACCCGTGGCTATTGCTGGAGTGGGTACAGGGCTACAGAGCTGAGGGAGCCGGGAGCGGCTGGGCTCGGCCGGCTGGCCGTGCGCATCTCTGCACGCAGGTTCCGCGGGGGATCGGCTGTGCAGCCCCGCGGGGGCCATGCTCGCTCACCCCGAGATACCCACCACTCCCCAGTGCACGGGGCCGGTGCGCAGCCGATGCGCGGCAGCGCAGCATCCGCCCTAGCGCGCACACCCGGCGCGGTGGCCCGCGGGGGTGCTGTACCCGACATGGAAAACGTTCCCTGCTCCGCGTTTCCCGCAGTGCCACGGCCCGAGTCCGGTCCCGAGCGGCCCGAAATCCCGAACGGTGCGGGAGAGCTCCGCGGCTCCGTAGCGCCCCAGGACCCACACAGCTCCCGGGCGGCTCTGCCGGAGACCAAACGCCTTTGACCGGACAGGAGCGGGGTGGTCAATCAGCTCGGAGGGCTTTAAAGATATATTAGCTTCTCCTGATTCAATAACGTCTTGCTAACAGTTCAAATAGAGAAATTATAAGTTTTCTCTCAGCGAGGCTGTCTTGAGTTAGAGGCTATTATAATTGTACCTTCGAAAATGTTAATCTCGATACAGGCCTAATTAATTCTGCCTTGTTGCTGACAAGTAGTTCATCAAATATCTGATTCAAAGATTTTCATAATGAGGATATTAATTAAACTATGAATAATCCAAAGGTGCTTATATTGAAACAATACCTCATTACAATGATTAAGTCCTGATTTCGAATATTATACCTTTACCAATTGTCACACGGCAAATACAGCCTTATGGATGAGCCTGTAAATGGCAAAATGTAATTTTGGGATATATTTTTCCTTGTTGGGGGAAAAAAAAAGTGCCCCTCATTTTCAAACACTTCTGAAATAGGTTACACACAGCTTAATGATGATCAAAATGACTCTTTTCTGCAAAAAAAAGACCCCAAAGTGCGCGTACAGCTGCAAACCCAAGAGGGTCAGCATCATTTCACTGTATTCTCTTCTTGATTACAAGCCGAGCCCATCAAACACAACATAATTACAGTAATTTCAGGTTTATTTATTCTAATGCAGTTTCCCCATCTCTCTGGTAATTATGAGCAATTTTTTCGCCCAGGGAATCTTTTTGCATTAACAAAAGAGATAACGCACTGAAAGCCAAATTTGCTGTGCATTGAGAAAAGCGAAGAAAAAAAAAATAAAATAGGTGCGAGCTGCCATCTCTGCAATTCTCCTATATTGGAGCTCTGCAAATTGCTTGCAGGTGTATGGAGCAGAGCTGTCAATAGGAAGGGGCTTCCAAATTAGCAAATGCACAATGTTGAAGTAATGAAGACAGACTTAGCAAAATTGCCAAACAACAGATACCTCTTTAATATCTTCCACCCAAAAAGAAAAAGGGGGAAAAAATCCCCTTGGAGTGTCCCTGCGAACCCCCTTGAATAGCTGGGGATGTTGTACATGTGTCAATCTAATTGCAGAGCACAGAGCGGCCCCTGAAACTAGAAAAAAAATCAAATATCAGAGCCCAAGCCCGTTTGCATTCGGAATTTGCTCCCTTCGTTTAACAGAGGGGGATAAGAAATCCCCACCGCCGCCTGCTCCGCTCTCCCCGCCGCCGCCCTCCTACCCCGCTCCAGCCGCCACCGCCGCTCTCATGCCAGTGAAAAAGTGCCATGTCCCCCCCGCGCCGGCGCCTTCTCCTCCCGCCTCCCGGCTCGGGACCGGGCGGTAACTCTCCCCTTCGCAAGGAACCGACAAACGCACGAAACCACCGCCGAAAACGAGCGCACCCGGCGCCGGCAGCCCCCGGCAGCGCGGCAGTCCCAGGCGGGGAGTGCCCCCGCGCCGCACCCGCGCCGCTCTGCCCGCGCTGGGCTCCGCGNTCCCTTCCTCGCCCCGGTGCCGCCGGAGGGAAGTTTTGCGGGGAGACTGGCCGGCGGAGCCGCCGCCGGTATTTCCCCCCTCTCCCGGCCCGCGCGGGGCATCCGTCCACGTCGCGCCCCGTACACTCACCTACCCCCGCGAGAAAGGAGCCTGTGTCGCCACCCTTACCTTCCGCCTCAGTCCCTGAGGCTCTGGGCATAAGTCTTTGCTTTACAACAAACCAAAGGACCGAACGCGGCTTTTTGCTACGAAAGTTAGAAGAACGAGAGAGTGTGTGAGAGAGAGAGAGGATCGGGGAGGGAGAAAGAAAGCGAAAAAAAAAAAAAAAGAAGCCGAGCACAATAATAATATCCTGAGAGTGCAAATGTGGATTGAGATCCCCCAGAGATGCACATGCCTCTGAGCGCAGCAGCCTTTTTGCAGCTCTGCTCTTGCAGAATATGACTGAAATTTTCTGCTATATAGCCTCTGTCTTTATAGCTGATGAAAAAAATTGCAGATTATTAGCATAAATGTTTACTCTTCATTACGCTGATGACATTGTGCACTCGAGATCTTGGTAATCTTTGGGAAAATTATGAGTAATTTTTAAAAATTTTAAAGCAGCAGCAGTTACCATGCAATTCAGGCTAATTCTGCGTAGGCTCCGAACGGATATAATTATCGAGGAGTCAAGATGTTATGCTAAAAACTATGCATTGATATTCCCATTTATTATGTACATACAACTTTGACAATGTTGATGCTTGAAATAGCAGGAAATTGTCTTGCGCAAAAATTACAGTCCATATTAGGACATGTGAAATTGCGAAGAATTATATAGTAATTGCAGGCTTTCAGATGGGAGAGCCAGAATGCTCAAACTAGTGCAAATGTGGATAAAATTACAGATCAGAGCAAAAATTAGGGAAAAAAGGGGTCTGGGATTTTTCAAGTTGGCTATAGGATTCCGGAAGTGTCTAATGCCACATGATTGCTGCAGCTTTAGGGGAGACATTCATGCCTCAAATAACTCCTTTTGCCAGAGCCGCTTTAATTGAATTTCTCGTGCTTTCTCTTTTCACCGGGCAAATGAGTAAATTGCCTCCCCACGGTACAAGCCCGGCCGGCCCCGCCCGTGCTCCGGGGGGGCAGAGGGTGCCCCCTCGGCCGGGCGGCTGCCGTGCCGCCCTCCCGGACCGGGCTGGCCGCGGAACCGTCACTTACCCCGGCCGCCCCCCCGGGACCGGCCCCGCTCAGGCGCCCCCCCGCCCCGGAGCCGGGACCGGGCCGGAAGGGGGAACCTCGGCGCTGGGACGTGGGGTGGAATCGTCCCAGTCCCCCCACCAGGCTCCCTCTCCCCCTCCGCAACCCTTCCCGGAGTGCTGGGGAGGCCAGGGCATCTCTCGTCCCCCGGTTATCCTGCTCCCCTCGACTTTGGCCGGCTCCGGGAGGCCGATCCGCGTGTAGCTTGTGAGGGGGATCACGGTTTTCAGCGGTGCCTGCCCCGTCCCATAGGACAGGAAAAGAGCAGAAGAGAACAGGTTACAAACACACGCGTGCATCTGCGGTGCGCGCGGGATCTGCTGTAACGCGCCCCTGCATCCGCTTGCCGCCGCCGACCCCAGCACGGTGTGAGCCGCATCTGGGATGCGAGCAGCGGGCGAAATACGGAGCCTGGAAGGGCTCTGGGAGATACCGGGATGCTGAAGGACGAGCAACCCCATCGCACACACTAAGTGCGGACAGCCCAGAGGAGACTGCTACTAGCAGACAGCAAATAAATAGTAATAAATAAACAGTAAAATCTAAGTAACTAAATAACAGACAGAAAGCGCAAAGGCTCCCGTCCTGGGTGTGGTGTGCTCTGCTCCCCGACCGCTGATAGCGTTCCCCCGCTGGGCAAGTCCCCGTCCCAGGGACCCCACGCCGTTGTCGGCATCCTGCCCGACCCCACGGAGCCGAGCAACACTCCGCACCGCAATGCCGCATCGGACTGGAGACGCTGGGCCAGGAAGGACCGGGCCGCAGATGTTTGGGGGGAACTTTATTTAACTGCGAGAAGCGCTTGTGAAAACGATGGGGCGGGGGACGGAGAGGGAATGGGAATGGGAACCGTCTCCTTCCCGGCCATGGCCCGTGCCCAAGGCTTCCTCGTGCATCCCGGACGACCGATTTAGCAAAACTTGTCACCTGCCAAAGGGGTGTATCCCACTTCTTCCCCCCCCCCTCCCCGGTCGCAGCCCGCGGAAACACCGCGCTGCCGGGAACACAGCTACCGTCAGACTACTGGGGCGTGGGGCTCCACGGTGCTGCTCGCCACGTGTGCCGCCCCGCTGCGTGCTCGCCGCGCCAGGGCTTCGCCGCCCGCCAGCGGGGAAGTTTCTTCCCCCCGGCCTGAGCGGGACGCTGAGGCCACTGCCGCCGGGTCTCCCCGCGGCCGGCGGGAGGATGAAGGAGGGGAGAGATGCGGGATGGGCCGGCCCCGCTGTTTCTTGAGGCGCCTCTGGGCTCTCGTCCCCGTCCTCGCCGCCGGGTCAGCGCCGGGATCGGAGGGCAGCTGCCGCTTCCCCCTTTGTCTCTCCCACTCCCTCCTCTCTCTTTCTTTGCATCCGACTCTCGTCTTCCAACACCCCCCCGTAATTCTTCTTTTTTCTTCACTCCTCATTCGACCCCCGCCTCCCCTCGCCCCCAAGCTTTCTTCAAGCTCTCAGAAGCAATCTGCCTTCTCGCTCTCCCCCTCTCTTTTCCCCCCTCCTCCCGACGTGTCTCCTTGTGGGGCCACCCCACTCCGCCTTCCCCGGCCCCTCCCGGGCTCTTTATGCCAAGGCCTCTCGGAAGAGCCTCGGCCAGGCTGCGCATTCCCTACCCCGGGCAAGCTGGCCTAGGCCTTCATCATCTTGTCTGCAACTGGATTTTTTGCACGGCTCTCTCTCCCCCTGTCCTCTCCAAGAATGGCGGGGCCCTCGGGGTGACAAAGGCCAGAGATCCCTTCTTTCACCCCCTTTTGCTTCTTCTAGCAACAGGACCTCCAGGGATGCAGCCCTCAGGGTACGTCCCTCAGGGTTACAGCTTGGAGGGGCACAGCCGGGAGGTGGCATCCCGAGTGCGGCAGCCCCGAATGGTGCAGCAAAGGTCATCAAAATGAGGGTTCAGCTCAGAGGGGTGCAGGGAGCGTTCCAGAGGGTCACATCCTAGAGGGGTCTAGCCCTCGAGGGATACATCCCATGAAGCTGCAACTTGGAGGTGGTGCTGCCTGGAAAGAGGTTCAATCTGGAGGGATCCTGCCCTTACGAGGTACATCCCAGAGGAGTTCAGCTAGGCGGGATGAAGCTGAAGGGCTGCATCCCAGAGGGGAACATCCTAAGGGGTCCAGTCCTCAAGGGGCACATCTCGGAGAGGGTCCAGTCGGTGCCTCCAGCCCTCGAAGCACCACCGAGGGGCTTGGGGCAGCCACCAGTTCTGGCCCAAGCAAAGATCCCACGCAGGTTACCGGCCTGGGTGCCATTGCCGGAGGGGCGAGGCGAAATGTCTCTGCGTCAGGACTGTGCCTGAGGACCAGCTCCAGGACTACTAGGAACGCCGGGCACGGCCCTGCCCCAAAGCCCTCCGGACCGCCATGGGAAGCTGTGAGACGGCAGGAGTCTGTCCCGGGTGAAATGTCGCTGGCGCCAGCAGGCGGGAGAGGGGGAAGGGAGGGCGGCTCTGGGCTGCTGCAGGCAGCGCTGAGTGATTCATGGCCTCGCCGAGAAGACTGTCAGGGGCGAGATTTTACTGTAGACGGGAAAGAGGGGAAGGAGGGGGGGAAGTTGCAGGCTTGCGGCAACAGTTACAACGGGGAGGGGGTGGAGGGGACGCAGCTCTCCCTCCCAGCGAACGCTCGGGTCCTAATCGACACCCTTAACCTCCCCCATCCCCAAAAAAATTCACCGTGGGCACCATGGAAACAATAATTTATTTAAATAATCTCTGCTTATTGTAAAAGAAACATTAATGAGTGTATAAGTTTTCCATAATAAATAACCAAAAATACCGTTGTTTTTTTTTTCCACGACTCTAGACATCGAACAGGGGCATGTCAGTGGCTAGGTTGCCGGTGGGGGGAGAGCGGAGTGGGGCGGAGAGGAGGGCTCGCCGCGGCTGGCGCCCGACCCAGGGAAGCCCCGTCGGGACGAAACCACCCCGGAGGCAGCGCACGGGTGGGAGCCGCACCGGCACCGCCGCCTGCGACCGGCCCCCGCCCCCGCCAGACGGTTTCGTTCACGGCTAAAAAGGATACCTTAAACACGGGAGGCTTCTGTTTTAAATCTACATATAAAAATTATTTATCTTTTTTTTTTCCGTTTTATTTTTTAATCCCCAGCATCAAAGTGAGGTTATCCGCAAAGGCACCTATCAACTTTAAAAAAATAAAAAGTAAAGTTAACCAGAGTTCTGCACCGGTGGTTTGATGAAAATGCCGGGGAAGAGGAGGAAGATGGACGGAGGTAAGAGGAGGGAAGGAGGTGAGTACTTGCTCCGCAGCGTGGTTGTTTTCACGGCGGGAGGGAGGACCCCACGGGGCCGAACACACACGGGCCCCGCCGCCGGCGGCAACGGGGCGGGACGGGGCGCGGAGCAGAGCGGTTCCTCTCCGCCGGGATGGCCCGGGGCCGGAGCCAGGCTTCACCAAAACACCAGCGCTGCACGTCGGTGCCCCGCGGCTGCCGGGTGCGGCCCGTGGGCTCAAGTCTCTACAGCGCCTAGAAGATGCTGCCGCTGCCGTGGTGATGCGGGGGTTGCGCCGGCTGCGGGAGGGGAGCGGCCGCCGGCAGGTGCGCCGGGCCGCCGGGAGCCGGCGGGTACCACGAGTAGCTACCGAGGAAGGCGGCGGCGGGGCTGGGGCTGGCGGTGCCGGCGCCGCCCGCGGTACGTGGGTGCGGAGCGAAGTCCCAGGCGGGGGGCGAGGAGGGAGACGGCGGAGAAGAACTGCGACGGGGAGGCGGCTCCGCTGGGATCTCTCCGCTTTTCCACATCTTCTTGAACTTGGAGCGGCGGTTCTGAAACCAGATCTTCACCTGCGGGGAAAGGGGCGTCAGGCGGCCGCTGCCTCTGCGGCGCCGTCCCGGCGCCCAGGCCGCCCGCGGCGGGGCAAAGACGCGCAGCTTTCGCAGCCTCGAGCACTCCCGGCGCTGCCTCAGCGGCGCAGCCGCTTCGCCTGCACTCCCACCCCAGGGCCGTCGAGGCGCCATGGGCCGGCCTTCCTCCCACGCTCGCACCCGACTCCGCGGAGGGCGACAGGCCCCGGCGGGGCGGGACGTGCCTGGAGCCCCGCGGCGGGAGAGCCTTACCTGCGTCTGGGTGAGGCCGAGAGAGGCCGCCAGCTCCGCTCTCTCGGGCAAGGCGAGGTACTGGGTTTTCTGGAAGCGCCGCTGCAGAGCCGCCAGCTGGAAGCTGGAATAGATGGTCCGGGGCTTCCGCACTTTCTTCGGCTTCCCGTTCACGATCCTGATCTCCGGCTCGCAGTCTTCCTTCTCTGCTGCGGCAGAAACAGCAACCCCAGTGAGGCGAGGCTCCCCCGCCACCCCGGGCCCTGCTTGCAGCTCGGCATCACTGCCCGCCCCGTCGGGGGGGACCCACCGGGAACGAGCGCTCTCCCGGCCCACCCCGTCTCCAGAGCCCCGATCGCCTCCTCGCCAGGGTCACCGAGCTGTCCCCCACGCGGGGCTCGGACGTACCAGAGTCATTGTTGGCTGGAGAGGCCCTGCTGCCGTAGGGCCCGTAGGAGCCGTAGGCGCCCCCGTAACCCACGTCGTAGGCGGCCTTGGCAGAGTAGGGGGCGGTGCCGCCGCCCGCGTAGGGGTAGGAGCTCACGGGGCCGTAGGGCGGCCCGCCCGCTGCCCCGTGCTGCTGGTTGGTGTAATAGCTGCTGTCGGTGGCCGTGGAGACGGGCAGCGTGGGGGACTCCTGCGGCTTGTGCAGGCCGCCGTGCTGGTGGTAGCTGCTAGCGGAGATCTGGCTGGTGTGCATGTCCGGCATCAGACTCTCCAGCACCCCCGTCATCCCGCGCCCCCGCCCGCCGGGGGACGGGCCGCCGCCCCGCGGCCGTCCCCGCCGGGGACAGGCGGTCAGAGCCGCGCCACCATGCTCGCCGCGCTCCGCCGGGGCGGTGCAGCCGCGCTCCCGCCGCCGACAGCGGGACAGACTCTGCGCGCCGCGCGCCGCCGGGACGGCATTTAACACCGGTCACGTGGCGCGGCGGACGTCACCTAGCAACAGCCAATGGGAAGCCCGCCCGCGCCGGCTCCCTGCGGACTCGCGCAGTGCGGGACGAGAGCGGCGCCGGGCGTGGGGACGAGCGGCCGCGGGGTCGCCAGGGACCGGCACCGGGACCTTCCCTGTCGTACGGCTCAGGCTGCTGCCCCTTTGGTTGGACGGGGCGGTCCTATCCCCAGTGGCGAGGGCTCAGGGCCGCGGCTCAGCCCGGCCGCTTCTGCCGTGCTGTGTCTCCGGTGTGTGCCCCCGTCTGGCCGGCAACCCCAGGGAAAGGCCCGCGCATGGGTCCCCCCAAGAGCGGCGTCCCCGCGCGGGCGCGCCTGGCGGCAGGCGGAACTGGGGGACCGCGTTTGGGGGTCCCTCTAAGCTATTCTGGCCCCGGCAGAGCGCGTACATCGCGGGAGATCAGCAACCTTCTCTCCCAACGTGCCAGAGTGGCAGCGCTTTCCGGTGAAATCTCTGTAACGTTACACGCGGAGGAGCGACACTCCGCCTAGCACGCACGTGTGTTTTATACAGCAGTTGCTGACGGCGCCCACGGGATGTCCTTCTACGCGGCAGCCGCTAACAGCGCCTGTTGCGGCCCAGGCACAACGGCGGGGCCGGAGGTGCCGGGCACCAACGAACCGCTGCCTGTCTCCCTGCCCTCTTCGGGCCCGCTGGCGGCTGCACCAGGACCGTCGGGGCCGGTTGTCGGTCGGGCACGGCGGCGCTGTCCTTGGCCGCCCTCTGCCGGGGGCAGCGCCGCGGGGCAGCAGTCGGAATGGTGTCTCAGGGGCGCTGGGAAGCGCTTCGGAACTGATTTTTATTCTTATGCTATTTCCCTCGCTCCACTGTCCCGCCGCGGAGCCGGGCCGCCTGCCAGGGAGCGCGGTCCTTTCACACGTAGAAGGCCCCCGCGCTGCCGGAGGCTGCCACGCGCGCTGCGGCCGCGTCCCTGCGGGAGTCTCACGTGTGTTCAGCGCGGGCAGGGAGGGAGGAGGCACTGGTGCGAGGGTGGCTGCAATTGGGACAAAAAGCTGATAAAAAGGTAAAAAAAACCCAACAAGTGGCCGGCCGCGGTCGTGTTGTTTGCAAGGGCCGGGGATATGTGGTGTACCGGGCTATCCCCGCGCGCCCCAAGCCCACCCTGCCTCACGAGCCCGCGCGTGCCCCCTCAGCACCCCTCCTCGCGCTCGTCGCGCCCCGCCCCGCGCGGCAGGGGCCGCTCCCTCACGGCGCCGGTGCTGGGCATCCCGCTCCCGCCCCGGGCCGGTCTCGCCCCTGCCTCGGCCGCTTGAAGTGGACCCCGGCTGGAGCCTGTCCGTCTGTGCCTGCGGGGTGGCGGCGCTGCGGCGAGCGCAGGTGAGCGGGGCTGGCCTTGGTCGTCTGCCAGCGGCAGGTGGCCCCGGGAGCGGGGCTGCGGGAGATGGGGCGCTCGGCTGAGCCGACGGTGAGGCCGGGGCGCGGCCTCCGCGGGAACCGACGTGCCCAGCACCCGGCGTGATAACGCCGGAACCTGATGCTCGGCTCTGCTGGCCATCGGGGCCCGGGGGGGCCGGAGCAGCGGCGGTCACGGAGAGAGCTCGGTGCCCGCAGCAGTGGCTCTCGTGCTGCTGACTCTCCCAAATATAGCTGGTGCTTAGTGCAAAAGAAAGCCGGTTTCTGCAATCCGCAGTGTGAACGTACAGCTGTCCCAGGTGACATCTTTGTAGGACTATTTTTGTCCATCGCTGGAGACGGGCCGGCAGTCCTAAACAGCCGCTGACTGGCACGGCAGAGGGACAGACAGTGTTTGGTGGCTGTCAGCAAACAGCGGGACAATCAGCTGGCCTTCATTAGTCACGTTTTAAAGCACGTGAGATAGTTTAAAAAATACAAAGGAGAAAGGACATTTCATCTCGTACTGAGGATTTAGTAAAGAAAGGACTCGGGAATTTGTCTTGCTATATGGCAATTTTATTTTTTAATGACAATAAATAGTGCTATGTAGCATGTACATGGTGATCTGTACAAAAAGTAAAGGGCATGATTTTGTTTGCTTCAGCTTACATGAATAGTCTTTTTCGTGCAAGTTGTTCCTCATAAATTGATGCAGGGCTCACAGATTTAAACGAATTGTCAAATGATAGCTGCTCCAGAGTCTTATGGCTTTGTTCCTGCAGTTTGTTTTGCCTATGTGGAGGCACAGACTTGCTGGAATGACTACTGGGGGGTTACTATTGTATATATTCACATGGCTGATCTTGTAGATCTGATTTTGTTATCTCTAATTTACTTGAACTTTTCTTGTGAGGTAGTTGTTTTAAACACCAACTTGTATAAATAAAGGCATGATTAAGGGAGAGATGACATCAGGCAGCAGGAAGGAAGGAGAAAGGCTTGTTTTAGGTGAGAGACGACTACCATGAATGTCTTAAAACATACTTCTCTGAATCAGTCATAGTATTATTAGGAGTTTAAAAAATAAAGGCATTAGGCTGGCCTGTGTTTATGTGTTTTCATGTTCTCATGTTGAGCTAATAATTTTAATTCTGCTTTTTTGTCCCTGCTTTGGGAATTGTGAATGTTACATGGATGGGTAATTAGAAAAGACTCAGAGATACTGGGGAGTGAGGTAAAAGTTGGAGGAGAGTTGGAGTGTTTTGTGTACCTGCTCTTAATACTCAACAATCCTGCTTGGCTTTGGTGTAATAGATCCTGCGTTATTATTTATATCCTGTGAGAAGGAATGTTTGTATGATACAAAATATATATCTTATGAGCATTGGTCATTCAGTTGCACACGGGAGAAAGATGCTTGCCTTTTTGCTGCAGAGCAGTTCGGTGTTCAAAAGTTTTGGTCATGAGGTTTAGATGAATATACAGCACTTATTGCCAGAGGCTGCGAAACAATTGAGCTGGCTTTCTTGTTGTTGACTTGTTTATTTTAGAAGCGTCCTCATGCTGACTGTGGGCATATTTTGTTTATCAAGTATGGCAAACAGTGTGCATAAACACAAGAAAGGACCATCAGTCTTCAAAATCATCATCTCCAGCTTATCAGCTTGTATTAATTTTTTTTTTTAAAGGCAGTTGTATATGATTCATAGAAATGGCTACAGTAACTCCTGGCTGGTATGTTGGGTTTTATTTTTTTATTAACTGTTATTCCTATGATTCTCTTCCTGAAACAAGCTTCATCTGAGAAAAATGTGAAAACACTTAAAGGCTGGTATCCTCACTTTATATATGTGGTATAGATTTAACCTAGGGATCAAGGGAACAAGTTGTTCCACAGTGTTTTATCTCAAGTTTGACTTGAAGAGAACTGCACTTAACATTAAGAATGGGGTTAATTTTTAATCTGCTACATTTTAAAATATTATTTTACCCATTACGATCCACATTTGGCTGAACCATTTCACTTTCTGCAGCAAGAATGCAGTGAATCTTGAGAGATGGGCCTGTCATTTCTGATAGTATTGTACAAAAGTAGTTGGACAGTAGTCTCTACTGCAGTGGCATGTTAACAAGTATGGATTTCTTTTCATGACTAAGGGAAATGCTTTTCAGTGGATTTATAGTGATATAATGCATGATATAGTATTGAGTGTTTGCCTTAATAATTGAAGGGTAATATAAATCATGTGCCAGATGAAGCCATGAGGAGGGTTTATGCTTGCATTGTACCTATGAAATCTGGTATTACACTCGAGAGTGAGTTCAGTCTTCCTTTTCTCAGGGATTAAGTGTATCAGCTTTTGGGAAATTGTGCGAATCTTTTCAACACCCCTCTGTAAGCTTGCTACCTGCTGTGCTTAGTTTCTGAATCCAGTGTTATCGTTTTCCTCTCTAAAAACTGTTTATTGTCTCATTCATCTGTACATCAGATTACTTCATTCCAAAAATCACATAACTCTTCTGAGAAGAATATGGCCCCTTGTGTGGCTCCCTGAGGATTCCTTTCTTAGCCCGTTGTTGTAAACAGCTTATACAAGCGTGACATGAGACATGGGTTCTGTAAAATCCTTTCAGAGTTGTTTATTAAGCTGTCTTGGTCTCAGATTATCTGTCTCAGTGATGATTCACTGGCAGCTCAGCACCTTTCTTCAGCAGAAACCTTTGCAGACTGGAGCACAAACTGTGACTTTTAATAGTGGATTAGTCTGGTGGTATTTAGCACAGGTGTTTCTCAGTTGTTTCCTTGTACAATGTTGAGGAAGTGCACAGCCTTATACCTTGGAGTGAGTGTCTTATATCAGCACGTTCTTGGGTCTAATAATTGCTACAGATGCATGGTGTGGGAAGGAAGGTCTGTGTGCAGAATGTGAAGGCAGTAGAGCAGAAATCCCTGTGGATTTTGGGAACAAAGCAGAGCATGCCCAAACAGTCCCTCTTGCCTCCTTTAAGACTTAAATTCTACCTTGTTTTGCAGTAGGGCACTTCAAAGTGTTCTGATCATCACTGGTGCTTCCAGGTTTTTTTCTTTACCAGATGTATCATAAGTAATACTACTGACAAAAACTATGTGCCTTTTTTTTTTTCCCCCTTAGTAGAATGGGACTGGTAGAATAGCTAGAAAGTAGTCTTTTTAGTAGTGTGTTATGGGAATGTTAACCGGGCAGAGGCTGGGCAATCACAGCTGCAGGTACTTGTATACTCTGGAGGAGCCTGCTTTATAGTGGATTTGAGCACACTCAGGTTCAGCCCACAGGTAAATCTTTGTTTAAAGCGTTTCATGTGTGAATATTTAGATGGAAAAAAAAAATCTTTAGTAAGAGCATGCATGAAAAATGCTTTCAAGATGAATCATTAGATAATTTCTAATATTGCTGTAGATGACAAGTGTGAGAGAAGCTGAGAGGCGTATTTTGTGGGAGCAGATTTAAGCTGAGTTGATCATTTGTATCATTATGAACTCTTGTTTTGCACAGGTAGTGGAAGACTTTTTTTTTTTCCTTGACTGTAACATCTGTACAACCTTTACCTGTGCAGTCAAACCACAGTTTAACCAAACTTCAACCTGAGAATAACCTAGACTGCTTTGGTTTTAGCTTAAATGTGATTATTTTAAGGGTTAAGTTTAGTGGACAATGGTGTTTGGAGCTCAGAAATGCTATATCACCTCAGTGTGCTGGATGAATTTTGATTTGTAGTGCCAGTGAACTGCTTGAGGTGTGGAGTGCACTTTCTTCTGCAGGATCTTGTTCGAGCTGACACCTCCTGTGACTGGCGAATAACAAAGTCGTTTCCTAATGGAAAACAAGAAAGTCTTGCTTGGAGGGATGAGATGTGTGTTTTGCTTTAAAGAAGATACGTATGAGAACAGATCTTGTAAATGGATTATACAGCTGCAAAGTACTTGCAGCAAGTCCTAGATTGCCACATTCCCATCTAGAATGCCACAATAAATTGACTCAATTTGTGGACCGTGCAAACTGCAGAGCCTCTTCATGGGAACACTTGCTCTGGGATTTGGCACTGGCTATTCCCAGCCTTTGTAGGCATCCTAAGTAGAAATGATTAATTGCTCAAAATTGTAAATTTAAAAGAAAATCTTCTTTCCTCTAGTGAGAAAATATTCACGTACAAACCTTAAAAATTAATTGTCCTTGAAGTAAATTTGCCTTTTTTTTTTTTTTTTTTTTTTTTTTTTTTTNTTTTCTTCAAAAAATTCTCGTAAAGTTTTTTTTTTTTTTTTTTTTTTTTTTTTTTTTTTTTTTTTTAAAGTGGTAAAGTAAATGTGATCAGAAGTGAGTGTGTTGCTATGACCTTGACTGGTGAAGCCACAGCTGTCCCATGAACTGACTGGGGGACCTTTTCTTCAGGCTATGTAGCTGAAGTCTGTTGTGTAATTATGAAAATGGGGGGAGTTTTGGGCAGTGAATTGTCTGCGAGGAGTGCTCAGTCTCATAATCTGCACACATATCTATCTTGAAACTGTTCCTCCCGTGGAAGGAAAGGGGTGAAAGGAACTGTGTTCACATTCACAAGAGTTAGTGGCCTTTTGTTTCCTTGTGGTTGCTTAGCTTACAATATTGGCAGCTGATTTGCACATGTATTTCATCTGATAGTATTTTTCCTGTTGGCAGAATGCCTAGATCCGAGAAGTACATGCCTTTTATGAACACAGCTGTAAATCTAAATAAATTAAATTAGGATGTTGCTTTTTACCTGTATGCATGTCTGTCAGGGGTTGGTGTTGTCACCTAAGGAGCTCAAGCTCCTTAATTTTTTTTCTTTTCAGCTTGGAAGCTAAGAAAATACCTAAGAAGAAAAGATCTTGAAAACTGAGAGAGCAGAGCAACTGTAGAGATAAAGTGGTAGGTGGGAAGTTAAGTTCTATTGCCTTCAGGCCCTCTCATGTTATGTGACTTCACATGTAATTTGCAGAAGTCGTTGAAAAATGGAGTAAGAATAATGTGAACATTAAAGTGTGAAGAATCTAAGTGGCCACAGGGTGTCCCCACTGTTCCATGCTGATGTATCCTGATAAGCCATTTATCCTGTAGTACAAAGCTTGATATACTTCTTAAATAGGATATTTTATATGTTGCAGGTTTTAGCATTTATTTTTATATTTCCAATGCTTATTTTTCAGGGCAACCAATTAAAATTTAGTCTGATGAAGGGAGAAGTGGAAAAAAGGAATTGCTTTGCTTGGCTTGCTTGCTTTTGGTCTGAGTTCTCTTTTGACTTCCAGAGACTGGGTATGGACAAGACTTGATTTTTCTGAAGTAACAGTTATTCATGCCATGTGAGTGCAATTTGGTTGCTGAAATTAGAATGAGAATTTATTCAGAAAGATAGTTTTCTGTCCACTTCTGAAAGCCTGCTACAGTAGGTTTGTGTGTTGACCAAGAAAGTGAAGTGGCATACTTATCTAAGGGCTTGTCTGAAAAACCTTGGTGGCATCAAATTAAGGGGTGAAAATAAAAGTAATGTTTTTTGGCTCTTAGGGTAGCTTACTTTGGATATGTTTTAATATAAGCAGAAGTGAGGCATTCTGCAAAATAAATGCATCCAAGTGGGAAGCTGGTGCAGAGAATAGCTACAGTTATAAAACTTACACCTTGGATTCTGAATACTATATGTGTCCCAAAACTCTGTACAGTATGTGATGGATCAGATTGTGGCTGATACTGCACAAGGATATGTGCCCCACTCCTGCAAGTGTTCAGGGCTAGGTTGGACAAGACTTAGCACAGCCTGGTCTAGTGGTCTAGCCTTGTCCGCAGCAGGGGAGTTGAGACAAGGTCATCTTTAAGGTTCCTTCCTACCCAAACCGTTCTATAATTCCCTAGAAAGTATAAAGCATAAGGAGCTCTGTATTAGGGCTGGGACTTCATGTATTACTAAGACCATGCTGTTACATGTAGGCTATGTCAGTGATGCTTTCCTTAGGAATTCTTTATAGCTACATTAACTATATCCAGTTGCTTTAGATTTTCAGAGGTGCTGAAAATCACAATGTGTGTTTTGAAGTCAGATAGTATTTGAGATGAGAAACAATGACATTGTGAGTAGCCTGTTGTGCCTGAAAATCCATGCAGTGAGGCTTTGCATGCTGGGTACAGACAGACATGTTCACAATGGTATTTTTTACATGCCTGTGGCCATTCAGACTTCCAGGAAAGCCTGAAGAGCAAATTCTTCTTTCCCAAGCAACTTACTGCTTTTGTTTGTCCCTTCTACAGTGCAGGAGCTGTGAATTACGTTTTTGTATCAGTGGCATACCTACCTTTTCTTACTGAATTGAATCATGCAATACCAGCAGTGTTCGCCAGTCTTGTTTATGTGGTAGCTTCCAGGCTTGGATTGTCATCCTATTTCAAACAGCTCTATATACCAGACTTATTTAAATAATTACAGTAATTATACTGCAAACAACAGACAACTGGCATTTCACCTAGCGGTGCTTCTTGGGAGTTGATGATTTTGAACTTCCTTTCTTAAGAACTGCTCTTAGATGTAAGCTTAGAGTACAGCACTGAGTTAACACGTAAGCTAAGTCTATTCTTGTCCATGAGGACAAGCAACCCAAATCTATATTATTGTATATGTGTGTCATGGGTTGATGCTGGCCAGATGCCAGGCACCCACCAAAGCTGCTCACTCACTGCCCTCTGCAGCTGAACAGAGGAGAGAAAATTTAACAAAGTGTTCATGGGTTGAGATAAGGGCCAGGAGAGATCACTCATCAAATACCATTGTGGGCAAAACAGGCTCAGCTTAGAGATATGAAGTGAATTTATTACTAACAAAATCAGAGCAGGATAATGAGAAGTAAAATAAGCCCTTAGAAACACCTTCCCTCCACCCCTCTCTCCTTCCAGCTCTACCTCCTACCCCAGTGGTGCAAGGAGACAGGGAATGAGCGTTATGGACAGTTCATCACCTGAGGCTTCTCCTGCTGTTCATTCCCCTGCTGCACTGTGGGGTCCCTTCCACGGGAGATAGCTCTCCATGAACTTTTCCAGCGTGAGTCCATCTCACAAGCAAGAGTTCCCTGCAAACTGCTGCAACGCGAGTCCATCCCAGGGGCAACGGTCTCCCTCAAACTGCTGCAGCATGGGCCATTCTTCCACGGGGTGCAGTCCTCCAAGGATAGGCTGCTCCAGTCTGAGAGCAGGGCCCCTCTCTCCATGGATCTCCCACAGGTTCACAGCCTCCTCTAGGCATCCACCTGCTCCGGCAAGTGAGGCTCCTCCTTGGGCTGCAGGTGGATCTATGCATCCCTGTGCATCTCCATGGGCTGCAGGGCCACAGCTGCTTCACCATGGTCTTCACCACGGGCTGCAGAGGCATCTTTGCTCCAGCGCCTGGAGCACCTCCTTCCTCTTCTTCTTTACAGGCCTTGGTGTCTGCATGTTGTTCTTCTCACATGTTCTCACTCTGCTTTTCTCTAGTCACAATTAAAACTGTGCCACAACTTTTGATTCCTTCTTAAATATGTTATCACAGAGGTGTTACCACCATTTCTAATTGGCCCAGCCTTGGCCAGCGCCATGTCCATCTTTGGAGCCACCAGGAGTTGGCTCTGTTGGACATGGTGGAAGCTTCTAGCAGCTTGTCACAGAAGCCACCTCTATGGCTCCCCCTCTACCAAAAACCAGGCCATGCAAACCCAATACAATGTGTTTATTGTTGAAAGAGCTTGAGGGGAGACAAATACTTTCTCTTTTCTAGCATGCTATACCTTCTGGGTTTTTTATGTGGAAATGTAAGTTACCTCTTTTGTGTCTGTGTTTTTCATGATCAGTGTGAAAGGTTTTTTATAAAAAAGACATATGCAATATTATCTACTTCAATATTCCTGCTGGACTAGATTTATACTACTGCTATTGCTGCCTGCTTAGTCAGTTGTCTCATTGACATCAGAGGTAGTTTTGCATGAACGAAAATCTCTGATGGAGTTGGTAGCACTATTCAAAACAATGGGACTTTTAAATGTCCGGAGACTGAAAATCCTGACGAATCTAGTCTTTCAACTCTTGCATTGACTGATGTGAAAGGTTCCAGTGATGAAAGCTGATGACTAAGTAGATGAAACTTTCACAGTACTTTTGGAACCAAAAAGCTGCAGTTGCACTACAGTGTGTGCAAGCTACCTGTTAGCTGGGAATTGATGCATGGGCAACTGGGCTGTTTAAGCTTTGAGTGGTCAGGTTTTGTAAGGAGCCTGCAGTGCTAACAATCAAGAATCTTGTATAGATCTTAGTCCTTGGAAGAGTGAACTGCATTACTAAGTGCACTGCAGCAAAGGAAAAGGCTACCTCACAAGCTGGGGATTTTTATGCTCTGAAGAACTGTGAACTGCTCTTGGACAATGTGAGACAGCACATATTGGAGGAATAATTGCCCTTCAGACATAAACTATACAGTATAAGGGTTGCATGCTTGCTTCATAATACTCTTTGTGTCCCCTTGGTTGCTGCCTTCTATTTTTTTTGTTCTGCATATACACACCTCCCTGGAAGGGGGAATAATTAGTGCAACTTCTCAAAGAGAGAGGTAGCTGCCCAGAGGTTAAGAATTCTCTCATTTTCTCATTCCCTGGCAGGAATGAGGCAGGAGATGGAGTACCTCCCTAGGTGGGTTCAGGTTATGTTCCCCTTCCTGTTCTATACATCTGTCCCTGTAAATGGTTAAGAGAAGGCAGCAATAAGAAATGTTGTCTCAGGCCCTCTGCATACAGTATGGCAATGATGGCATGACTCTTTCAGCTTAGTGTATGTCTGTGTGTCACAGGAATGCAGTGATGCTGTGGTTGGAGTATAGCAGCTCCCAGCTTGCTGTGGTAATGGGGATTTGGATATTGCTGTCTCTGACCTAGGGAAATGTGTGCCATGTGCTCAGCCAGCCTGACTTTGGGAAAGAAAAACTGAGTGAGGAACATTGCGTGTCCAGGTGATTTGCCTTCAGGTTAGCTGGTCCAGTCTTGACAAAAACCCAGGAGCAGAGATAGATAGGAAGGTGTGTTCATAGCCACATTGTCAGGAAAAAAAGTTTTCCCCCAGGAGATGGCACATTTCCACTAGGTTTGTGACAACACAGCTGTGTTGGCAGGCAGACTGTAGCCCCCTAGGGGGTCTGAAAAGGAAATTCTGTCTTTCACCTTTCATTCATCCATTGATTAAACCAGACATCTCCTGGCAAACTCTGGAATGGTAAAATAGGTATGAAAGGAAGCATTCCTCTAACTGTTAACTAGCTGTGGCTGCCAGTTCGTACTTACCTCACTTACCTGTACATGTTAAATTCTGTTATTATATCAATGGTTGGGAAGCTGGGGAAGGACGAAGAGCGTACTGGAGGGGAATGGGAAGGAGAGAGCACTGTCGTCTCTCAAACAAGGTGGGGGAACAATGTGTTTTAAAGTCCAGAGAGTTGCTGTTAAGTTGAACCAGAGCTTACTTTACTATTAGTAAATTTTTTTGTTATGTGTGAATAAGACATTGAATACTTTTGAATTCTAAAAGTGTCCTCACTGTTCTGGGGAGAACTGGATAGAGATAAGTAAAGAATTTGTGAGATTATCTGTCTTTTAAAAGAAAATGTGTTTTTGTTGATCTCTGGTTTACATGACCTAGTTAGCTAGTTAAGGTTCTTAGAGTTCTGCAGATATTCAGTAATAACTTTGTGTTGTAACTAGCAGTTCTTCAAAGAAATACCAAGCTTCAACAAATTTCTTGATGATTTGGTGAACTGACAGCAAAGATAAGTAAGGCTGCTGTGCCAGCTTCTGCCTTTTCTGCCTTGCTTGCTTCATATGCTTCCCAGCAGTTATTTAAGTGTATTGTAGGTAGGTAAATAAATTGGACCTTTCTTTTTCAGGTGACATGTCTGACAGCTAGCTGTTTTCTTGTTGCCTCTCATGCTTTTTTTTTTGACAGCAGCTCACCTGATGGAGTCGATGTGGTGTTTTGGACACAAGTCTAATGTCTGTTGTTAAACCAGGAAGTCAGTGATGCATAATGTCTTGAACTTTAGTTTATCTGAAATTCTCATTGCTGTACCCATTCTTTCGTATACCTTTTTTTTTTGTTGGTGGTGGTTTTTTTTTGTTTGGTTGGTTTTTTGTTGTTGTTGGGGGTTGTTTGGTTGGTTTTTTTTTGTTTTTTTTTTTTACTGTAAGGGTGGGCCACATTCTCAAGGAAGTTGTCAAGGATGCAGTTATATTTAAAACCACATTTAAAAACAAATGTACATCAGATCTGTTACTTAATTGCACAGTGATATATAACAATACTCAGTTCATCCACATACACGAATGTGGGGTTTGCATTGGCAATTTTAACAGGAGATTCAGGAAACTTAGTCTTTCTCCCTGGTGATGGTATTTGAAGGTGAAAAATACGCCTATGTACTTATGAAAGCTGGCAGAAAAATGTCTTCTAAAATAACAATGGTTATCCTCTTGCATCCTTACTCCCTTCCAGTATGCACTATTGAAAATGGTTAATTGAAATTGGAGTCAGTATAAACCACAACAGTCTTCATGAAAAATGTGAAAAATACTTCTAACAATTTTTTCAAGTAGCTTTAAGCTGTATTACAGAGTAATATCAGAAAATCTCTGGCAATCTTCTACAGAATCTGCAGAAGGAATAGCAACCATCTTGTAGACCTAATGCAGTTCCTTCAGGAGGTTTTTTGAAGGTAGTGTTTGGACTTCATATGCACATAGCATTCATGAAGAGAAGTATCCCTGGGCAATTCCTTACTTGCATCAGGAATTTCCACTCTTACCTGACGGAGAAAAGCAATGCCTGAACTTTGTTTTGCATGAAATTGAAATTTCAAAACCATGCCATTACTGAATGTGTCTGGTGTGTTTCACTGGAGCATGGCAGTATGTCTTAAACAAATATCATTATTGTAACAAGATGGTTAATGGATTAGTGCTTTCTAAATGTGCCCAGTTGGTTGCACTGCAGATTTATAAATGTTGCCTTAAATACCTCCCTCTCATGGTTTGTTTCCTGAATCAGTGCTTCACCTGAGCTTGAAAAACTTTTAATTTCTTGGGATGTTTCCAAAGTTCTGCTATCACCTCTGTGAGAACAAGACTTTAGAAAATCCTCCTCAACCAAGCATAAACGTCTACAGCTTTTTCTTTTATACAGAATACAGAATTTGTGAAGTTAAATGGTTTTGTTAGTCTGTCTCTGTGTCATTTGCAGCATAGTTTCGGGCAAAAAGCATTTTTTTTGGTGCCAAACCAGTTCTGAGTTAGATACTCAGAACTGGTTTGGCACCAAAAACATGTGCCAAATATTTTTGGTGCCAAGATATGTGAGCTGGATACAACCACAGGTGCTGGTGTCTCATGCTACTAGGGCTCATCTCCTTGTCATGCTGCCTCTGGCCCTGGGTGAATGCATAGAGAGGGCAGGAGCCAGGGAGGAGACTCCCATCCAGCCCAAACAGGTGCAGAGGATGGCTCTACACCATGATCTCTGCTCCTCAATGGGGCCCACTGCTCCAGTGTCCACCCTGGCAGGGCACTAGACCTGTGGGGACAAGTGTGGCAAAGCCAGTGGGACTTGTGTGCTGTGGGGGCATTAAGGATTGGTGAAAGGAGACGAAGAAAACTGGTCTAGTGGAAGCTGTCCCTGCCCATGGCAGAAGGGCTGGAACTTGATGAGTCCTTCCAACCCAAACCCTTCTATGATGCGTGGCTGATCTCCAGTAGCTTCATAATGCTGTAACCTCTTCTGAGGTACACTAAAATTAAGACAAGAGCAATGCACTGTCACAGATCTCAAGTATCATTTCTACCAGTGTGTTCCCAAGCAGAGCTCTGGACCCTACCTGATTTGAAAATTGTTTTGATTTGATAGGTTCTAGCAGTTTTACTTGTTTCATATCTCTAGCATTGAATATAGTAAACGGGGAATTATGTTTCAGTAGAAATTACACATTACATCTCTTTCTTAGGATAGAGCATACCTATCAATTTATGGATTACTTCATTAAAATATTCTCTATTATTATTACATATTGCTCCATCAAACACAGTATTAGCAATAAAGATCATGCCCAGAGGAACAGTATTTAGTAAAGCATAGCATTAGCAAACAGCATTACTTGGCAGTCTGACCACCCAGTTTATAACAAAGGCTTTGCCTTTCACATCAGTGAGATCTTTGTATTGCTGCCAGCATGCTCTCCACAACACTGCTTCATGGCTGTGTAAAACTTGTGAGAGGAGAAGACTTAGAGAAATAACAGGCTACGCCATTATGCATCAAGATTATACTCTGCTTATCATAAATGAAGTGCTAAGTACTGGCTGGGTCATCAGAGAGATTGTTTGTGTGAGTGGATGACTGTGTGTTTAACTTCTTCCTTGTGTTCCTTGGTGTAATATTGTTTTAGTTGTTGAGCCTGAGTACTTTCACTAATACTTGCTATATTTAGCTACTGCCAGTTTTGACTGAGTACCAGTCACAATGAGTAGAAATCTTCTAAACTTGTTTTTTCTTGGCTATCTGAGAGCTAATAAAGTAGTTTTATCCTTCTTACTTGGTACTTTCAAGCAGTTTCCAGATTATCTGGATTTATACCTCTGAAGTGTGCTTGATCAAGATTGGAGGGTGACAGTTTTAACAAACATTTTAATTCAAAAAAAGTCTCTTATTTAAAATTAAGTAGCTTCTTCTCTAATATATAGATGTATAGCAGTTTTCCCCTTTTTCTTGTGCCTATCAATGATGTTTACTTCAAATACACCTTAGTTATTGCAGTGGAATTAAAAGAGATTACAATATGTGTCTCCATAGGCAAAACAGTGTCTTGACTTAAAGCCAACAATAAAGTAATTAATGACTTCAGCTGTAAAAACTTAAAGCAGTAATTTCTCCAAACCACTTTCTTTCATCTGGAAAATCAGGAGTCTGTTTTACAAAACAGGCTGGAGCATTAAGGAAACTTACAGGTCATTTAAACACTATAGTGCTATCCTGAGAACAGCTAGAGACCATGACAACTTTATTTTCAGGTAAGAACCTCACAGTTCTTATTATCAGTGAGCATTAACACCTTTTATGTTAGACAAAGAACACTAACATATTAGTATTACAGAGAAAGTTGTGCAGCAGAAAACAATAGCTTCCTATTTCCTGTACAACTTAGATAGTGGTAATATGTATATTTAGTTATGTGTTCTATGAGCACTTCTGTTTAACGGCACAGGAAACTTTTGAAGGCACTTATTTCTTTGTTGAGCTTCTAAGACTTTGGTTTTTGTTGTTGTTGTTACTGATAGTCAGTAACAACTGTTGAAACTGATAAGCAGTACTCAGCAATCAATAAGCTTGCTTTCAAGACTGACTGAGGTGCTGGTAGTAGTGTCTGTCAAGTACAGCTGTTGTCTGTAACACCAGTTCCACATTTTATTTTGGAAGCCTCACGTGAAGTCACTGCATGACTACAAAGAGCAATGAGTGAGCAGAAATAAAATTCTAGGGTCCGAATTTTTATACTTTAGGAAAATAAGGGAATCTGTACTCTGCTACAAAAATGTGGAATGATAACTGAGAAGAAACAAAGAAGCTGCAGTAATCTGAAAACAACAGCAAGTGAACTAGGAGCTGTGCTCAAGGGGTAGGGGGTTTGCTGACTTTTAGACCTCTGCCTATTAGGTCATTAATGCCTGGCTTCAACCTTTGATCTTTCTGCAATTCTGGAAGCTCTCTTCATTTTTTGCCAACACAAGGCCAAAATTGTGTGATTACAATAAGGCTGTTGTACTGAACATCCCACATATGAATGCAGCACAGAAGACTCAGAGAAGTGGCTTATGTTGCAAGAATGCAACAATCTACATTATAAAATGTATATTAATCTCAAACAGCCTTTATTATGTGAATAAGGTGTGATTGTTTTAGTTTAAGCAGAGTTTTTTTTTCAGGAAGGAAGTTGCACCTCAGAACCAGATAAAGAATGGATAATCTAAGCTCCACTGTGACACATTAGGCGAGGAGGAAGAGGCTGTTTGTCAAGCCAGGACTGTTGGAGAGCAAAGCTCTTGGAAGACAGTGAGGAGCAGCAACATGAGACTACAAAAACTTGGGGCCAGCAATGCTGAACGATGTTATAAGTGTAATGAAACTCAGACATCCTTGCTGTTAACTCCTAATAATGTTATGCCTTGAAAAACACCAGAGTTGATAAATTGTGCACAGCAGATTAATTAGAGATTTGGCTAACTTGAAATTACACATATCTCAGGAAGAATTGTGTCCTCTGGGGCAGGGCAGGAGATGCTCGATGTGTATATTTCTTAAGAAAGGTTCACCTGTTTAATTTTTAGGAAACATTTTCCCTTGGTATTTGGGTGAGTTACATAATAGTGTCTTTAGTGGTTTCTTGGATTGCCATGCATGACAGCTTTCCCCGTTGCTTTTCAGGGGCCAGATTCTTGGCCATTTCAGGGTATCATTGACCATTCAGGGGCATCACTGTAGATTTGAGAGTACAATAGAGAGATTGTAAGCACCATGGCTTCCCCAGTGTTTTTGGGGTGTTCTGATTTGTGGAGTAGGGTCAATGTGGGAACTCTAGCCCCTTTCCTGAGGCTGCAAAAGAAAATAACTTGGAAATACCTGTATTGCCTGATTACCCAAGGCTACCCTTTTACATATTTGCTAACAAGTTGCTCTTTCCTACTTCTATGGAAATGCCTGATTTTTTTCCTAGCTTTGCTTTTATTCTACTCCAGCACCACTGACAGTCTGGACCCTAAGTCTAGTAAGCTAATTGTTACCAGAGCACAATTTTTGAACTACTTGCCAGCTCTGACTGAAGCACAGACATTTCGTTGGTGTTACGGCCCCTCTTTATCTTCCTCTTCATCTGTCTCTAGTTTGGATGTCCCATCCATCTGTCTCTCCTACTGCCCTTGTGTTGCTCAGAGAGCCTATCCAGGAATAGTGGGTGAGGCACGGAGTCATGGAAACAGGAGCTGTGTATGCCACACTCACAGGGCCTTGGAGCATGTTGGGGCTGACTCCAAGACAGACTCATTCAAGCTCAATCTTGCCTTTCAGGCTTAACCACTGGCAGGCTCTGTCTTGTCCCACATACCAGCACCTGGACTCACATGGGGTTACAGAGGAGAATCCCAGGATATCTGTGCTGTAAACAAAGATGTAGCTATGGAGCCAAATACTGAAATCTTTTGAAGGTCTTGTAGGCTGGAAGAGTTGTGTCATTAAATTTCAGCCAGTTCAGTCCACTTACTTTTAATATTTTTATTTTCCATTTTTTAAGCATAAAACCCAAAGGGGACCATTAGATTATCTTTCTTGGTCACTATCTGACACTTAATCTCACTACCAACCTACTTAGCAAACAAAACTGACAAAATATGTAATGAACTGTGATTAGAAGGAATCTTAGGACTAGTGTAAGCATTAATAACAATAGGAAAGTTAGGGAGTCACATTATAATTGGGGGATGGTATCAAAAATATTACCATTTAAAAGAAAAAAATATTAAAAGCTTGTTTTCTTTGAGATCACTCACTACCAAATATTTTTCTATTTGGCAATTATATCCTTTTCCAGTATTAAAAAAGGAGCATGACAGTGTAACTAGTTTTCCTGTTAAGATATGGTATCTCCCTACACAGTCAATAGGCAGAGTGTATTTACGAGGAAATGACTCAAGATCTTCCTGGACTATGACAGATGACCTGTCCAGAGCCAGCTGTCACTGATAGTCCTGGTAGATGTAGACCTCTAATAGAATCCAGTAATTGGGGATATATTTCAATTAGTGGCAGCTCTCCTTTTGGATTCAAAGAGCTGGATTAGTAACTTACTACTGTCAGTTGGAGAACTTGATTTACATATTGTATCTTGCTGTGTTCATTCTGAAGAAACTATTCGTTTCATGTTGTTGTTATTTAAGCACTATCACTTCAGCAGTACATCAGTGCCTGACAACATGGCAGTAAGAAATTAAGGTTTTTTAAAAAGTTAGGAACCCACAGCCCTGTGAATTTGGCTCATCTTTCTGCAGCATTGCTGTGCAACTATGTGTGCTTATCCTTGGCTACACTACGTTTGGTCTGTGTGAGTTTGCAGAAATGAATAGCTAGCCCAGTGGGGTCAAACTTCTTGTGGAAACTGGCTGCTCTGTTGCAGAGACTGCCAGTTTTTTTCAGGAACAGAGGAGGCAGATGGAGCTGAATACGGTAAAGAACTGATCTGTTTACTGTTTGGGAATGGTTTTATACGTACACATTGTTAAAAGTTTGTCGTGGTATAGAGAGTCCTCAGTAGAATTCAGTACTTAAAAACTGCAGCCAGCATGCCTTGCCTGTGCCATACAGAACAAGTAAAGCAAGGTGGGACCCTGGAAACCAAGAGCAGGCAGGATGTTCCCTTTGCAGGAAGAAGCATGCCTATTGCTCTTAAAACCCCATGACTTGAGTTACTGAGCTGTGTGGGTGGGGAGTTGGAATGATGGAGACACTGGAGGTAGTGTTTCTGTTCCTTTTTTAGTTTTCCACTGCTTAGTTTTCGACTTTAGTGGTGCAAAGGCACTCTCCCATATCCTGAAGCTGGCTGTGATTCTGCGGATATCTTAGTGCTGTGTTTGTGCTACAAAAGGCAAATCTGCCCAAGCAACTGTAAAGTCATCCCTATCCTTTAAATCAGTAATGAACTAGTGCTGAGCATTCCTGTGCAGGGTGGGGTGAGGCAGGGAAGGGCAAGTGGGCCCAGGAAATAGCCCAGGTGCTCAGCTTGGACTGTCTCTAGTGACTACTAACCCTCCCAGCATCACTGCTGCTTACTCTCACGCTGCTGCTCACTTTCAGTTAGCCCATCTGCTTCTCTGACCTTGTATGGCTCATTTCCACTTCATGTCATGCTTCTTGCATACCTGAGCACAAGACCCAGGGGCAGTTAAAGTCTCTCACAGGTTGGCTGCAGTCGCATTTTCACCTCTAAACTCTCCCCATGAACCCATGGTTGAGTATATTGAGAAAGTTTTAATAAATCCCTAAAGGAAGTCAAATTATATGAGGTGAAGTTTGTCCTTGCATACAAACATCTCAGATTCATGGTCACATTAGCCTGGCAGAGGCCAGCACTGTGTGTGAGCAAGGTGCTCCTGCTGTCCTGTTTGCTCTTCCGTCTGCTGTACTGACCCCTTCATGTGCTGGTGTGTGTGTACTTGTGGTAAACTGTGCATACAGCAGAGTGGCTTAATAGTGAAATGACGGTTTGGTGCCCTTAAGTAGTGCATTTCTGTGTGCAGTTGGCAGAAAAAAAACCTTACGTAAACCTTAAGGTGTGTTCAAGAAGCAGAGTGAGACAGTTGTGTGGCTTGAGGCATAGGACTTAGGTTTGAGAAATGTGTTGCAACATTTTTGAAATGGAGGAAAAGGGAGAATTGGCCTTTTTTCCCCCACTGCTGTCCCTGTGGCTTGGAAACACGAGTTTGAGCTGTAAGGGTTAATTTGAAGATTTCGACAACAGGCTCTTTAAATCCCACTCTCTACGCACTTTGGGTCTCTGGAGTGACAGAATTTAGGATGGATTTTCTTTTAGTAGGGCAAGTGCAAACTCTTTCTAAACAGGGAAGACATTTTAATACTCAGAAATATTTTTCTGTAACTGAAATGCTGCATCTCTTGTGTTTCTGGTATTTGTACCCTTTTCTGGGTTGCTTCCAGGAGTATGAAGGAGAGAAGTAGTTAACAGGGGAGGAGACTGTCATGGACTCAGGCAGGACTGGAAACAAAACCAGCTACGTAAAAATGCGAATGATCTTTCTCTTCCCAGTTTTTTGTTCTTTTTACAAGGTGATGGCAGACAGTGACTTGCTGGACTTCTGTTTCAGCTGCATATAATGTATTCCAGCATTGCAGAAGACACAAAAGCCATTATACTGAAGGTGTAAATTAGCTTGCACTCAGGACTGTTGCCAGATCACAGAACAGTGTGTGAAGCATACCAAATGATAGAGCCGAGTATGCAGCAATGATACTCGGTTCAGAGAGAGGCTGCCACCTTTTTGCTCCAGTGATACAAGAATTGGCAAGAAGAGAAGGTGCAGCATCTTGGAGCTATTCATGAAGAGGAGAGAAAAAGGCATTAAATTAGCATTTAGTGTCTCTAGCTGCCAAACAGTCTCACTTAGGCTGAATATCACTGCCAGGCTGTGTACTCTCAGCAGCATGTTTTGGAGCCCAAGGAGGCTGGGTAGGAGCTGGGAAGCACCCACCGTGGTGCACTCCCTGACTGTGGCAGAGTGTAAAGGCAGGAGCTGGCTGCCAAGTGGTAACTTCTGCTGGATAGTTTAAGCATCCAGCCCATCTGTGGAAAGCTACCTGGGATGTATATGGAGCTAAACTGAGTGACAGAATTCTAGTTCAAACTTCATCTTCCAGCTCTGTACCGTGAGTAAAGGAAAGACAAGATGTCCAAAAAAAGCCCGCTTCATTTGGAGTAATTAAGTTTTTTAAAAATTGCATTATCCTGACACCTAGAAATTGAGAACTGTAGTTGCATTGTACAGGACAGACACAAGGAAGTGTAGGTCATCAGTAAATAGCTTATTGATGAATACAGTTACTTTAACAGATTTGCAAAGCTGCAATGCCTTTTTTTTTTTTTTGCAATAGTTTATCAAAGGTTTCATATTAGATAGCCAGGTATATTTATTCTGTTTGCAAAAGCTGCTTGGTAAATCTTGTTTTGGTGCAGGCTGGTCTTATTTGGAATCTTATGACAATGAATGTGTGTATCAAGGTACCCTTAAGACACTGGAGTATATATTAACAGATTATTATTCTTAGAGTTGTTATGTGGATTTTTAGGTATGCTTTAATCTCTTGCTGCCTCTTCCCTGGAAGACTGATTTTTAAGTAGCAAAGCTGTTTAAAGCTTCTTAAGTTTTGGGTTTTGTTCTTTTTTAATTTAAAAGGAAAGCACTACACTTTTATCTCTTAACCATTGTTCACCATAGCTGCGAGTAACTGTTTACTCTCATTGTTTAAAATACAGCCATTATGATAGGATCTTGTTCCACAATGTTCAGTTGTGACTCTGGTGCTAATTTATTCATTAAAATTTAATCATTAAAAGAACAGTATTGCTGACCAGTAACAAAGCAGAGTTTGAGACTGAAATGAAGCTGCTGCACAAGCTTAAGGTGGAAACTAATATAGGAATAATAGCACTAGACCACCAGCTGGTTAAGAGTTGGCTTTTATGTCTGTTTACTTTGGCAAGTAAAGGGAGAGAGTAGTTTGTAAAGAGGAAGAAAAGTACTTCTTAAGTCTCTACATGGTGTGAACTTGGTCCAACCCCTTTACTATGATATCTAACATTTAATGTTATATATTCATATAAAATATAACATTTAATGTTAGAATTGTTGTTTACCTGTACTTGCTTAAAAACGAAAGTGTTTATGACACAAGCATATTGCCCTGACCTTCAATGTTAACATTAATTGAATTTCCCAGTACCCACTCTCTGAATCATAACTGAAAGACCTTTGATTTATGATAATGTAAAGCACCTTTTTGCATTTTGTGGGTTTTGTTTGTTTTTTTTTCTTTTAACAACTAAAAAGTTAATAATATTTAACACAGCTACATTTAGTAGTGATAGCACAGGACTCATCCTACTGAAAAACAGTGAATGTTGGGAGAAACCTGCATTATTTAAGTATGATTTTGTGGCTAAGGCCATGATTGTCCGTTTTGCAGCTGAGTTAGGCAAGTATTTAGTATGATCTGAAAAAAGCTGCTTCTCCTTTCTTTGCTTAAATCTCCAAAAAGCTAGATGTGGTGGATGCTTCCTTTTTCTTATGCTTGAGCATTTGTCAGTTCAGACTGAGGATGGTCCAGTCTGGTAGCAGCTGGAGTATCACCATGTTCCTCACCATGTTGGACTTACTGTGTGGTCCCAAGAAGAAAATGGTGGTCATATTCTTAGAGGAAGTCTTAAAGCACAGGTTGTCTCATTGCCCTGTGTTTTGATTCCGAAGGGAAGGACAGTGTTCTGAAGACATGTAAGCAGTTATTGGGAAGTTTATAAGGAAAAGTCTTACTAATTGCTTCAGTGTCTTCTAACTGTTCTAAGCTGTCTGAGGCACCTGGGGGCTAGTGCCCACTCTCTGAAAGCTGGGATGCAAAACCCTTGACTTACTACAAGCTGCACCTTGTACCTTAATAATTTAGATAAGGAAGCCCATCCATTTGTGGGGCTCTTAGCACCTGCTAGCTGCCCCTTCACACTCTGGAAAGGTAAAAGTCTTTTGGACAGCTCTACAGGGGAGGGAGACAACTGCTGCTATCTCCTGGCATGGTAAGCCCAAGTGAGAATGTCTTGAAGGAGGAGCAGGCACACTGTAAGGAAACCTAATGCTCTTGGCGTAACATTATCTGGCATTAGTACCTAGTTTAAAAAATCTACGAGGAGGAGAACAATACTATCACAAAGAAGTTGCAGCTTTTCTGCCAAACTTAGCTTTTCAGCAGCAAAATAAGTTTAAGAAATCCTTTCTTTAAACTGTTTTTTTTTTTCTGATTTAGACTTTAGCCACAGTCAAACTCTTCTGTGGTTTTTATTTAGTTTCTGAGTTGTACTTCTTCTTTCTTTTCTTAAATAACAGCCTTCCTAGTTTGGGAGTAGCAGTACTACCATACCTGCCAGTTCCCCTCTTCTGCATGAGCTCTTGTTGCCATACATTGCATAGTGCTGTTGCCCTGCAGCAAGGGTCCAGGTGCATCTACAGTCTGGGAAGCAATAGTCTGCTGTCACACCTGTCTAAACAGAACTGATTGCTACCTGCTCTGGTAAGATCTCCAGGTCCTGGGTCACCTTGGGGTAGTTACTGAGGAGACTGTTTGGGATACCCTGCACCGAGCTTACTTCCTTGTTGTAGAAGAGAAGATAGTCTAAAGGGATGAAAATGTTGTTTGCTGGTGTGGGTTGCTGCTATGTAACACTGTGAGCAAGAGCTGTGGTTTTCCTTTATGTTTCTACCTGTAGCATGTTCAGGAAGTCTACAAGCACAACCTCTGCACTTTTTCTTTCGCCTCTATGTCAGGACTCGTCTCATCCTATAGTTTGGCACTTAGGCTAGGACAGCAGTGCAAGATAAGAATCTGCTACGCTGAGTAAATGCAGTTGAAATTTAGGATAGCAGGAGTGTGTCCTGGAATGAAATGAGAGCTTGTTTTTTTACTAAAGATATTGTGTTGCATTTGTTTCTTCTGCTCTTGGAGAATTGGAAGTACTTCCTTTATAATGTTGGTCTTTCTTGTTGGTTAGCATAGCCAAAACATCTTAATGGGATAACCAAATGACAGTATGTACCTTAAGACAGGATATAACATATGAAAATGTTGAGTCCTTTCGATGGATGTGAGAATTATAAAATTTGGTAGTACTTGATAGAAGGCTTTGAGTTTTGCACTTTAATGGTATTGGTATATTGATAGCATGTTAATACCTGTTTCTTTTACCTTAATGTAGCCAGGAAATGGTGCTGTCATATTTAAATGAATCCAGTAGAAACAGAAGGTGTTCCAGTACGCCTTTTGGAAACTAATGAAAAGTGTCCATGGCACTGCTTGGCTGGGACTGTGATCTCGTTTGAGCAAATGCTGGAGTCACTGAGCCACCACAGTTAGGTTCACTGGCTAAATACCCAGCTTTCAGGGAACTCCTTTTGTTTTTTAGTGAGAGATATCACATTATTAGCATTTTTTTGATGCAGGAGTCAGAATTGCTGAGCTTGTTTGAAATTTTATCTTAGTTCTCTTTTCTTTATTTTTGGCTTTTTTAGAAAATAGAAATGTAATAGTGACTCCTTGCTGAAAGTACTTCCTTTGCTCATGACAATAAGAACATTTTTCCTGTGCTGTGTATGCATTTTGGGTATGACCTAGAACTCAGGAGTGATTCATGATGCCTTTGTGATGGGAACTTGACTCACATATGTCATGATGAATCAGCTTCCTAGGCATGGTGGATGCTGTTCTGGGAAAGAAATGTTCTTTGGACATGGTACCCTGTGCAAGCACACCTTCCTAGTCTGTCTTTCTGTGCTCATCCCATCAATTACTCAGACTGTAAACCCATATCTAGATTGTATTACTATTTATGTAAATTAACATTTCAGAAAAACAGTATTTTTCCATTGGTTTGACTTCTTGTATGAATAGGAATTCTTGGGCTGCTTTTACAGAGCCTCGGGGTGTTCTTTTCTTCCCCTTGTGACACGGTTACTTCTGGTTGCCTCAGTGGTAGCTTTGTCCTCACGTCACAGTGACTCTGCAAAGAACAGATTTGTAAGTGGGAAAGTGCTGAAATATCAGTAAGAGTTTTTAAAGCTTCACATTCGGGTTGAGTATAGTAGGATGAAGTGGAAATGAAACAGGAAAGTTCAGCTTAGGAAAAACTACCCATATTTTGGAGGGTTTCTTTAAGATTAAACTGACTTGACTCTTGAAAATATCTTAGGTAACACTTTATTAACCTCAGTGTGTTCAGAGGATTAAGAATGATTTATCCTCTCTCCCCATTGGCTTAAGGAGAATTTGTGTTTACCTTCAGCTTTATGTTAGACATTGCCATCATGTCATTATTATAAGAACAAAATATGTGACAAAAGTGACTTAGGAAAAATGCAGATCGCCTTTTATGAAATGTGGACTAGGCACAATTTTCTGTTTGCAAATATACTTCTTGAAACAGATTATTATAGGACATGATTTTTAGCAATGAAGTATCTTAAATACCATAAATAAAAACTAAAATTACATTATTTTTTTGAATGTAGTCAAGCATACCTACATTTCTGATTAAGAACAAGCAAACTTTTTAGCTCTCAAAAGAATTTTGTAGGTGCTTTTTTCTTTACAACAAGTATTATACAAGCATATGTTAACTAATGTTCATTATGTTGTGCTTGGATTTTGTGTGTCTGTTTTTGGTCCTGAAGCACAAGAACTGCAATACTAGTCTTCAGAGTGTGCAAAATATAGGAGTACTCTATGTAGTGTATACAGTTAATAGAGATGATGGTATTCCTTAAAATTAAGGTTGTCTGGCACTTCTGTGTAAATGATCACTTTTCAGATACTTTTAACTTGACCAAATTTTAATCTTTTGGACTGATGTTTGATCTATGTCTGAGGGTCAAAATTTACATCCATAAATTTTAGGGGAATTGTTTTTCTAAATCTGTCTTGCACTGGTTCCATATAATGGAATTTAATTTTTTTTAAAAGTTAGGAATTTGCATCTGAAGAAGTTATATTAAATGCAAACTGAAGCATGTTTAGAAAATACTAGATTTAAAATTTGTTTTGTAACTTGGAGTCAGTGGTTTATATGGAGTGAGTTACAGAGGCATCACCTATATACTTAGTATAGAGGATAAAAATGAATTCTGAATGCACAAATACTAAATAAGGGAGTGTTATGGAAAAATGCTCCAATAATATAGAGCTTTATAGCCTAATGAGTATGCAAAGAGAGTCACCTGAGATTGCAACCCCTCTTGCCATGGGCAGGGACACCTTTCACTAGACCAGATTACTCAAAGCCCCATCCAACATGGCCTTAAATACTTTCTACGGTGGGGCAGCCACAACTTCTCTGGGCAACCTATTTCAGTGCCTCACCACCTTCACAGTAAAGAATTTATTTCTAGTATGTAATATAAATCTGCTTTCTTTCAAGTTTAAAGCCATTGCCCTTTGTCCTGTCACTACATGCCCTTGTCCAAAGTCCCTCTTCAGCTTTGTTGTAGGCCTCTTTGTACCTTTGTTGTAGGTACTGGAAGGCTGCTAGAATGTCTTGTCGGAGCCTTCTCTTCTCCAGGCTGAACAACCCCAACGCTCTCAGCCTATCTTCATAGAAGGGGTTTTCCAGCCCTCTCACTATCTTTGTGGCCTTGTCTGGACTTGCTCCAGCAGAATTACAGAAGGTCCACATCCTCCTTGCTGCTGGGACCCCAGAGCTGGATGCAGATTTAAAGTTCGTGTTCTGTGAGTGGGTTAAGATGGGAAGTCAGATCCACATTTTTCAATAGCTAAAATGTCTCTGTAGTATGTCACTACTATTGATGTAAGAACGTAACTGAGGAGAATATTGGAGGGGGCTGGGATAATTGTTTTAAGCTACTTTTATGGTTTTCCTCTAGTAACTCCTGATACAATGAAATGCAGGAGGGGGATCCACATGAGGTGATTCACCTTGCTTATAGGGAGCCTACTGCTCTACTTGAAACAAAAGGGATACGAGTGATGTATACATACTGTTAATACCATCCACAGGGCATGAAACTCTCTCTTCAAATCTTGCAGATAGTTCAGGAGCACTTCCATTATTCACAGGTGGTGGAGACAGCATGGCACTTGCAGGCATCCTGGACATCTGTGCCACCCCTGGGTCTCGACAGATGGCTTACAGGTCTGTGACAGTATGGGCTATTGGTTGTTACAGCGTTGCTGAACTGTTATCAATCGTCTTCTGATCATTGCTAGTGTATGTGAGTTAAACCCCTTGAAACAGCCTCATGAAAATGTCTTTTCTTACTTGAAAGTTTTGGGCATGGTACACGTTGCTGAGTGTCCATTTGCATCATGGTAGCACAAGCACACTTTGTTTCTATATCCTCTTCCAACTGTGTTCCAGCTGTGTTCTGAACACAAGCTGTCTCTGTGTCCTTAGACTAGTGTTTGAGGCTTGTCAGCCTTACATGATAATTGCTTGAGGAGAAACAAGGAAAAGAAATACTGACGTAATAAAAAGCAGCAGTATTTGGTTCCAGTAGCTGAGGAGGGTAGGATTGATTTCCCTAACACGTAGCAGCTTATACCAGCCTGTTGCCAGAAGTGGATTTTGCAGACCTGGACCATTTCTTCCTATGATTGCAAGACCAAATGGACAAGTTGTTCTGCAGTATCCTCTGTGTGTGCTTAGGAGGTAGTATGGTACTGGCAAGGGGAAATGCAGGTGCTTTTCTTATGGCTAGTGAGTAGTACTGATGGTTTAGAAATGCTTTAGGAATTAGAGATGCTTTTTGTGGGTTTAGGAGAACTTTAAGACAAAAAGCTTTTCTTTTTCTCTCAGCCAGTGTGAACTTGCACTTTACCTGCAGTGGACTCTGAATTCCAAACTTCCTACTGTATTGTGTTTCTCTATAGACAAACAGCTTTCTTATCAGTCTTGATAAGAGTCAAATAACCTCCTGCATTCAAAAGGCAATGTTCACAACTGACTTCTAATTTCAAAGCCAAGATCTTATTTCCTGTGAAGACTATCATGCTGCATCAGCTGAAATTGTTATTGGAAGACACAGCAGTAATCTGCTTCCACTGAATATTAAATGTTCCAGCGTGAAATTTTATTTTACGTTCCAAAGATGTCAGCTGCATAGCAGGCATTGTAACTTGCCGGAGGAGTTTTGAGTTTAACAGCTGATACATTTTTGAAAGCCATATACATCCCTTAAAATTGATAAAATTCTAATGACTTACTGAAATAATAGCCTTTTTTTTTTTTTTGGCCTGGATGTTGTGCAGACATCACAGCTGCTGTGATAGTCATCACAATGAGTAATGAGTACGGTGTAGCAGGAAAGTGGCCTTGCCCAGTTGGTGGCACAGAAAACTGGAACTCCTCCCATACAAGCACTGACCGCACCTGGCGCACACTGCATTTCCCAGAAGGTTCTCTGTAGGTTGTCAAGGCTTAAGTAATTTCAGTTTATGAGTTTAGGATACCGGTTTCTTGGCTCATGTTTTCTCTGGGTCTTCCTGCTGGGCCTGGTAACATTTTTGCCTCATGAGTGTGAGGATTGTATATCAAATATATATATATATAATGGGTTATGGTATATAGGTTATGGCACTGGCTTTAGGGTAGTGACAAGCTGAATATGGCTTTATGATTTTGCCTAAAAGAAACCTCCATGCAATTTTATAATAGAAAATAAACAATCTACAACTGGAAGGATGAAGCAGCTGCACTCTATTTCTGCAACAGGTCATGGAGTTCGTACAAAACTTCTTGTGTAAATTGGTAAAATAATTTTGATGAATTTGAGTTGTATTGTAAAGAATTGTCTTGCTAAACCACTCCACATCAGCCTTTGTTCATAGTGAATGATAAAGGTGGACCAGAGGGGAATGGGGCTGAGTGGTGCTATGGTGGTTTTTGGCTGGAAATTGTTGGGGCAGATCTGCTGATGCAGCCATGGGCAGCATGAGTATTTCACTTTCAGTTTTATCAGTTACAAATTCAAATGCTGTAGTACGATCTGGACTTCTTTTCCCTTTGTGCCTTTGAAATAACAGTTGCCAGGACTGCTTCCCTGTTTTACTACTTTATTTTACATTTTCCAAGATTACAGCAGAGTTGCTCCAACTTAGCAACAGAAAAGTGGCAAATCTGGCCAGATTGGTTAGTAGGGGATGTCTGAGTGTGGGTTGTATCATTATGACTTTCTGGAAACTGAAATGGTGAACTGACTTTGGAAGGTTGGGTAGCCTATTTTAGTTGAGAGCACATTGACCAGATATGGTCCTTGGAAAACGTTAATTTATTTGAACTTTATTCAAGACTGGATTGATGGTTGTTTTTTTCCCTCTGTGGCCACAACATTTTGCAGGCACAGAGAACACTGCTGGACAGGCATTGGTGACTATTTTAGGCCAACATTCTCTGTTCATAGCAATTTCTAACTACTTCAGCAAAAGCAACAGGGCTGAACTGGAGTTAGAAAGGATCAGCAGAGAGTTTACTGCTGTGCTGCAAGCTGGTTTTGGAGTAGGGACTTAGGAAAACTCAAGCTGTCTGGGCCAATAGTACCTGTAACCCATATGCAAACAGTTGAATGAAAAGGCGCTGCCTTTTCCCCATACTTTACTTCTTCTCAGTAGCTTTCCCTTCTCCAACTGTTTTCAGTCTAGGATGATTTCCTGATGATTAAATCTAGGATGATTTAATGTTCTTTGTCTATCTAGCAGCACAAGGCAGGTTCCCTTCCAAGCATGTGTTTGCTCCTCCACAGCACCCCAGCTCTGTTTAAATGTCTCCAGGGCATGGCTTGTTCAGATTGGCACAGTTTGATCAGCTATGTGAGGAAGTGCTGTGCATGTTGGTTCTGAGCTGGCTCCTGATGGCTTCATTTTCTGGACCATATCTCCAATATCAGAAGAGACCATGAAGAGCATTTTCTACCCTCTCCTTACTCTTTTCCCTTTTTTTGCCACCTGTTCTGAGGCCATCGCTTTCCCAGGCTGATGAATCATAACCTGCCCAGCTGACCCATACCTCTGTTCTTCCTTGTTGTATCCTCTGAACCTTTCACTTTATGAAATAATGGGACTAGTCTGAACTGTACTCAAGATCTGGAAAATAATGTTTTTATTCAGCAGCATAATATTGTTTTCTTTTGTTTGCTGTTCTGTTCTTAATAACTGTATGGGTTTTTTTCTGGTAGCCAAGCACTGAGCTGATGTTTTTGTGGAACTATCATAACCCCAGTCCAGGTTTTACAGAAGTAGTGGCTAGGAATACTCTCTTCTTCCTCTGAGGTGAGAGAATTGGGTCATTGTACAGTGGGGGTATGAGAGTAGTACCTGTTCTGAAGACAGTTTGGACCTAGTAATTTCAAAATAATCATCTAGACATTCTGCAGTCTTTTTAAAGTGGCTTGGTCATAGTATTCCTATAGACAATACCATGCAAATCTGCCATTGCTACAACATCTCACATATATATGGATTTTTTTATAAAACTGCACTTCTAGTTTTATTGTGGTTGTTGAGCTTGTTAGAGACAGTCTAGCAGTTGCATTCAGTTACACTATACATTTGAATAACAAAATAATTTTTTCTATGTCAGCCCTCATTCTGCTTATTATTAGCTCTAGAGAATGACCCTTATTTGTACAATCCTGGAAATTTATTCTTGGCTGCGTTTGCTGGAAATATTAAAACATTTTATATTATGGAAACACCTACTGTGTAGTAGGCATGAATCTGAGATTGTGGTTTTTTTCAAGCTTATATGATGGCATTGAACTCTAGAGTGTTTACTTCTAAAAGTATACATAAACCGCACCTTGATGGATGAGGGCTAGAAAGAAGCTTCCAGTACTGGCAGACTGTGTTGAGGCTGTCCTGTGTCATGCTGAACTTGAAATCCTGACAACTTTTTCCCTGAAACATGTAGTAACTGGGCACAAGGTTGTTCCTGTGTTAGTGATGTTCAGTGCAAGTAATTCTGCAATGCTGAAGAGTTGTAGCCATGTGAGTGGTTCAGGATGTGTCAGGATAACAAACACAGAAGCAAGTGCAGAATTTGTCATTAAATATTGGCATGATTAATGGGTATTTCTCTATACATTGTTTGAAAATACATACATATAAATCTTGTATGTATAAATCCTTCTATCTAGAACATTCAAATGTGAAGTATATTACCATACTTCTGGTAACTGTGTATTTTTAATGTATTTCCACTGTCTGGTTGCTATTTACTTGTCAAGCGTGATTGAACTGGAAACAGAAATACCTTCTAAGCAGGGGGAGAAGGATTTTGAGACAGGGAAAAGTAGTAGTGCAGTATTTAGTAAGGACAAGGTAGCATTTGTGGGAGAGTAATGAAAACAAAACATATGCAAGAGGAAAAAAAAAGTTAAAATTAACTAGAGGTATGTGGTGAACCTTGATGGTATATTTGCAGCCAGGTTTGCAATGGCAACGAAACACGTATGTTTCATTGCCATTGCACTGCACTGGCTATCAGACACTGTGTTTCTCTTTCTTTTAGTTCGCCATAACTCTTGAACCTTTTGGCTGCAAAATTTAACAGGGGAATGAGATGTCTCAAATATATTTAGGTTCCTACAAATTTAACAAAAATCAGTAGCTGGGTAAAAGAGAACAGCCTGATTAGTGCTCCCTGCTGAAAAAAGGCAGCTACATCTTGGCTCCCAGTCGCCTCTGCTGGGCATCAGCCAGCTGGTCAATGAGCACGCACATCCTGCACCAGCCGGGCAGCTGGCACACATAGAGCTGTGAAAACACCATGATCCACATGTCAATTGTCTGGCTGATCAGAGTGTTTGGGGATAAGTGGGTTAAAAAATCTAGGACAGTCTATAGGAAACCAGCATCACATTTCCAGTGTTCCATGTTGTTCATGGAACAACATGTTGTTTTAGTAGTAACCAAGATGTGATGTTTTGTCCCTTGTCAACTAATGTGCACTTAGAAAGCTTCCAGATTTTTCAGCTTGAGAACCTTATGGTCAGGTGGTCCCACATGATGGGTGAGCCTCTAAAGTACCTCTGGAGCTTCTGCTCTGGTTTTAATGAGGAGGGGTAATCGCTGTTGTAGTTGCAGTGATGTCAGCCAATTGATGCATGTGCATTTCACTTTTCATAAAAGAAAATGATATTTATCTAGACATGAAGTGATTAGAAATATTTCCAAATTTTCTCCAACTCTTTATAGAGATACTGCCAAAGGAAAGGTGGAGAAATGGAGACAAAATGCAGTAAATACTGCCATTAGCACTTGGTTGGTTTTGTTTGTTTGTTTGTTTGTTTTTTGATTGAGAGTGTATTTCTTCAAATGTTTTTAGTGGATTCTTCTATTTTTCTAATTCTTAATGCATGCTATGATATTTTTACTTGAATGAAGGAGTAAAAATTTTGGCCAGCATATTTTTGAGGAAATATACTTTCCATTTTAGTTATGCTGCTGTAACTTTCCCTTGTAGCCACTCTTTGTGGCACCAAAGCATTTTCTTATTCTTTATTCATTTTAACCAGGTAAACCTATTTTATGGAAAAGTATATTTGTCATCATAAGATAATCTAAGGAAGAGAATGAAAGTGTAACCTCCTAATAAACGTATAAACTCTGAAGAACTGGGAGGAAACCAAAATCAGTGAGGACTTCCAAAGCGATGGCCGCTCTGTTGCTGCCACTGTGGTTCAGGAGCTCATTGACCACTTCAACAGAACATGTATCTTCACTCTGTGATGTTCCTGTGTTTATGCTGAAGTACCAGTTTCTAAGTCAGCATAGTGCATTTTCCAGTTCCTGTTGAGTGGGTTGAATCTGGGAACCTGTCCTGTGCTTGACAGAGTTGTGCTGAAGAGGAGTGAAAGTAGTGGTCACTGCAGAGGCTGTGGGGACTCCTGCTCCCATCCCAGCCTCTGCTCTGGGGACAGTGCTTATTAGTCTGCTCTCGACTGGGGCTCATAATGATACCATGGCATACAGTGATCCTTATTGCTGTGGTCATACAAGTGGTGTTGCTATCTGGGAAATTATGTCATTTGTGTCAGGTTTTCTCAGCAGTGTTAGGATATTAGTACCAAGACCTTGGGAATATCTGTGTAAATGCATGGGAAATCGTTCCCTCAAATACCTTTAAAACTAGTGGGATTATGGACAAGAGATTCCTCTGGCTCGCATATTTATTCATGATAGTTCCTCTGAAATATACATGAGTTTAAGTATTATGTGATATATAAATGCAGTTGATTTAATGATAATTTGTCTTATGTTGGAAGTTGAAAGGCATGATTAATCACATATATATGTATGTGATCAGGACTAAAAATACTGGTGATTGACATAACCTGGGTGAGAAGTGCTTTGTCGTCATGAATGTGCCATACAGTGATATATTTCAAACTACAAAGGATTGTAAAATTTAAAAGCATCAGATTTTGCAGAACATTGGCACCAGTAGGTTTTAGTGGTTAATAATGGGACTCAAATAGTTTTACAGTGGAAAGGCTGTATGTTTGATACTTATAGCACTTCTATAAATACCACTGTATCTATCTTTCACAGTCAAGCTTGGCAAGTGTTTGGAAATCGAGACATGATGGAAAACAAAAGTCTTGTCTTTAGAAGTGCTATAGTTGCCTGTGTTTGCCCATTAATTTCCTGGTCAAAACAGCATGTAGTGAAGCAAAGAATCTGTTGGTAGAATCTTTTAGCAAAGAGATGAAATCAATAGAAATTGATGGATTGTAGTAGGGTTAAAGTGTTACTTGGTGATGAACTACTCTACACATCCACCATGAGTCAGTGTCTGGTCTTTCCTTCAAACAAATAAAAGACAAACAGTGCATGTAGTGTGTTGTCATCTCTGCACTTTAGGAAGTTTTGGAGATTCGCTTGATAGTACTGTGTTCTGTGTTAATGATAAATAAAGGTGCTGTAGCATTGAAGATGGTTTTGGGGGAGGGCGAGGGTTAAGAAGAAACCATAAAACCTCAAATTTAAAACAATTAGGTGCCTTTTTTCAACGACAGAAAAGATGTCTTCATGCTCATAATCATGTTCGCATTTGGTTGACTGTGTTGTACGATCAAATACCTGTTAGTCTCATTCAGTTAGATTGTCTGTATTTGCTTTTAAAATATTTTTGATGTTTCACACTGGTTTTGATTGTCATCATAAATTTAATTAAATTATGTGATATTGTGCTACTTAATAGGCTTTAAAATTCTTAAAACATAAAATTACAGTATTGAGTGGAGGTAAAAAATTATGAATAAAGGTATTCTGGATGGAAGCTGCTCTAGCTGCTCTAGCATGACAAAAGTCTGTGCAATTATCCTAATCTGAAGCAGTAACAGAAAAACAGCTAAGCAAAGGGCATTACTGGACAGGGACGTGGAAAGGATTTTTTTTTATATTAAGCCAGCAGAAAAAAGTTTAACTGAAAGCAACGGAAAATCCGTATGAGACTGGCAAATATGTTTGATATTTGTGATGAGATATTGAAAAAGGGCTGTGCACTGCAATGTTGCTCCTTTTGCTCTGACTCCTGTTTTGATTTACAAGTTTGTCTTTTTGTAAAGTACTGTATCTCTTTTGCATAGTGGGGAATAGAGTAGAAATGTAATGGTTTTAAAGTCTCTCTAACAGTTGAGCAGAGCCTAACAAAATTAACCACAAACTATTTAAAATCTGCTTTATCTTTGAAGAGTTATGTTATTAAACAGTAGAGAACAAATACTTTCAATGAGAAATTTGAAATTGGTATTCAAATTACTGTAAAGTGAAGCTGTCAAAAAAACTATGGTATTCTTTTTGATTTCCTATTAGAAACAGCAGGGAAAAATGCTATTAGAAATGGCTGGAAGAAATGTTTTACCAACCTCCATTACTTCACTGATGTAAAGCTAATAGGGAAGAGCAAAGCAGATACAAACTTTCTAGGCTTTCCTACATGCAAAGGCAGAGATCAGTAAACTGGGGCTTTTGAGGTGGTACCTTGGGTCACTCTTTAGCAATGTCTTTGCATAAGCAAGTTCTTTGATTTTTCTCTGGCACAAATATGCAGATAAGTTTTTGCTAAAATGTTGTTAATATATTTAAGAACACCAATGACAAGATAGAGGGACATTAAATGGCATGAGACACTGTTTATCCTGTGTACCTGAAAGATCAGCGCTTTTCTGAACTTCAGATTTAGCTTAACGCGAGCAACAGGGGAACAGAGAAATATAGGAGAGATACACAGAAGAAGAGATAAACAGCAGGAAGTTAAAAACAAACAAACAAAATCCACCAAACCCCCACAACAACAGAAAATTCCCCAATACTGTAATCCAAACAATCCATCTATGAAAGGAAGGAAAAAACTTCAAATCACCTTGTGTTTTAAACCCGCGTTTCCTCTGTTTTAAAGGTATTTTACAAATTAAGATTTAGATTTTTTTTGCTTCTTTTAACCTGTTTTGACTTGGAAGAAATAAATCTTTGTTGGCACTGCAGTTTGAAGAGACATACTATGAATTTCATTGACTGTATTTTATCTTCTAAGATAATGTAATTTTAGATGAACCTAAGGAACGACAGTCAACCATTTAATTGGCATTGTGTGCAAGGCAGAATATACACACTAAAGGTTACCATGAGGTCTGTAGCTATAATTGCCATTGACCAAAACAGACTTTTCATTTAATCAGCCCCTGAGAACAAGGTTAAAGGTTACTGTTTTTCAAGAAAGATGTCAATAAGGAATGAAGACTGCTTACAATTTACAGGCTGTCTTGTCTCTGCTGTGCTTGAAGAAAGAGTCAGACCCTTTAAGTATGAAAAAGAACTGTACTCAATACTCATTCCTACAAAAAACCCACCACTACCCTCCTCAACCCCCCCGAAAACCACAAAGAATTTTGGAGGTGGGAAGTGAAGACATTCAAATGGCTTTTAAAAACCTTTACTGCTTGATCACATTTTAATGGTTTTTAAATTTTTTAAAATGTAAACTTCTAAAGAACTGATGGAGTAAAAATGCTGGAAGAGCAGTAGTATCCCTTGATATAGTGGCAGATAAGATTATTTGAGATGCTAAATTCACAGCTGTAAAAATTTGTGAAGAGAGAGGTTATGGCAGCTTTAATGTTCTTAACAAAGGCTTTTTAGCTCAAAAATATGCTTTCGTCCTTTCATGGTGGGTTCACATTTGATTATGACAAGAAAATTCTGAGGAGCTTTTTACTAGGTACTTTGTTTACTTTAGTTTTGAGGTAAATGCTTGATTGATCACTTGAGGCTAGGATACATAAGCTTGAGAAAATACATACTCTGACCAGTGTTCTGTGCAGCCTGAGCATAGAAATATAGTTAAAATATAGAATAGTTAAAATCGTGTACATAGAGAGTTACTTCCAGCTTTGAATACAGGGCATTAGGCAGGAGAAATGTTGGAGGTCCTTCCACCTTTATGTAAAACTGTATCCACAGGCCTGGTGCAAATAGGATCTCTGAAACTTTTGTTAATGAACTGAAAAACTTTTAAGTGGCTCCTAGACAATTCTGTGGCATGGCTTGACTCACATAAAATGGGCAAATCTAAATATTGTCTAAAATGAGACTGCATCTTCCCTCTCTGGGGTTTTATTTGTTTTCATACTTTGGGATGAGTGTGATAGTTATGTGAAAGTGGAAAACACAGCAAAAAGAGGAGACACTTTAACATTGTACGGTGAAACCCTTCCTTCTCCTTCCAAGGGAGGTGCATTATCAGGATGCTGGAGCAGCTGAGTAATTTCTAGGCTCTGGTGTGCCCCTTGCCACGTTCAGATGCCTGTCCTCCAGCAGACAGGGGTTGTGCCATGCCACCATGTGAAAAGCACAGGGCCACTGCTGCAACACCAGGCCTCTTTTCTTTTGCCACTGATCAGAAAGTCTACATCTGCCATTTTGTTGTTGCTGTCACCCTTCCTTTTATGTTACCTCCTTCCATCTGTCTGTGGTTTTGTTCACTTTCTGTAGCAGGATAATCTAACACCTAGATAGTGGGGAACAGGAGTTAGCTCTACTGTGACTGGTTCATGCTGCAATTAGCACAGAGGCCTCAGATTAGAGTAACAGCTGCTATCTTGGTGAAGAGCAGATGCTTCGCTGTGGATCTCCAGAATTAACAGCACAGCCTCTGTGCGGATCGCAAGTTAAGTGCAGTAGCTCTCAGGCTCGAATTCATGTCGCATCACGGCTGAGTGAAGGGCTGCATTCCTGCAGCAAACACAATAGTACTGGCACCAAATGAGATGCTACAAGGGGCCAGGAAGGAAAGCACAAGTCCTTCAAATATATTTATCTGTAATGTGGGAGAAGTGTGGATCCTTGCACTTTAATCTCTTGAGAATATATATGTAAGCCATACCCAACTTCTCTGTATCTAATTTGGTTAGCATCTTGGTGATTGTCAAATTGTTTTCCTTTACCCCCATCTGATTTTCAAATCAACTGCAAGATTCAGGATGTGATAGGGAAGATCTTAAATGTTCACAATGAGCTCAGCTTTTCAACTTTCAGCAAGCTAGAAACACGTATGTAAGACAAAACATGGAAGTCTTACAAATTATCAGTGAATGCCTGTGTTCTCTTTTCCAGGAAGTACGCTTTGGCCTACACATCCCTCTCAGTACAAAGTTCCTCAGCAGTCTTGCTGGACAGTTTGAAAGTGATTACCTTGGTAACACCACTTCCTGCAGCCAAGAAAGCTTCAGGCAGCTTGTCTTAGTATTGCTTTTGTGCTCAGTGCTCTTAACAATTATAGTGTAAGTCCCTAATTATTCTGCTTCACAACAACTTTCTTCATCCCCTGCTGGAGCACTTAAAAGGGTGCAGCAAAGTAGAATAAAGCAAGGATTTACATCTCTGAAATGTGTTCAAAAGAAGGTCCTGATAACAAACTAAAATGCATTATGAAAGAAAAAAGTTTTGATTATCAGTTCCTGCTGCTGCAATCCTCCTGTTTTACACTAGTGCACACATACACAGATGCACACATACATTTTCTCTTTTCCTTTGAATCTCAAATGGGAATTTGAATATTATGCCAATTAAGAATATAATGCTAGAACTACTAGACCCAAAAGGGGTGTGGCTAAGAGAGAGAAAGAGAGAGTCATCGCCGCTTTTGTTTTCTGAGTTCCTCTCGTGGTCTAGTTTTCAGGTATAGAGCATCCAAAACTTTATGGAAAAGAAACAGTGCCTACGTGATGTTTCTGAAAAATGGGTATTATTCTGTTGCATTCTGTTCCAAATACTGTTGTCCTGCATGTCTTGCAGTGAGTCTTAAAAATATTTGTTTGTTCCAAGATTGTAAAGTTACAGTTTCAAAAAGAAAGCTGTGAAGGTGAGGAGAGTGCAGGCTTTGTGATCTTTACCTCAGAGGCAGCAGCAGGATGCTGCTGAGACAACTCAGTGCTGTCTTGCCTTGCTCCAAGGATTGATTTAGACACTTTCTGAAGTTAAGTTTGAGACTGTTGTAGTTGCTTTGCAGTTGAATTTAAGGACTTCTTGTATTAATTAAAACAAACCCCACATTGAAGTAGCTCTTGCAGCTGAGGAAAATGCTTCTGTGCATTATAGGCCTTGATGTTACCTAACATTTACATGGTTATAGTAGACTAAAGCTTTGTGTTTTGGGACCTATTGGAGATATTCCTTGTGGAGAGGAACCTTTTGTTAGCATGGGATTGTACTATTTACATAGGTAGTGTCTAGTATAATGACAAAAAATATATTAGTATTTGTTAGAAAAACATCTTGCTTGTCTTTACATTATTAGGAAGGCATATGTCTCTGTTAGGGAAACAAAGTTACTATTAAATGCTTCTTTTGTTGTTGATGGAAATTTCATTTTCAATAGTGATGTGCCAAGTATGACTGTAAGAGATCTGCTATTCCGCAATAGCTATCCACGACATATGCCAATGACAGTGAGGCCAAATTAATCTGCTGCATGCTGGTCAATATTTGCAATTGTTTAGAGAGTTTCACTGATGGACATTTATATAAATAGTGGTTCATTGTCCCTTAAGTGGATGTCACCTCCTGAGAGACATAATCTCCCCGGGGAAAAAAACAATCGTGGCAAACCTATCATCAGTCCACAGACTGAGGGACATTAATTTTCTTTTTGTTTCCCTGTGAGTACCTATTTTGTGTTTTTGACACTGATTCCTTTTTCTTTCCATTTCCCTTAATGTACTATTGCCATTGTCTAGTTTGTGCTGTTTTTCAGCAGTGTGGGGTAGTCGCATTTCACACATCAGATCCTTCATACAAAGCAGAAAGAGACAGAGACATGTATATACATTTTTTGTGTGCACAGTTGTTACTGGAAATTAATAATTCTCTTTTTTTTTCCCCTGTGAAATGCAAAGTCCAATTTTAAAATCAGGACTACACAGTTTAAATGGTAAGATACAAAACATTCCTGTGAAATTCAAGAACTTGTATGGACTTGTAAACTGCAATTGTGAATTAGTCCTATTCAGATACAGTATGAAAGGGCTGCCAGTGTGTTCAGTTCATCCTCAGTAGCTTCCCTGTCTTCTCAGGTCTTCTGCGAACCTCTTCTATAGTGCTGACAAGAGCCGTCTGTGCTCTTTCTCTTTTCTAACCCAGGCATCTGTAAATCACCAGGCTGTTCAGTGTTGAAACCTGCTTCCATAGCACAGCAATAGATACATTTTTGTATGTGAGCATTTATTTAAGAAAGAACAATGTTTGGTTAACAGTGTCTTACTGTGCACTTCAGGAAATTTATCTGTACTCTGCTTTGCTAGATTTCTGATGGGTTTAACCTTATGCTTGTCAACTACTGTGCTTCATGTAAAATAAGTACTAGCTTCACAGTCCCTAAATGTTTCTTTGAAAGCTGACCCAAATAAATGTCTTTGCTCCTCAATACTTCTGTGAGACCAAAAAAAGTTTTGCTTCTGGCACTTCTAGTCTTTCATTTTTAAAATTAGTTGTGTTGAGAAACTTCTCAAAAGAACTTCCATCTACACAAGTGGATTTTATTTATAGAAGAGTGGAGTTGGTTCTCCTGCAGGAAGGACAAATTTCTTCTGTCAGAAACAAATACATAAGCAAACTAAAACAAGGAAAAGGTCTATTTTGGCTGTCCTTACTAATTAAAGAATGAAAAGGCAAAAGATGGGCAGGGGAAAGGAGATCATAATTTGATTTTCTGTTTGGCTTCAGTTTCTGTTTTTCTGACTAAATGTTAGGAAATCCTTTTCCTGTGCCCCTAGTGTCATGAAAAGAGCAAAGGGAGAAATCTTGGGGTCACAGGTATCTATGGAAATGGTATTAACGCCAACCAGCAATGAGCAAGTGATTTACAATGCTCAGGAGAGAGCATTGTAGCTTGTTAGCAAAAAAAAAAAACTCTGAGAGGGAATAACTGTTACGGGTGTTTGAAAAACTTGTCCTGTAACCATCCTTTTTCTTTTGTGTTGGGAATGATTCAAGCTTTAGGAGAATGAATTGCCTCCTGACAAGCTTGCCTGTCAGTCTGCAATGCCAGTAACATCCAGCCCTAAGGCAGCTCATCCTCAGCCTTGTGTACTTGCCATGCTGGGCTGCAGGCCCTCCTTGCCAGCTTGGAGGCTCAATATGTGGGCAAGGCTCTCAGGAAGCAGGATGTGGTTGTTATTTGTGTCTGCTTGACTTTCCACTTAACACGTTATGGATATGTGAGTCACTTCTTTCACTCTAGCTTGTTCTTTTCCCTCAACTTCCAGAACTTTAAGATGCCTGAGGATTTCACAAATACATTGAATGAGGGCAAAATACTCTTCTGTTAATAGAAGATACATGTCAAAGGTGGGTGTTCTCTGTGCCAGAGAGGCACAGTTTCTATGCCTTGTGATGCTTGGCTTTCTTTTGCAATTTTACTTACATTTAGTAACTGAATAGTCCTTTAAAAAAAAATTAGAGTTAGCGGTCATTTCTTTTTGTATACATGTCTCTGTGTGTGTGATTAGTTTTGTTTAAAGCTACTCAGGAAATTATTATTAAACAAAATTTAAACCAAAATAAAACATGTTTATGACTTGATTATATACAGAAGCCTCTGGAGCACAGCAGAAAGTGGCAGAATAAATAGACAAAAATAAGACGAGATTGATAAATAGCAGTATTTGAGAGAAGGGTAGTTTACAATTGTATTTGGTTTGTGTGGCCAGGTTTTGGTAGATGCAGGATACAGGGGTGGCTTCTGTGAGAAGCTGCTAGAAGCTTCCCCATGTCCAACAGAGCCAGTGCCAGCTGGATCCAGGATGGACCTGCTGCTGGCCACGTCTGCACCAGTCAGGAATGACAATAACGCCTCTGTGATAACGTATTTAAGAACGAAAAAAAGTTATTTCACAGATGTAATTGAGGCCAGAGAAGGGCAGAGTGAGAATATGTGAGAGAAACAGCTCTGCAGACACCAAGGTCAGTGGAGAAGGAGGGGCAGGAGGTGCTCCAGGCACTAGAGCCGAGACTCCCCTGCAGCCCGTGGTGAAGACCATGGTGAAGCAGCTGTGGCCCTGCAGCCCATGGAGATGCACAGGGATGCAGAGATCCACCTGCAGCCCAAGGAGGAGCCCCACCTGTTGGAGCAGGTGGATGCCCAAGAAAGGGCTGTGAACCTGTGGGAAAACCCATGCTGGAGCAGGCTCCTCACAGGGACCTGCAGACCCATGGAGAGAGGAACCCACACTGGAGTTTGTGGGGGAACAACACTGGAGCAGGTTGTTCTTGACGGCCTGCACTCCATGGAAGAGTGACCCACATTGCAGCAGTTTGTTCCCTGTGGGATGGACTCACATTGGAGAAGTTCATAGAGAACTGTCTCCTGTGGAAGGGACCCCCTGTGCTGGAGCAGGGGAAGGACTCCTCTCCCTGAGGCAGAAACAATGTTTGATGAACTGACCATAACACATATTCCCTGTCTCCCTGTGCGGCTGGGAGAGAGGAGGTAGAGCTTGGGAAGGAGAGAGGAGTGATGGTGTTTTTAAGATTTATTTTACTACTCACTATCCTGCTCTGATTTTGTTAGTTATAAATTCAATTGATGTTCCCAATTCGAGTCTGTTTTTCCCATGACAGCATTTGGTGACTGAGCTCTCTCCAGACCTCATTTCAACCCGTGAACCCTTCATTATATTTTCTCTCCCCTATCCAGTTGCAGAGGGGAGTTATAGAATGGCATTGGTGGGGGTCTGGCATCCAGCTGGGGTCAACCCACTACAACACTTAAGAACTGTGTTGTGCACATAGGACTAGGCTTTTCTGTGGTGCTTCCATGATATTTGTGCTTGGCCAGGTGAGGCTGTCAGTACCTTGGTATTGGGAGCACTAGTGCCTCTCAGCAACTTTCCAAGTGGAGGATGCGCTATCTTGCATGACAGCTGAGGGACAGGAGAATGTAGTTTATTCAAGGTTACTCAGGAAGCCCAGCTGTTGAATTCCTGTGACAAAAGCACTGGAATTAATGTTCTATTGCAGTGCTGGTGGATTACTCTATATGCCAAATCTGAGGCAATTGGTATTTAGCAAAATAGCTCTGTAGGCTTCCAGATTTTGGAGGGTGAAATGGCACATTTAGAAGGACTCCTGCAGAGGGTGTTTGTTCCAGTTCATAGAAGCAGGTAGGGCTAGAGGAGGAATTAGTCTGCAACACATAGCCATAGGACTCTGTGGAGTCAAGTTAATAGCTTCAGACCCTGAATGTCCATTTTCTGAATCCACTCTCAGCTCATCTGCAAGAACTGTTACCACTGCAGCATGAGGGATTGTCCTTTTTGGTTCTGTAGTTATCATTATTACTTTGCATCTATATACAAAAAGTCCGTGGGTCTTGTTTCAGAAATCCCTCTTGTACAGCAGGTAAAATTTTACCATTTTGAGAACAGTTACAGTTGAAAAAAGTAATATTAAAATGTTTTGGAAACTGGATTAATAACTTAGTTTTTCTCTTGCTATGTTGTTGAACTCCCTATTAACACCAAGAAAGTCCCATTGCAACATGTTGATGCATGACTCATCCTAGGATATGCCCTCTATTGGGTTATGGCCCTAGATGAGGCAGAGAGGTGTCTCATAAATGGCTTTTATCTATAAATTAAATTAACTCAAAGGCAATATTCCTATGCTTCACCAGTGGGTTGGGGTTTTTTGTTTGTGTTGTTGCTGTTGTTGTTTTTGTTGTTGTTGTTTGTTCCATTTGCCCTCCATCTTCCATACTAAATGAAATGCCAATGACAAATAGTTTTGGGCAATATTCTGTTTCTGGTATTGCTTGAATGTAATATTTCTCTGCAATGCAGCCTCAGGGACTGTCATGTCCCCCACCTAGTGGCTTGCAAGGAATGCATTGGATAATGACAAGCTGCAGTGCACTGTGCTCGGAGAGCTAATGAGGTACTTTGTTCTTGAGCATGAGTACATATTTGATCTACACCTTTCAGGTGCAGGAGTTTTAACTGACATTGTATGCATTTAAAAGGAAGTGAATTTCTGACACAAGTGTAGGTACTACACTGACCATAATGATTTCATTATGTTCTCCAAACTCAGCATTAGGCTGTCCTCAGGGGAAATGGACGTTTTGAATGTAGGGTAGGGAATTACCAAAGGAGATTGAGGATGCCCTTCTGAAAGGGGGTCATAAAGATGTTGTTAGAAGGAACAAGGGTATAATACATGCTCAGACATGTCTTTATAATCCTTTCCTTAACACTAAGCACCTCTACTGAATGCTAAGGCTGCATTTCTACATCGTGAATGTAACGATACAGTAAATGTGCAGGAAATAAAATTTCAGTCTTGTCCTTTTCTGCTTTTTCTACATATTTAAAAAAATGTAAGTGAAATAGGGATACATGACCTTCATTTTTAAAAAGGGAAAAAAAAGGAAGACATTGGGGACTACAGGACAGACACTCTTTCCTCAGTGCCCAGTAAGATCATGGAGCAGATTCTCATGAAAACTGTGCTAAGGCACATGGAAAATAAGGGGATGATTGGTGACAGACAACATGGCTTCATTAAGGGCAAGTCATGCCTGACAAATTTGGTGGCCTTCTGCAGTGGGGTAACAGCGTCATTGGATGAGAGACATGAGACTGATGTAATTTATCTGAACTTGTGCAAAATATTTGACACTGTCCTGCATGACATCCTTGTCTCTAAACTGCAGAGGCATCTCTCCGTGGATAAGAAATTGGCTGGATGATTGCACTCAAAGAATTGAGGTCAATGGCAGAGTTCAACTGTCTGCAGAGTTCTTGAGCTCTGGAGCAAGGCTGGTAGGTAGTGGCCCAATCTGAGGTTATTTTGACAATGCTTCACAACCCAAAAGAAAAGTCTCAGCAATGTAAAACTTTCTTTGCAAGCTGAGTCAAACTGCAGCTTTGCCTCCCTCCAGATTGATACAAATTACATGGACTTATTTATGTGCACTGCTATATGTCCTCATCACCCCTTCCCTTCCCCAGGGGAGTCACATGGTGGAAATAAAGGTTGCTGCCTGAAGTAGAGGTGCTCTGAAAGAAGAGTTGTGGTTTTTGTGTTACGAACACGTAAAATGTTTCAGTGTTTCTTTTTAGCCCCTGCACTGTTCATTCCTTCTGTTCCTCTGTTGTGCTGCCATAGACTGTTCTCTCTTACCAGGAAGTAAATTAAATAGAGTGTCAATAACATGAATAAGACTACTTCTTGGATGTCAGTAGGAGATGGGATAAGAGATGGAGACTAGGGGGCCTTCAGCCTTCTGGTAAATCTCTGCACTGAAACTGAGCTGCGGAATTTGTTAGTTGCATGGAAAATGTCTCCTGTGTCTGTTCCTGCCTGCCTTTACTATCAAGATCTGCTTTTGGAAATCAATGCTAGTGTGGTATTTCAAGGTGATCTAGAATCCACATGTAGACTTATATAATTTTGCTTCAGCTGTGTTGCAGACACATTAGTGCAGATTAAATAGAAGAAGTTAAAAGGCAAGTTGATGCAATCATATTTGCAGGACAATAGAAGTGGAAGTGATCAAAGGCAAGAACACTGGCTGGGTCACTCTGCTGGAGTACTCTCACTGTCTTCGCTTGAGCTGCTCTTAGCAGTTTTCCAGGCTCTTTGGAGCAGGAATTGGAAGCACACTCAAGGAAGGCATTTTGCCATTACACATTAATTTTTATTTACTACTCAACAGCTGAGAACCAAAGAGCAGACCTTGTACTTTAATATGTGGCTGACTTATCAGACACCTCTATAAAATCCTCTCCTCCGCAGGAGTTAGACTTCAGCTAGTCCTGAGGTCTGAGATACTGAAAGCCTCTTTGGTACATGACAGATCTTTTGAAGCCTTTGAAGCTACTAAAGCTGAAAGCACCATAAAACTTCCAAATTGTAGGGTGTATAATGACCCATTAGAGAAGGTAAGAAAGGGAGTAACAGGGAAGTGTCTGAGATCTACAACTGCTCCTTCTTGAACAAATGCTGTTACACTGCAGAACCACAGTTTTCTTCCCTGCCAAGAATGGGGTTATTACCTTCATCTATAGAATGCTTCAAGGCTGACAGGGGACTGTGGAAGTATTTGGATTAATTACTATTTATCATGGTGTTACTATTATGGCTACCACAGCTATAATCTGATGTAGGTTCATTTATATAATGAAATAATTCTCTTCTCAGTAGAGATTTGAGTTGCAGCTTAAATCTGTTGAGACAATGTAGAAACTTTCTTGTGACTTCCTGTAGCACAAACCCATTGCCATACTGGATTTTAGTGAGAATTGCTTAGTGAAGTGATGCACTCTAAATTTGAATAGGTCATCTGTTTGGGTTTTTGGAGAAGCACTGAAAGCTTGGATGTACACAGGTTTCAATATTTTTTTAACAGCTAAAATGAGTCTGGCTTAATGATGTTTTCCTATAGTCAAGACCACAGACCATTCAGCAGGTATGGAAGAGACATTGGTAAATCACTTGAGGGATGAAGTGCCAAATATTACAACTTGAAAGAGAGGCTCAAGGCAAACCTTGGGGCTAAGAAGGAACTTGCTGTTTACTTAGACATTTCCTTACAGAAACTGTGGAAGTCAGTAGTTTTTGCAAGAAGGAAAGGATTGATGGTCAAAGGTGAAATGACACTGAGGAAAGGTGAACTGCTGCTTGATTTATGTTAACCACCCGGAACACATTGAGCACCAAGGGCTGCTGAGGTATCATGCCTCTGGCATTAGCCATGGAAGAGGTTGGCTAGTCTGTTTTTGAGCCACACATCTAGGTTTTTAAAGATGACCCACAATACGGTCATTTTGCTCTGTCCAGGGAGACAGTTTGCTTCAGGATTGTTTTGAAGAAAGACTCTAATGCCCAAAGAGAGAAAAACCAACCCTCTTCTCATCTGAGATGCAGTTGATTGGTTTTGTGATAGCTTGAATTTTTTTTTTTAATGTTGGTTTTCATTATTACTCTGCCTAGCTGTTTTGTATGGTGTTTGGAAATGTTAATGAATCATAGCAGCATTGTCATTTCAGATGGGTTTGGTGAGGCATCCAGCATGTTAGTACCTGTGAGCTGCCTACTTGTGCTTCAGCCAGCCACAGGATCACACCAGTCTTGCACAGGAATAAATAGCTTTACTTTCCCCCATCTTAGAGATCTGCTGAGTGGGTCAGTCACTTCTTTCTTTCCTTGGTTTCCTTCCTTCCAGCTTTCACTCTGCTGTGCCTTTAAAATGCACCAGAGAGGGTATAATACCAGTTTTACAGAACAAAAGGAGAAGAGGTGAAATGACTTGACCACCTTCAGGAAATAAGTAAAGCAAGAGACAGAAAACAAATTCGTTAATTCCCACATAAAGTCAGCACAATCCCCACTCTGACACCTCCTCTCTCAGACTTTTACCATTTCTTTCCTATACACATTTGAACAAAGTTTCAGGACTTTGTGCTTCCTTCTGCACTGCTTGATTTCAGTGTTTTCCTGTAGTAATCAGAGTGGTTTGAGATACCTAGATCTTTTGAGCTTTAGCTGCCTTTTTTCCTTTGTTTAGCTACAGTTTAAATACCAGCCAAACTGTGTCAGAATTGTTACTTACCATGACTACTTCCAACTACCTTCAGATGCTTTCTTGCAGGCTAATAGAGGTGCTTGAGAGCAAAGTCTAGTAACCGTAGTTTACTTTTCAGTGTAGATTTCATTCCTGCTCTTAACCTATTCACCTCCTCAACAGCTGTGTCTGTGAAGCCACGCTTCCACTTTAATTTTAAAGACTTCAGAGATTACTTCCGTTACATTGGATGATAACAAAAAGCTTTCATTACACAGGTTACCAAAAGTGTATTTAGCAAATCTGCAAATATCCCTTTGCAAAAGAAGCTCAAAATGGACAGAATTGATGGGGGAGGAGTCTCCCATCTGTAGATGGCTTCCAGACCAGGAATTGATCAATGTTTTTGTGGAAGGATTACTTGAAGGTGACAAATAGTACTTTTTTTTTTTTTCCCCTCTCCTCAACAATGTCTAGAAAATAAACTGTATAAATTCCCTGAAAATAGGAGTGGATTTGATTCACCAAATTCAGAACTTTGGTCTTTATGCGCAGTTGTTCCACTGTTGCATATATTTTGAATGTGGGTGCCTGACATCCCTAAATCGAATTAAATGCTCCAACTAACAATCAGAGCATGCAGCAGCCAAGAAGACTAACAGGCTGAAGTGCAGCTATCATAACCTCAGAGCCTGTCACTTTGAGCAGAAAATAGGCATCTAAAGCTAGAAATTGCCTGATCAAGCCAGCATCTGTGCTGATGCACAAGTGTGTCTCTAAATGTTGTGGTGCAGCATTTTCTAGCCACTTTCTTTGGCAATTTCTAATCATCTGAACTTGTAAAGGAATTTTTATATTTGGATTTTGGCTACACAGTGGAGTGATACACTTTGGGTTTGGATTTTTTTTTAACAATTTTTGGCTCAGTTGAATGCTCTGTTCTGCTTCAGACTCTACCTGTATGAATTAGTGTACCTTTTTAATGCATAAAAATGGCTTCATAGTTAACTATTTTCCTTCCATGCCAGTCTAGTACTTCACTTGTCTCTTTCAGTGATTGTTGTTCTGAGGGCAGAAAAGAAAGGGAATAATGAAGTCTCCATTTTATGTTTAGGTAGTTATCCAAAACACTTTGCTTTGCCTAAAAGCTTCATGCTTTTCACTAGCAAGATCCCTCAATCATAATTTGATTGTTCGACATAATTTCCAAGAATTGCTTTACAGACAACTCTTGGATGTCATTTAAGAGATTTCCCCATCAATCTTAGTTGATATTCATAATCTGGAAAAGAAAAATTGGCAATTGAAGAGCTCTTTTACACTTCTACGGTATAAATGTGACAGAACTCGTTCTTTTAGTGTTTATGGTGTGGGTTTTTTGTTTGGTTTGGGCTTTTTTAATCCTTTGCTAAAGTTAAGCAGAAGCAGTATAAACAAGGTTTCTAGGTAATGCAATGAAGTTCAGTGTTTTACTGCAGTGATTGAGTGTTCTATCATGTCTGACTGGTATCGCGCACTGATCTCCTTTCATTTTCACATGTGAATTCTTACCATACCCTTTGTCTCTTCTACTCACTCCAATTATCTCAGCTAAAGGAAAGTTTCTAGAATCAACCATATTGTTTCATGATTGTTCTAAAGAAAAATCAGTCTCCCTCCTTATATGTGTGGGGCACCTCAAATAAATAGCAGGTCAAATTACTAATCTATTAGCTCTTTGTCTGCCATGGTATGCACAGTTAGTCATGAAATATTCATGCAATTCAGAAGAAAGCTTGGGGAGGGGGGGTGTGCTGGGGGGAAAGCAGCTCCTGAAATAAAACCACAGTATGGTAAGGTCAATCAGCTTACTGCTTTTAGATTCAAGCGCAGGTCAAACCTTTCATCCTAGAAACTTTGCCCAAGAATTATTTACTTTCAGCTGTCGAGTTTGTTAAATGATTACCTAAGTCTATAGTGTGCTTTTTTTTCTTCACGGGAAGGCTTTTATAAATTACTTTTTTCCCCTAAAGGATTACGTTTTTACAGTACATGGTTCTCTATATATAAGCTTTTCACAGAAGTCCTAATCCGACATCAAATTAAATCCCTTGGAAACTCCTGTTGACTTCAGTCAGAACAGCAGAGCGCCTGTCTGTCTTCATGCATTTGAAGAAAGTCCATTCAGCAGTAGAAAGCACATTCAATGACACATAAGACTACTGGGTTTAAAAGAATATGAAGTTGCATATGCACATAAATCCAAAACAAGATGTACAGTAGTTGGCCTTCCTACCCCATCTTCTCATTTAACCTTGGAGAGTGAGCAAATGCATAATAAAAGAGGAGATAATGTAAATTTTGAATAAAAAAGAAAAATAAAAATTTGTGTTATATCTATGCAAAACCTATGCTAATATTATGTTCATTATTATAATATCACAGTACCTTCTTCTGTGTACTAGTTACACTCTTACAGTTCTTGTGCTTTCTCATCAGTGTGAAAAATGTGTAAGGGAAGGCTTCAGTCTGGGGGTGGTTTTTCCCCTTTAAGTACATGAATGTGTTAGGGAAGTTGAGAAGAATCCAGCTTGTAATCTGAAGCAAAAGGTGACAAGGTTGACTCCAAGGTTGGTGGAAGGAAATTAATTTCACAGATTCAGGCCGATGCTTGTAGAAGCTCATGTCTTTTTCCATTATGCCAGATGAACAAAGTGTTGCCTGTCATTTTTATTTCAGCACCTCATTTGTTTTGATTAATCTCATTAAAAGTTTTGGAAACTTTGCAAATTACCACCTGAGGCTCTGATTTTATATTATTTGTTATTTATTTGTTTTGATTTTATATTATTATTTATTTGTTTCTATATTTATATAAATATATTTGTAAGTATATTTAAATAAATTTATTGATTTTATGTTTATATTACATTCTGATACATACTGCAATGACTTGTAGCCACTTGCAGGTGTTTAAACATGTCTGGATTTTTGACACAGTTAAGACAGGAATGACTTTCTAATCCAAGTTGGAGACTCAGACTTACCAGAAATTTTATGTATTCTGATTGAGAATACATAAAATTGTGGAGTCATAGGGTATTGGCTAGGAAGAACGTTTAGTCCAATATCCCTCTCAAGGCAGAATAATCACTGGGCCTGCTGTAGTTTTGTCTAACTGTATTCTGAACACCTCCCAAGACGATAATTTAACCTATTCCATGTTCTCCAGGGTGGATTCTTGCTGGAGATATTTTCCCCCAAATATCCTGCCTGAATCTTCCAAGCCTCACTTTCCAGTTGCAGTTTGTTTTCCCATGTTAAGCTATTTGTTACTAAGTTAAGAGATGAACTCCATAACTGCCCTTGAAATAGCTGTAGGCTGCTAGAACCTCCTATTGCCTCTAGATGAGCCTAGACTAAACACATTAGAAAGAACAAAATATTCTGTAGGCTAATTTTACTGTAGTAGAAAATATATTCTGTGGCACATGCCACATATACCCATCACCAGTGGCTGCTGAAGGTGATGAATTATAGTAAAATAGAAGCGTGATCCATAGCACATGAAATTTCCACGGGCTGCCAGCCAGCGTTTTTCTTAACAATTTAATGCTCCACCCTGTAGCAGGATACCCTGCCCAGCAGCAGGATCAGGAAGTGAGACATGGTTTTGTTGTTTGAGTAAGAGCCTTCACTGGCATGAAAAGAAAGCTTGTCTAAATCCAGCTAACTTTGTGCATCCTCTAGCGGAACTGACACATTCCCATAACCTGTTCATTTTTAGTTAATGGTATGTGCAGCCCTTCATTCTCACTCCCAGTTAGAGATGGAAGAGTCATGGGGAAATGGAATCTGGTGTTGGATCTACCTACCTAGTTTGTTATTTCTAGAGAATCATATTAAACACCTTCACATTACCCATTTGCAGATAGCACCTGCAGTGTTGTTGCTGTGATGTTTATGGCAAACTAGAAAGTAGTTCAGTAAAGTTACCAAAACTCTGTTTTAAAAACATTTGCCACATAACATGTCACGTCACCAGAGCAGTGTAATTTTTTTGTTCTACTGTAAATCCCAAAGAGGTAAATGTAATGAAAATTTAAATATTCTAAAGTGTTAAATTCATCTCAAATTACTCTATGGTATTAAAATGCTGAAATGAACCTATTTGCAGTATGTGTTGGTCTTAGAAAACTGATGCTGGTGGAAGAAATGTTTTCTGGGGTATTTAGATACTGCTTTTTTCACGCAACAGAATTGTTCATTTCTTGTACCATTGCGTTGACTGTGCTTTGCAGTAAATCATGCATGATATTGTAATATACAATTTAGGATTTTTAATGGGAAATGTAGTTTTCGTTGCAAGGATGTGGAAAAAACCATGGTACACCTTCAAAAGATTATTTTGTATGTGGTTATATAATCTATTTCCTTCAAGAAAAAGCAGGTTTAGGAGATTGTAAAAGAGTGTGTTTTGTATCTGAGTTACTCATAAACTGAGGTGCCGTTGACTTTAAAAGTGCTGTGCATGCTGTTTCTCTGCACAGTCTTCTGCTGTGATCATGAAATAAAGATCAGGTGCTGTGCAGCCCACTGAGGTCAAAATGCCCAATGGTGTTCTCAGTTGTACATGATATTGGATAATGGCTGCATCAATCCCTGCCATTGGGGAGGTTGTGGGGAGACCTGCACGACAGTCCCTGTGGGAGCCTGTGAGGCTCAACTCATTGCTGTGTGGGACACTCCTTCCCTGGATGCTGCTGCTGGCACACTGAGTCCCAGGCTCATGCACAGACTGTCTCACAGAGTTGGATAGATCCTGCTAGTAAAAGATTGCAGAGTGAAACACAAATTATGCAGTTATCTCACACAGTGAGCTCTAAAACAAGGATTGTTTTGGGTATTGTCTGACAAGCATATCCTGCAAAGCCGAGATGAGGTGCAGCCTTCTTTTCTGTGCTAGCTTTTATTCTACCTGTATAGAAGGCCATCTCCACTTGTAAGTTCTGTTTAAATCATTTGGAGATATGCTGCTCTGGGATGCAGAGACCTGACTCCTGTCAGAGGCATTGGGAGAATTACTGGTGCATGTGCATAGAAAATTTCTGCCTTATTACCATAAATAAATAGAAACCCACCATGTATTGTCAGGGATTTGTGTGTTAATCATCACACTTCTCAGATGGATCTGGTCCATGGTGACATATCTATAAATGAAGATGAAATCTACGGTTGAAGACAGGAGCACAGTTGATTAATGATTATAATGATTCTTTTCATTTGTGGTTGGAATCTGGAAAGGACACACTGGTAGAAAATTTACTTAATACTCATATACTTCCCTTCCTTGTCTTAGATGATTTTTCTCTGTTAAGAGGTGAGAATAGTAGAATATCAAACTTGGGAATATAGGCCTATATTCAATGCTTGCTGTTATTACAGACTTTCTAGAAATTGGTCTTTGTTCTTTATTGTTTCAATGGTCAGGTCTAAAATCAAAGCTCTGCACTAGAGATGAGAGATATGACTTACTTTCCCAGCTTTTCTGCTAATTTGCAGATTTCTGATATTGCTGAAGTCTTTGCAGTTTTGCCATCTGTAAGGTAAGAATAATGATAGTGGTTACCTTGGCAAGGTATTTTGATAATAATGAACATAAAGAGTTATTGAGAGCTGGTTTTTATTTTCAGATAAATATTACATTCAAATTATTTTTATTTGTCACTGAATTAATATATTATATTTGTAAATTTTGCAACTTTTCTTTCTCTTCTGATGGAATAATTTTCATTCACAGTTTTCAAAAGGTATTTCATTTTAGTAATTAGAATACTCTTCTGGTTTTGTTTTCTTTTTTTAAATTTGCCTCTGGTGGATTCTAGTCAGTACATGTTTTCCTGTACTTATGCTTTTCTTTTAGGAATAACAATGGAGACAGCAGGTGTGGTGATTGATTCTGGTGATTGATTGACTAGTTAAGTGCTGATGTCTCTAGGAGGAGTTAAGGCCATTTTTATAAAATTGAAAATGAAAGAAAATTATAAGGGGTGGATTTTTTTAGTGATTGAGACAGCTTTTGCTTTGTATTGTTAGAAAATGAATTTCCTGCACAGTAGCAATTAGATTTCTTGAATTATATTATCATTCTATTCAGTTTAATATTATAGTTGTCACTTACATAATGAGCCTTCTGTACAGAGCTTTGATACACTGAGCCTTGCTATTTCACACAGGGAACATGAAAGAAATAAGTATCTACATCTGTATTTCCCTGCATGCCCAATAGTCTGCATAGTAAGTTTTCAGATCCAAATAATGGAACCGGCATGATTTCTAAATGGTAATAGACGTCCTTACTGCTGACTACCAGGGAGCAACACCAGCTTTCTGGCAGTATGTTCTGCTTTTTGCTGCTTTGTCTCTACTGAGAAATTCCTGCATCCACACTGACTCATACTGGGAAATATCAGTAGTTTTATGCTTTTATTTGCTCAGATATGTTTGTGCTTTAGTGTTTAATTTTTTAGCTTGGACTGTACACAAAATATGAATATATTTCTCTAGCATGAAGATATATGGTCACAAAATGAAAAAAGGGTAATGAGACAGGCTATTATAAGGTAAATGAGAGAGGAGGTTTAGCAAGTATCTAGTCAATGCTGTGCTACCTGTGCCTTTAATTGCCTTTCCTTTAGGGGAACCCTCAGATTTGTTGCAGTTGGGAGTTTTTTTTACCCTCTCAGCCATGTCACGCCATTGAAGGGAAATAAGTAATTTCCAAGTTGGTGCAGGCAGATAGCCCAATTTCATCTCAAAGCCAGATGGAGCTGTGTGCTGTGATACACATGAATTTCCAGAATGGCTGGGATCAGGGAACTGAAACTACATTAGCAGGATTAGAAACCTTTGGAAAGTGCTTTTCTGGAACAGAGCATGTTCAGTGTAGATGAATAATGCCAGTGCAACTTGGAAAATTATGAAGAACAAACCTGTAGATAGGACCAACCCAAGTCCAGTACCATTCATAAACTGTTGAGGAGTATACCAACTAGCAGTAAAATGATCCCTTGTTCCATCCTCCAGACACTTAAAAAAAAAAAAAAAAAAAAAAAAATTACCCACAAATGTCAAAGCAAATTTGAGATCTTTTTGTAATGTAGTAGGACAGAAGACCATAAAAGAAGTGGAAAATTATGTACCTGGTGTGAAGCTACAATGCTCTCAGCAAGGTATGTGTATCCCCAGTCAGGTGCACTAAGAGAGATGTACATTTGTATATTTATACTTCTTTCTAACCATCCGTTCACCTGAAACGTTACTATTTCTGTCCACTCTAGTGGAACAGTGGCATATTTTAGGATATGCACGTTTAAGATTTAGATTGTTTCTGATCTGCTTCTCAGAAAATAAACCAGTCTCCTTGATCTGGGGTTTTTTTTGGCCATTATGCCGTGCTTGCTCGAGGTAGTCAGCAATATCAATGTCTGAAATGGATTCCTGACAATAGCTCACTTCCCAGCCAGCTCCAATTTAGGCAGGACTTCGGTGTGTTTCCTGTTATGACAGTGCTTGGTTATTTCCTTTTTGTGCTTATTAGGTCTTGCATGCTTAATGAAATTATGCTCTTTAGAGACTCCTAAATGCATGCCAGTCTCTATCTAGTATTGTTTTGGATGATCCACAGAGTTTCTCTTTGGTTTGTATCCAAATGAAATTGTGCCAATTTTGCATGTCTGCATTTGTGCAGACCCAGCTGCCCCATGGAGCACCGAAAAAAACTGGTTGTCTCCCCTCTGCAACAGGGGCTCTGTGGGAAAATGGCAATGAGGAGACCTGATGGATGAGGGGATGTTGTTGCCTGGCGACTGTCTGAGGGTCTCTCTTCCCTGTTTATGTGGTGGGAAGTCGGAGGAGTACTCCCTGAAGCGGCTGTGCATGGCCACTGGCATGTGCCCTTGCAGGCATATGGTCTTTCACCAAGGGACACCTTTTCTCCAGTGAGGGGTCCGGTGGTGCTTTTGCAGACATCTGCTTCAGGCACCCACTTGCCCTCCACAAGCTTACCTTGGTTGGTTTCTTCCTCATGCACCAGCCAGATGGCTGCTGCTCAGAGGTAAAGACAATGGATGGCTTCAGCTGCAGCATGAGGGATTTCAGGAAAATCAGGCACTTAGTTTGAGGTTTTGCTTGGACGTTAAAAGTAATGGTGTTTGTGCTTGAGGAAATAGGCTTGTTGGCTTCAAAGGCATCTACTTAGTCACATTATCTGCAAAATGATTGCTGTGTTTGTATGAAGAGCATATGTATGCAGAGCTTCTTGGAAAGTTGCAGTATTTTTAATAGAGAGCGGGATAGTGTATAAATAAAAGGAATAATTGAAAAGTCCATAGCTTACCTGCCAAATCAAATCAGATCTTTTTTCAGCCATTATCTAAGAATTATCAGTAGATGTGCTAATGCCTGATGGAGAGACACTGTCCTCATGGACGTGAGTAGTAGTGACCACAAATGGAAACAAGAGCAAAATGTCCTTCCATAAGTGTGGTGCAGAAATGATTTTCAAATCAAAAGGGCCGTTTTGTTAAATCAACTGGTCTAGATGTAATGTTTCACAGTAACTCCTTGTTTAGCAGCAGATTCTTTTTATGCTAAAGTCATTGCTTCATTGATGACTCCTAGCCTTATATGAATAACACCTTTCCATTTCACCTACTTGCCTTGCAGCAAAATCAGTTCATTTTAGGTTTTTAGATAAATGTCAGCTAAAATGAGTGTTTAATTAAATAATAAGGACCTCTGTTGCTCAGCTGTTAAAGATGAAGCTCCATTTGGCTGCAAAAACTTTTCAGACATTGCTTAGCAAAACATACTTTATTTTTATAAAGGCATCTGGTATTTCTGGACACAACATTCTCTGCTAAATCTAACTGCCAGTTTCTTTTACTGGTGTTTTTATTGTCTTTTAAGACTTGCTAAGCTGCTGCCTAACCTTGATGTATGTCAGTAATGAAAACCAGTGGTTTGGAGCAGCGTATGATCAGTCACTTTTTCATACATCCCATGACTAGCCATTATATATTATATCCTAACTTACTCCCGTCATAGATTTCTGAAGCAGTAAGTCTCCTGAAGGGTCTCTGAGCAGGTGTTGCCTTTGCAATTTTATCCTTGTTAACAATTAATCATTTTTCACAGTTCTTTCTATGGGTAACAATAGGGTGCATGTTTCCCCCGTTCGGAGTTTTGTATATATATGTCCAAGGAAGGAAAAAGGACACACTTCAGTTCTTAAATGTATTGTATGTTCTGCTTTAGCTGACTGTAAACAAGGAATGATCTTGTAAATTCTGTACCCTGCATGCAAGGAGCAATGAAAACAAAAAGATAAAAATCACTTATTCCGTAGGATGGTGCTTAATGATAGATCTTTCTTGGCAGAAGCATAGTTCTTTTGGTAATAAGACTGCAGTCTCTTTTTTCCTTTGATCTTCATAAAAAAAATTTAAGAACTCAGTGATGAATCAGTGTTGCATAAATGAAATTATATGGTGGTAAGTAGCATTAAGCAAATTTATTTAGTTTGGGGTTTTTTTACATGCTTGTGAAAATTAGACTGTAGCTCAGGTCCTTTGTAATTATTTTAGATGTTTATACCATTCATATCTGGAAAATATAGAAGTCCTGCAAGATTTATGTGTCTGTTTAGTTGCCTATACATGAAACACTGTGAATTCCTGGCATTTGGAGTGAGTGACTCAGGATTTCAAATCAGAAGGTTAGCATAAAAACCTGTAAGTTTAAGAGACCTTTTTTTGATCACAGCCCTCATAAAGCACCTCTTGAGAGATGTATGCCAGACCAGTGCATTGCTGGGTCTGTCTTATACTCCTAGACTTCCCAAGGCTGCTCTTGCTTGTTTTCCTATGTTTGATGAGCGACCTTTCAAAAGAGCTTTTTGAATCCTGTGTTGCTTCATCACTGCTTAAAGGAGTGGATCTTCATGGTCTGGCTGCATGTTTCATGATTGCCCAACATCTTCCCCCTAGGTTCTTGCCTCTTTGTGCCCTTCGCTTCTCAGAAGCTGTACTTTACCCTGCAGCCCTCTGGGGACACATAGCATGGAGTCTGAAACATTTGCTAAGTCTTTTGTCCCCAGTTATAACAAGAAACCATGATAGATAGGAGTATTCTCATGCAGTTCTCTATTTCAGTATCCTTGAGTTATATTTCAGTATCTTGAGCTTTCTCAGGTCTAAGGTCAGTCTGCTGCTATGACTTGCTTCTTGTTTTTTTTTCTGTGGTTGCAATCTGAGTCATGAAGCAAGCCTATGGACCTTACCTATTTTCTGATCTGAACTTCCTTAAAATTAGCCTATGAGATTACTAGACTAAACTTCATGTAATAGCCATGAGCCCAACATGCTTGTTGAGTAGCTTAAGATACTTCATCAGGACACTGTCTGCTTAACTATCACTTACCTGAAATTCACACCTGAAAGCTTGACTGGTCCTGGATGTCAGTGGATTTATTAACAGATGATCTATTTCAAGTGACTGGCAAGTCTTGGAGTACACTTATATAAACAGCTTCAGTTGGGCTTAAGTCTGTATCATGCCTTTTGTGTTGTGCCTTTGTACACACCCACTACTCCTGCATGCTCTGAGTTAGACAAGGCAGGTAAGGAAACAGTGAATTGAAACTGCTGCTTAAGGTATTGTATTCTGGGTTCAGTTTTCTGACTTCTCACTGGAAGTGCACAGAAGCATTTGCTTGGTACAACGGCAGTGTGGAAAGTAGTTGGAGAAGACGATGGGCTGCCAGCTGAGCCCAGGGAGGAGGGCCTGTGCACATTCAGTGTGCACCATTAAGCATATTAGGCACATCGGGAATAGCTGGGGAGAACAAAATCACCCAACAGTAAAGCTGCATTCCTAGTGCTGTCTGATACCAACTGAAGAAAGTTCTGTTATTATCATCACTGTTATATGTTACTGGTTTCAACAGCACACTTTAAAATGAGGTTAAAAATAAACCCATGGGAAAGAAAAGGTATTAAGAACAATTTTAATGACCTTCCTAAAGACCTTGCTTTCTTTTGTGTAATTCACCTTTCTTTCTTAGAACTTGGTAATGTCCCTGGATTTGTTCTTGGTTTTTTTGTTTGGTGGTTTTGGTTTTTTTTTTTCTTCTTTCTTTTAATTAGGTGAAAACTGCCTTCAAAATCTATTATTGTTTGCTGAAGTATTTTATCTTGAGAGTACTTTAAAAGTCATGATCAGCAGATTGCCAGGGACAATCAATCAAGGGCAATCAAGGACAAAACACCAACCAGCCAGCCTTTTCTGATAAAGAACTTTATCTATACTTCAGCTTTCTCTTTTCCAGCTCAGATAACTCACTGCTCAGCTGAGTCATCCTCCAGCACAGCTCATTACCAAGCTGTAACTCGCATATACCCGTAAATCACTTTACCAGCTGCTTTTTGGTTTAGCAGGGCCAGGACTTGCTTTGGACAAATATTTTCAGTTTCTTTCTCTGAAGTTGCATTTTGCATGTGTTTTGTTGCTTGAAATCTCATTCATGTTATAGGTCTATGTTAATGTTTACATGAATATCAGAAAGCTGGCAGTTTTTCATTGATGAAGCTGGAAACCAAGCCAAGTGGGAAGACAGTAACATTTTTTCTCACCATTCCCATCTACTCTCCCGTTGAAATGCAGGAATGAAGGCATGGGTGGGGAGAGGCAAACAAAACCCAGAAGTGATCGTCCTGGATCTGGTCCTCTAGGGAGTGGAGGTGCTTTGTCAATTTTATTGAAAATGTAGTGTCATTAATTGTTATTGTAGGGGAAAATTCAGATTTCATCAACTGGTGGACTAAGACAATATAGTGCTTCTGTTAAGGCTTCTTTGCTCTGCTTCTCTAATGCTGTTAGTAAACTCTCAGTACCACACTGGGAAATAATATTCAACTAAATGCGGGCCAAATAACTTGTTTGATGGTGACGCTCAGCATAACCTTGAGATAAATAGCAGGATGTGCAGCACTTTGCTTACAGCACAGTCTGTTTCACAAACTACGGAGAAAGTTACTCACATCTTTTCAGTAGAGATAAGTGGCTAAGTGGACTTATTTTAAAATATTTAAGGATTTTAAACTAAAGAACAGTTGAGAGAGTGATAAGCAGTGATCCAAATCTTTGAACTGAAATTTGAATTTAAGTTCTTTTGAAACTCTTTCTTACACACCCACACCCCTTTCTTATTTTTTTTTTCTCCAAGGACTGGCAGGGGCAGGGGGAAAGTAGCACAACCTTGAAAAAGGTTTTCTTAACTCAGTCAGCCTTTGGAGGACTGTTTTTGCTATTCTTGCTGTTGTTATCTGAGAATGCAGAAATTTGCAAATTGTCACAAAGCTCAGACGTGGATACAAACCCTCCCATAGTTTTTGGCTAGTAAGATAAATAGTACACTGTGGTGTCCTACTTCACTCTTCTTCAAGCCACCTTGCAAGGTGTTTCTTTAGCTGACCTTAGTGCTTTAGAGAAGCAGGTGTTGTACCAAAAAGGCTATTAGCTTTAAAATAAACTTGACAAAAATGTTTTGAACAAAACCATAAATACATGGCAGCAGTGCTGCCAAAGTATTGGTATGTGTAGTGTGCCCAGATTTGGCTTTATCTGTTTGGTGTATGTTTACCATCTATGGATTTCATTTGTATTCTGCAAGGAGCTCCTTCATTTCAGTGGACTGCTGATGGTCCAAGGCTGTCAGTTAACCTTGGAAGAACCCATTGATAGCTGAAAGAAAAGAGAATATATATCTAGCTCAAAAGGAAAAGCATGTTAACATAGAAAGAAATGAAAGTTGACTCTGAAAGCTGCATAGCTGAACTCTTTTAATGTAGGAGAGTAGTAGATATTATTTTCATCAAAATTAATACCTCTGGAAAAATGTATTCTCTTGAGTCCGGCTCTTCTGGCTTGGCACTGTTTCAGAATTCTGCCATTGTAAAAGATTATGAAGTGTACACTGCTAGAGTGGTATAAACCAGCTTTTTATATAATAGGGATTGGTTATATATATAATTATTTATTTTTTTTTTTACTGGACAGAGAAGATACTATTAGTTTTAAGAAACCAAGGTCCTGTTTCCTTGAAATCAATGGTAAAAATGTCACTTGACTTTCAGGGGGATTAATATGTTGCCTCTTGTTTGACATGACCCCAAGGAAAGACCAGTGCTTGACTATCTCTTTCTCTCTCTCTTGCTCACTTCTAATATTGTGACTTGCCATGCATGTCATGGAAGATCTGCACTTAACAGAACATCTTTTGTTTCTCGCATTAATGCAATGGCTATGTAACAAAGCTCTGGTCTTGGTTTGATGTCACTGTGCAATCTTGCTAATGGTAAATGCCAACAACATACACAACAAGATAGAAAACCAGTATTGTAACATAACTGCATGGATTTTCCATGGGTTCAATACGACAGAGTCCTGTAGTCTAAGACAGTTTAGAAAAATGTACAATGCCTTCAGTTTGAAACAGTTCAATGGAAATGTGTGATTTCTGTTCCTTTTCTCCCCCAGAAATCCATCCATCTTTTGCTGCTTTAGACAGACTTCAACAGTTTTGAACCGTACTTAAAACCAGCCTTGTTTGGTCTTTTGCTTCTTATGCTTCAACTGTTTCAGGACATTGCCTTTATTTATGTGTTCTTCACTTAACCTTAGTTGAATAACTTCTCTTGTAAAGCTCCTTGTTTCTGGGTCTCTAACTTCAAGGCAAATATGTATGTGACAAGGGAAGTTGAATGAGATTTACCAATACCTTAATTTGTTTTGAACTATTTTCAGTAGTGTGTTGACAGTCTTTGCTATTGATATGATTAGGAGGATCGCAGTTCTACATACAACTCATATAATGCTGTTGTATTTAGTAATTCTTGTAGTTTCAGAGGGCAGAAACCTTGCTCTTCTCTGTGGCTGTTGGGTGCGTTGTTTTGCTTTGAGTTTTTCATCCATTTATATAAATTCCTACTGAAAGAATGCTGAGCCTAAAGCCTTTTTTAAAACAGAAGCTGACTTTCTATTTTAAAGAAACAATCACACAAGTTTTTCAGTAAAGGATGGTTTAATTATTCCTCAAGAAAATAATTTACCACTCAAGATCCTATGTTTCTTGCCATCTAGAAGAAATCATATAGAGCACATTAAAGGATATATATTTATTCTTTTTTAAACTAGAGCTGTGTAGATTTCCAACCAGATACTGGAAAGTCACGGAGAAAGGTCTTGTCCTGATAAATGTTCACAAAGAGGAGTTACTAAGCTATGCTGGTTCCTTGCATGCGAACACCTTTGCATATGGCCTCATCCCTGGGAACTGCACGGGTCAGTGAACATTTCTCAGATGTCTTTTGCTGGTGTCTCTGACAACTTCACATTGGAAAACCCTGTTGTCAGTTAATAGTTCTTCCGAGCCTGGGACACTGCATGATTTGATGCTCTCAGCTTTGTACTGAATCAGGTTGTGCACAAAATATTCAACTAGACATTGATGTGCTGTGAGTAAATCCTCACAGTAGCGTTGGGGTTTGACAGGGCTCCTAGCACCTGAGCCTTTCTAATTTGGCTGCTCCTGAACACTTACTGTTGTTTGAGGATCTGCCCTTGAAGTGCCACAACAAAAGCCTCTTGGAGAGAATGGGCAATACTTCAATATGGTCACACTGAGCCACAAAGACCAAGTGCACAAATATGTATTATTAATGAAATAGATTCTAACATCTCTAAACTACCAAACCCTCTTTGGGCAACCACTCCTTTTTTTTAGAGCGTGGATTTTTGATGTGATAAATCCTGACAGCTCTTGCAGAGTGGTTATAGCCTAGTACAAAACCAAATGCTTTTATACCAAGACTCCAAAGACTCACAGCACCAAAAGACTTGGGATGACTTTCTATTAAATATGGTAGTGGCACATTGTATTTTAAAAATATGACATTTCCTTTGAAACTGCTCTAGCATATACAGAAGCCACTGTTCTAAATGCAATTATGCAGTCAGGATATTTTTTCTCTCAGCAGTGCAGTCTGTATTCTATGAAACTAATAGTTAGCATTAGAGCCAATCTTTTCAAAGTCTCTTTCAATTTCAAAACTTCTAAAATATTCTGGGATGCTTTAGCATACATTGTACCTGTTTTACAGTTAAGAAGGCTGAAGTACAAGGTGAATGGTTTGTCTGAGATCACAGAATATAGCAGTGGTAAACCTAGGAGAAGAGTAATGATGTTAAAATCTGTTGTTTTCCAGCTTACTTAATGCGTGTTTTCCTGTGGTGCCATATCTAGAGGTTAAAGTGCAAGAAAATGCTTGTTTGGTTCAGAGATGCAGGACTACAGAAGCAGCATTTAAAACTAATGTGTGTTTTTACTATTCTGATTTGATTTTTTACTGATGTCAAGCCAAATTGCTTGGTTATTTCCTCCCCTCCCCGCCCCCCCCCCCCCCCCCCCCAAAAAAAAAAAAAAAAAAGTGGCTGAAGTGTTGAGTAAAATGCTGTTGAGGTCACTCAAAAGAGACATGACTGAAGCTGTTTGGAAATAGGAAAACAGAAAAGTTGAAACAACTAATCCTTTTGTGTAGCACTGCAAATAGAGTCCTCATGAGCTGAGAAAGGATTGGGGGAAGGGAAGCAGCATTTCACTAAGCAACTAGGATAGAAGTGTTTCAGCAGAAAATGATTTTGGGGAGTAGCTGTTTGATGAAGTGCTGTTTAACTAGCACCTTAAAGCAAAACATCTGTAAGAATCAACCTCCTACAATAATCAAACCTGTCCCTCTGCCCTTTTTTTTTTTTTGCGATATTTTAATTACTCTTAAATGTAGGTCACTGGTTTTGGCAAACTCGGATGTGAGTTTTGTAACTTAAAAATTCTGCACAGCTTGCTCACCAGGCTGCACTGAGTTCACTTGAGTGCATGGAGGAGTTGGATAGTCCAGTAGATCTGAGGAGGGGCAGGAGGGAGTCTCCTGGTGTGGCAAACCGAAGGGCAGTGTGGATGGTGTTCCAGCTGGCCTGCTGCTACTGAAGGCCACTTACAGCAGCTGAAATGCTGTTCTCTGCTCTTCTGCTTGTGTCAAGAAATTGAGATGTTGCATTTTCTATACCTGACAGTTTGTGAGGTCAGCACAGAGTGCTGCTGTGCTAGTGCTGTGTTCAGCTATACAGGTTTGCAGCGACAAATCTCCTTGTTGCACACATAGTTCTTGATGCTGACTTTATGCCTGAGATAAGCACTATGCCTGAGAATGGGAGCTGTCACTCTCTGAATTTTCTGATCTTTGTGTAATTAAATGATTTGCTATGATACTGTATTAGCTGTGGCAGGCAGGCATAGCCTTGAAGGCATAAAGATCTCGTCAGGTCACTGCATACTGTAGAGTGTGGGTCTCCAGGATACTTACGCCATCAGGATGTAGGTTTTTCTAGAGTACAGTAAAGAAATGGGATTAATAGGTTGGGATCATGCCACTAAGCTGGTGTTGAAAAGGTCACTTCTTTTTCCTCCATCTCAAAAGGGTTAGACTTTTCTAATTTAAATATTTTATAATTTAAAATTAATGGCTTGTCTAGATTATTTTCTATCTTTTATGTCAGATTTTAGCAAAAGAATATAGTGGGGTTTTTTTTCTTTTAGAAGGGTGGTTTCATGCTCACACCACAAGAATGGGATACAAGTAGGGACGAGCAGGCATGCGCTGTCTGTACATGTTTCACTATCCAGCCTTTCAGGAGCCCCGCTATTCCCCTGCGGGAGGGTGGGTGTTTAGCAGTAGCTATGTCAGCTCCTAGGAACTGCTAGACATGCTTACGAGCCCATGGCTATTTCAACAGAGTTGACCTAATTCTTACAAAGCTCCAGTAGTCATGTTTTGGGAATAGTAACTTGCAAATAGCTTTTTCCTAGAAACCATGACTACTGACCAGTATCTTTGTGATACAAATTCAGAAAATACCTCCTTGCAAAAGACTTCTTGAAAGCTCATCCAAAAGATTGTAGAGGAGTTTTATTACCCATTCCAAGATTATCAAACACATTTGGCTCCAGCAGATAACTTCTGTTCTTCAATTGCGCTTTAAGCTGTAATATACTTTTGGGGTCTGACATGAAAGGTGGGTTTCTGCTTTATTGAACACATGTAATGCATGAGGGCACAGCCATAGCAGGGATAGCCTTCGGCTGTTAAAACCCAAGTATACTTAGCCTGTTTGTTTGGCTTTGCCAAAGCAATATACAATAGCTGTCTCAGAGTACAGAACCTGAAGGGGCTTTCCTACATCATGCTGGCTACTGTTTTGATTTGGAAGGAGTAGAAACATCAACATACATGCCTTATAATTTCCTCTGCTCTGGTTTTCTTTAATATAATTAGCTTACTAAGCAATAGAAGATAGTCAGGGTCATTAGTAGCAACTCCATTCTTTGTCTTGACATGTTAGCTTCCCACTTTTCCTTCAAAATTATCCTTAAAAATCCAGTCCATTTTTAACTTTAGCAACTATAGGAAGGAGCACATTCAAATTTGTGTTTCTCTTCCTCATTTCTGCATTGGTGTGCCATTTGAGTCTAGAGAGACTCAGGTGGTGACTGCTTTTGTGCAAGATATGTTCTCTCAGAGACCTGTGATATTGTTTATGTACAAGGGTATGTAAAGAAGGAAGTATGAGGTAGATTCCTAAAACAGCTTAGGGGATCAGGAGTGATTTGCTCCAGCTCCTAGAGCCTCACTGAATGAATAATTAGGTAATGGCAATATGAAATGAACACCTGTGTGATTTTACCCTCTGTTGTGTCAAACAAGAGAGAGAGATTAGTTGGTAATTTGTATGAAAGCAAGCACCACTGGGCCCAGTCTACATGGGGGTGTGATCATCGGAGTAACCAGGCCTTTTCTACCTAATTTTCCTTACTGATCCCTGCAACTGCATCCAGCATTTTGGGAAATGGATTTCGTTTCCAATCAGATTTTTCTTTCTGCATATACTTTTCATTGCTCTTTCTTTTGCAACCAAAAAGCACCTGAAAGATTAAAGAAAAAATACCAGTTAGGACTTGTCAAATACCTTTTCCATTCTGTCAGATGTTTTATGAACTGAACTATCTACGTAACTGAATTAATTTTCATTATAAACACAGCAGTTGTGTTTATCTGGGAAATACTGTGGTTAAAAATGACTCAGGTATACCTTACAGAACTATTCCACAGTAAACATTTATTTTGCATATAAGATAAATCCCAAAGGCAGAGTTCCCACTTCAGTTTCTGACTAGAATTTCAGACAGATTATCTATTTCAAAATCAAAAGAAACCATTTGAGGCATCTACATTTTTAGAATACTTATTGTTTTGATAACAGCCACCTTATAATGGAGTTTCTGGACTCTTTGGCATCATCTTTTCTTTGTAAGGTAGAAATTAACACCTCCAAGTAATTTTATTTATTTTTTTCTAACCAAATAATAATAGAAACATTTACATCTTCTAATTACAAATGTTTGCTGAAAATGCCATGTTTATGTAATTAAACAGAGAAATTTCTTGGCATTGTATATTAGAGGACAAAAGGATCTAATATATGCCTTCTTATTTTGAAGGTACTCTGCATAATGCTGTCTGTATGCTGTAAATTAAAGAATGCCTGCTTGTTTCTGTCGTAGAACTTAAGTGCAAGTTCACTATGCAGTTACACAGGAAGAAAAAGTCAGTCTAAACTGGAAGCTTGGAATGTGATCTTTTTTGAAATTGATGTAAATTGATGCATAATAGTAGTATAGTTGTCACAAGTAAGGTCTGAACCTGGTTATCTTGCTTCATTACTCACCTCCGATAGAGAAGTCCAGAATGCCTATAGCTATATATTTATGGATGCCTTTTTTCTGTAATGACTAAGGCTTTTACTCTAGATTATAAAAACTTATATTGCCTTGCGTTGACAACTGCGGTGACTATTGTTAATTTCCTGCTCTTACCTATGTAAAACATTGATTTTGCAAGCAATGATCCTTGTGTACACGTAGGAAACACAACCAGGCTCTTGGTAACTATCTTCTTACTTTTTTTTCCCCGTGAGAAATATAGTGCAGATTTACAGCACTGTTTTACTGACTGATGAAGCAAATGTTTTCCTAGGAATTGCATTTTTTCCTATCCTATTAGCTACTGTCCTTGTTCTTTAATCTCTTCTTACAAATTAAGGTAACATTTCATCTTCATTAGATAAATAATATAATCTGTAAATCTCCAGAGTTGGAACCACTTGCAGCTGTGCTGAATTTCTGCAGTATTTTTCACCTGAAACAAGGTCAAGGCTAGGATTTCTACAAGATCTTTAACATGATGCTTAAGAAGGCTTTTCTAAAAACTGGTGGGAATCTGCCTAGGAATTGCAATGTGAGTGAGCAAGAGACAGGCTAATGGTTAAACAAAGAAAATTGATAACGAGTGATTTAGAAAGAAAGCACAGCAATTTGCTGTGATATTTAAGGTATAAAGACAGAAACGGTGACAACATAATGGAACTCTGAAGGTCCTTTGACTCCATTTCCTTTAGCCTTTCAAAGTTGCCCCCTTGTCTTGCACAAGCTGAGAGGAGCACTGCTGTTGTGAAGGAACTGCTGATGAAGTGAAGGGTGATGTGTGGTGAGAGGAGAGGGCTGTTCTCTGCCCTCGGTCTGGGCAGTATCTGGTTCATGTCTGCTGAGGTGCCTTAAGCACTATCCTTCTGCAGATCTAGTAGAGATGCCAGTGAATCTCTTGTAAGGAATAGATGGGAATGACTGACTATTGACCTCTTCCTAATGCGTGTTGCATGCAGCAATTGATGTGAACTCCTAGTCCATAATGTGGATTCTTGCAATGCCTTCTTGCTACTACAATTAATTTTTTTCCTGTGAATTATGTAGAGAGATGTAAATTACCTCTGTCGTATGTATTTTTATTAGAACAGCTTTCATGTTTCAACTTTTTTCATCCAAAAATATGTATTTTACTGGAGCATCTGGATAAAACTACTTTTCAGACTTCCCAGACATCCTCTGATTTTATTCCAGCAGTAGCAAGAGGAAAGTATTCTCCTCTTCTTCTTCACAGATTTGTAGAATGCAGATATCAGGCAGATATGTGATTATGAGTTACAGTAGTCTGACTCCAACATTGCTGATAGTTTGATACAATTAAGTCAGGCCTAATCTTAAAATAGGCCTAAATCCTGAATAAATATAGCATTAGGATTGCAATGAATAATTCCTGCTTTTCAAAAACAGTAATTGAATGCACAAATATTAAAGGCAAACCACATGGGGGCCCAGTACATAAGATTTCTAATCTACTTACAAGGATCATTTTATATGGCTACATTCAATTAAAAAAGATAAATACATTCAGTTTTCTCAGTGGAGAACCTGTACATACTTTGTATTCAATCTATCTCATAGGGTGTAATTTTAAGCATTCACTGTGGCAGTGATTTGAATTTTTTTGACCCTCCCAAAAATGATTTTATTGCATTAGTAAGGGCTGTGGAAGACCTGTCAAATCTTACGAGGCAGTTTGACATTTCTCACTCTAAGGTGTCTGCCCTCCTCTTTCTTTCTGTTCTCTGTCAGGGTCGAAGGGAAATGTGTATATCTGCCTCCCTTCTCCCCCAGATTCCTGCACTTACTTAAGCTGCTGGTGAAGGGCTGGGAAGGTGGGGTTAGCAATGTCCTGAACGAGCAGCTGCTGCAAGACACTCAGAGCTCATTTGTCAGTGTCCAGAAATTTATAGAGAATATTTGCTTGTCATGACCTGTCTGGCAGTTGGGTTAGATTTGAGTACGGGAGATGGTAAGAAGATCACCAAAACTCTCGTACAGATTTAGATTCTAGGTGGTTTGCCTGATCTGGGTCGATGCTCTGATCTAAAGTGGAAACTTGTTTGCAAAATTTCTGTATGATTACCCGTTTGTCTATAATGTATGAGTAGAGTGAGACTGTGCTATTAATCATCGAGGACTACAAATACTAAGGCACTGAGGAACTATTTAACATGATGGTATTATTAGACTGTAGCTTTGTCTGACCTGTTGTTAGGATTGGATCAAGTGATGTGAGTTGCTAAAGCCAGAAGCTAGATGATTGAGCAACATCTCTTGAGATGGTTGTAATTTATGCAAGGAACTAACCATATACGGTTGTTTATTATCAGCATAGAAATAACTGACCAGAAAAGTTTGCTGTAAATCTCAGCTTAAATTTTCTGCGTTGTTTATAAAGGTCATTGTACCCAAGGCTACTTATTTTCCACTTAATCAACTATCACTTCCATGGCCCAGTTGCATTTCAGCAAACATCCTTTCAGTGTGATGTGACACACCCAGTGAATTTGCACAATGTGTGCTTGAAGGAAGCCCTGATCTTTTTACATGTGAGGACAATGATTCAAGTGTTTAAAATTATCTGAATGTTCTGCATATCAATTCAGCATTGTTGTAATGCCTGAGTCTTTCTAAATGTGAAATTAGTAGATTTAAGGCCCAGAGCTCCCCTGGAGTGTCCCCATAGATAGATTGTAGGTCACAATAACATGAGACAACCTAATTACCATAGTCATTGAAGGGAGTGAATGCACACTAGGCACTGGATTATGAATGCTCAGTTCCAAGGAATCCATTCCTCGAATGGTTGCTGCTGGGTCCTTCGCAGGCATGTAGGGTTTTTTATCTGTTTAGGCACAAATTTGTTGTATGACCCTTGTGACAATATTATTACTTTAAAGTATCTGCAAAGCTGTGAAAAATTAATCAGCAAATACAAAATATATTTATGCAAATGCAAGTTTTTTTTTCTTTTCACGCTCAATCGGGGCAGGCAGTGGGGTGTGTGTGTGTGGTGGAATCTGCTGATTCTAGTTTAGATTGTCATGCATGACTCCTCTGTCCCATTTACATTTGTTTTTGGTTTTCTATATGACATTGCAAATGTGGGGATTGGTGCCAGTCAGAAAATCACCAAAACTTGAGGAACTTAGATTTTAACTATAGCTGAAGACTTTCTTTGTTTTCTTCTTATTTTTTAAATTTTTTTGTTTGTTTATTAATGATATTAGCCACAACACTGTTTCCATCATTAAAAGAATGGGATCCTGCTTCAAGCTGGGGACAGCCACCTTTCTGTCTTCAAAAACAGTACCCAGATTCAGTTAGAGAACTGGAGTTCAATGTAGTTGCTCTCTAGAAATGTTGTGTTCTGTGTTTATGATCTACATTACTGATTTCTAAAACTGGACATAACAACTATCTTACTCTCCAATGATAACTGATGTTGCAGTGCTCATTTTTCTCTTTATTTTAAAGTTTAAAAATTTAGAAACTCATGGGCTGGTTCTGCTTGGCAGCACCCAAGTCAGATGGTCCACATCCTTTCTACAATACGGTCCAAGCTTTCTTCTTGTCACAACATGAGCATGCATGTGAGCACTTACAATTCAGCTTCAGAAGGACCTTATGTCATCTGGAGAGAGAGTTAAGTGAAAGGAGAATAAAGCAGATTTTTGTGTCACTGTATTGGGTGTATATTGCTAGAAAATTGTCCCATGTAGATGGTGCCCTAGAGAGTCTACGTGTAAGTAAGTCTCCTTCCACACTTGTTCCCCTGTAGCTCTGGCGACTGAATTGGGCAAGTTTGGCAGTAAGCTGTTTATGAAAAACTTAATAGCTTGAAAGCTTTCATCTTAAATTGGTTTGGTTGCAGAACTGACTGACAGAAGAAGCTGGAAATGTTAATTTTGTTTTGTTATCTACCATTTCCCCCTTTTCAAATACTGCACTGAAATAGTTACACAGAGGCTGGTCTAAGTACCTGCGTTTTTGTGGGTCACAAAATAACAACAGCCCTGAATGACAGAATTTGGTTCGAAATATCACTGTTCAGGGTTGTGACTGGGTTCACTTCTACAGCAGGACAAGGCCAGCCTACCTACACTTACCAAATGGAAATTGTTTCCACTTTGTATTTGCGGCATAGTTTAAGAGCAGAAGCTGTGCCCAGAAGTTAAGTGAATTGGGAGCGTCAGTTCTGCTAGCTCCTCAAATACTTTTTATGGTAAAGCTTAGAGAATTTTAAAGATGGCTTGCACCAACTGTAAAAGAATGAACCCAGCAGAAATATCTGTGGACTGCTTTTTTTGTTAGTTTGTTTGATTTGTTGTGGTTTTGGGGTTTTTTAAAATATAATTTTAGAAAACTGCATCCTAATAAATAATCTACTCTTAAAGCAGTGAAAATATTCTATTTAGTGCTGGTTTTTAAAAATAGTAATCTGATTTACTAGTTTGTAGTATTTTAACTCCTAGTTTTAATCGTCATTTTGGTGAGGGCACAATCTTCAGACAAATGATTTTGTTAGAATAAGGATTTATTTGTTTAAGAATAGAGCTAACACATATAGTACAGTAACACTGCAGGGATGGTATGTCTTCAACATATACAGGTGCTTAAATATGCAGACAGATAAAAAAAGTACATTTTACAACATGCTTAATTTTTTGAGCATCTAACATTGATTTTAAGGTTACCTTGTTTTCAATGGAAATTAAGCTCTTTCCCTGTTTCACTCCCAAAGAAAATCTGCTAAGAACATATCTGCTTATTTAGGCACATAAAGATCCTTGAAAATACCTTTTTTTCTCAAGACACATCTTCACAAGGAAGCAAAGCTGTTGCTGATGGTATATTTACCATCATGAGTCTCACTGAATTGATTTTTGAATACAGCTTCACAGGTTGTGGCAAGAGTACTAGAAATAATTTTGTTCCATTACAAAATTTTTCCACGTCAACTACGCTTAATGTTTCACATCTGTGTGATAAAAAAGGTCAATTTCTCAAACTAGGTCTTAAAGAAAGAAATCAAAATATACATTTCAGGACTTCAAGGGAGATCTCTTTTTTTCTGAGACTGCTGAGCTACTTATATCTGGTCTGTAAGTCTGGGAGGATATTTGAGGCAGGGAATGAAGTAGGAATATTTTCATCTTGAAGTCAGCACTTCAGGTCCTGCCTGGGGTAGTTGGTGGTGCCCTTGTATCAGTGGGTGAGGGCCTGCACTGATTTTCTAAGGGCTCTGCAAAACAAGATGGGCCACCCCCTGCTCCCCCCAGCCCTTGGGGACAAAGCTGTCATTATTTGATGGAGATTTAATGGCGCTTTATGAAATGAAAGTTGTGGAGGCCTGCATGGCTGTAGTCTTTGCTTTCACTGCGTGTTAACCGCGGGGTGAGTAATTGAATGCTCATCCATGTGTGATCGTTTGCACTGCCGCAAGCTCATTATCAGCATTAATATGCTGAAGTCACCCGAGGTTCCGTAATGGTGCTGTATGTGGCCACCGCAAGAAACGCTGCTGTCTTTGTCCTTGTCCCAAGACACCAGCCAGCAGTTCCCAGTAGCTGTTGGAAAATCTCAGTATATAGAATTATTATAATTCCTTTCTGTGCTTGTAAAGCTGCAAGCTAGAATCTAAAATCTGCCAAGAAGTCGCATGCTTGCGTGGCCTGGCAGCTGGTCGCATGCTGTGGCTCTCATTTTATTTTATTTAGGGTGAGGGCTGGGTGCAGCTGGTTAACCATTGCATACAATGAGACTATAGAGAAAGAGCAGAGGAATAAAACCCAGAATACTTCATGTGTTATCTCACGTCTGTGGAAGAACGGCATCTGGGGGCTTCATATTGTATCATGACATCAGCAGGTACTTGGTTATTTTGTTTCTGCTGCATTTTCTTCAGGGTTTTCCATGAAACTCCAAGAGCTGGATCTCCTTTGTCCCATGGTGCTAGCAAAGGTGTGTAAGTGGGTGGAACACATCCAAGTATCAACAGTGAAAACCAGTAGTGAAAACAAAAAGGACGTGGTAAAGTGTGGGGCTGCCTTGGGGAGAGGCAGCCTCTCCCACCTCTGTGAGGACAGAGGTGTCCTTGGGAGTTAAGAAAAACTTTTCCTGTTGTTTTCTGTTGTGTTCTGGATTTCTACAAAACCTAGTCATCCTTGCTAGTGCACTACTCTGGGACATCAATGATTTCTGAGAAGAGATCAACTGATCCACTTTGCTGAGCAATTTCTTGAATGTCCTCATTGCATCACTCCTCGATACCATATTGAAGATCCTGTGACACAATTCCTACACCACCAGTTTCCTGCCAGTGGCATTTTTGTCCTTGAGGCCCATGCCACTCCTTAAAAAGGCTGTTCATCTCTCCCAGAAGCACCCATAAACATACTCCGCTAAGTGCAGTAGGGGGAGGAAGGAGAGACTTTGCAGATAGAATGGGAATTGGAATTTCAGAACATGTCCTCTTCTGCTGCCCAATGGAGCACTGGCTGCTGAAAGGGGATTGATCAAAGTCAAAGGTGAATGAGAGGATGGAGAAAACAGACCAACATTTTTACATATTTACACATTTATTTGGAAAGGTGGGGAAAACAAATGTTAATAACTGTTTCAGGCAGCTTTTTTGGGTAAATGACAAAGCATTTTGGCATGCAGGAAACAACTGCTTCTCCTCTAGAGTTTTTCGGCACTTGAAAGGAAACAAGCCAACTCCAAACCTCTAAAGAGGAAAGCTGTTACAGAGACTGGTTATTCTCCCTCTCAAGCTTTTTACAAGTTTCTATTGCATCAGACAGAATGATGATTCTTTTACATCCCAGTAATACTATTGTGTTTCATTTGCAAGAGAGAGCCTCTATGTGACAATGGACAGCACTGGAGTTTTATAAAATTAATATATGCTGCCAAGAACATTATATGTGGAATATTCCATGTAATTCAGTCCCCCAAATAGCTAATAAAGTGGGAAAATAATGAGGAATATTTATTGCAGTTTCATGAGGAGACTTGAAACTCCACTTAGGCTTCAGAAATCAGGGAAATCTTTTTAGAATGTTGTTCTGTTTTAGAAACAATTTTCCTCTAAATCATTATTAAGCTGAGGGGTTTGGTTGTTTGTCTGTTGGTTTACAAGGACCCTTGGCTTAGATGCATGTTTAGTGCATATGTAGTGTGATGATTGTGGTTATGTGCATGTTCTTGCAGCCAGACTGATATATTCGTGCAAACCCTCCCTGGCCTCAGAGGTGGTCTGTGCAAACTTAGGGAGGAGGCTTTTTCTAAGTCAACAGGGACTTCTTCCCTGACTTTCTAAGTCAGGGACTTCTCTAATGCAGAAAGGGGGGTCAGAATATCAAATATGATGTTGTATTTACTGAGTAGGACTGGAGGGCAGAGATGCAAAACCCTACAGGGTTAGAGGGTAAAGTACTGCTGTGCAAGTACAATTTCCTTTATATGTAACAGCATGGCTTGAACTGCAGGAAAATTCACTTTGTCAAATCCTCATACTGTCTAGTTTCACATCTTGCTGTGGCTGTAACATGGGCCTTGCTAAGTCAGTGGGAATTGTATGCCTGGATGGGGTAGCTCCTGCACTGGAATCTGATTGGATGGATGGCTAGAAATAGACCAATTCGAAGGCTGAGTTTGGCCTTTTAAAGAAGTCAAAGAGGCATTTGGTTTCACTCCTGTATTTATTAATAGCTGTCTAATAGTACAGCAGTTCGACAGTGCAGCCCAGGGTCGGTAGGGATTGCCTGCATGCTTTTACCAGCTGTCAGTGCGGCGGCAACTGTGGGATCCCGGCTGGAGCACCCAGTTCCTGCAGGTTCCCCCTCCCTAGCTGGTGTAGCTGGGAGGAGTTAGGGAGGAGCAGTTCCTCTGCTCAGAAGAGACGGCTGTCACCTCTTAGCCAGAAACAGGGCACCTAGCAGTGAGCATGGGAATTGAGAAATAGCAACTCTTACTTGACTTTCATTTTCCAGGCATCAAGGCTGCTCAGTCTGTACTGCTCTCCTTTTCCTTTATCCCCTGTCCCCACCCCTAACTTTGCAGACCATGAAGTCAGCATTCAAACTGGCTTCTGTCTCACTGCTCTCCTCCTGCCTTCCAGTACTTCGGGTATGTGGTAAATAGCCATGGTGCCGACAGCCCCAAAGTCTTGCGCTGGCACTGGAACAGAGCATCAGGTGTTTTTTCATGTGCATTGCTCTCGTTTGGGAGGAAAGACAAGCATTGGGCACCCTGACCCAAAGGCACAGGGTAGAGAAGGTCAGCAACGTGCTGTTCGTATGTGCTGATGGTGGGGTGAGTGCTGAGAGAAATTTCGTGATGCCTGAGAAGCACCATTATTCAGGGGACTTCTGTACCTTCAGAGTCAGTCCCTACTTTTCTCCTGGATTCAGCTCACTCAGCGGCAATAGGTGTCTTCAGGAAAGTCCCCAGCCTGTCTGCCACCCCAGAGAGGCACAGACAAGGAGGAAATCTTCAATTACACTAGTGAAAGAAGTGAAAATAGCTACTAATAACAGTAGTAAGAGAGAGGAAAAGCAAGAGCTGGTGATCCCCTTTGGGAAGGGGTGTTTGTGTGGGAGGATGCAGAGCAGCTGCAACGAAGAGGTTTTTCATGTGCTAAAGGGTCTTGTTGACACTCTAAATAGGAGGGTTGAAAAGACCTTGTCTTCTCAGTTTGCTAGGAGAAAATGACAGTGTGGGAACCTCACCACTGCCTATGATGAGAGTGTGATGCCTGTAAATGGATGCTGACTAAGAAGCACAAAAAGGAGAAATGGCTGTGTGTTATCTCCCCTCTCCTTTCTCCACTGAGTGCCAGCTGGTGTCTTAACTTTATTTTTTCAGTCATTCTGCTTAATTTATTTCATGAGTTTTGTTAGCCAAGCCAGGAGACTGTTCCTTTTTCAAGCATAGTTAAGCAGAGAAGATCTGAGGTGGTCTGTGCTGGTTGTTCATGGCCTGGTGGGCTGTTGGTGTGTTTTCTTTAACCTGCATTTGTGACTTTTAGTTTAAATATTAAGAGTCTAAGAACAAACAGAATGGAAATTAGCTTCAGTGCATTTCTTATTTTTGTTGTTTATATAAAAGCCTAATTCACAGCAGTCAAAATAATGTGCTGCTTTATACTTTACAATTCAGTTTTATGACATGTGAACACTTTTGTTCTAATTTGTACCTCTCAGAATTATAAAAAGGTTTTATTTATTACAACTGTCATTCTAGCTGCAGGTAAAATGATGCCTCTTAAACTAAGAGCAAGGATGAGATGTAATTTCTGAAAAATTCAGTTCTTATTTTACAGTGGCATTTGGGATGCTCACAGTATTTCTGTGTGATCAGGACAGAAAAGTAAGGAAACAGTAAGCCAAGATCACTTACTTTTCACAATAGAAGTTTGGTGGTTTTTTTGTATAATGGCAAGATAGTTCTTTTTAAAAGATCTTCAAATGCATTAATGTGACTTTCAAATGAAGTTGTGGAAACCAACGAACAACCGTTCAGACACTATTCTAGAGAAATCAGATGACAAAAATGCAAAAATATTGTACTCCTGTAAATCCAAACTCAGTCAGCTAACAGAATTCAGTACGGTTAAATTAGAGAGGCAGAAGGATGAATTGAGTTCTGATCAAAGAATTGTTTATGACTGATAAGTGTAGGCAGCTGTTTTAATCCTAAAATAATGGGCCATCACTAACAGGTTAACATTTGAGGGGATTTCATTGTAATGCCTGCTTAGAATAATAGTTGTTGTGATATAATTTTATACTGCAGTTTCTGAGGCATAAGTATTTGCAGTTGCAACTGGGCACTGGAGAACTAGGGCCCCTTTCATCCTCAGGTGATAAGCATATATGGTTCCTGTACTCTTCTGCTTTGAAAAGGAGCCTGCCTAGTTCAAATATCAAAGGGCCAGCACTCTGCTCTGTTCAGAGGAGGTCATTCTGAAACTCACTCATGTCTAAAGAGTAACAATGGATATTAAGGAAATAAAGGTAAATAACTGTATGTGGCTCGGCAGAAGAAAGATAGTAGCATAAACCAAAGTCCTGACTGAAAATGCTTTAAAATCTTAATTTTTGGCTACCTGCTCATCACCCTGGCCACAGGCTGCATCCCACAGTTACAGAAGTGGCAGTTACACAAGAGCCAGAAAAGGTGACAGCAGAGTGGTAGTGTTGTGCTAGCTGAGGTGTCCACATATAGTCACACTGAGCACCTGCTTTGCATATTTTCCAACCAGATTCTTGTGTTCTGAGAAAGAGCAGGGAGAGGAAAGGGAGACACAACTGAGTATTTTTTGTGTTAGTATGAGTACCACTCAAAAGATGTAATGGACACTGTGCAGGAGTTGAGATTGCATCTATATCATTCAGCTTGCCAAACTATTTATCTGAAAGGGGCGTTTTGGACCATGTTGTCCAGAAGTCAGGCATTGTCAGCCATCCACAGGCTGAGAGCTCTGGAGGTTTCATTTTGAACATGTTTGTTTTAAATAAGAAAATGAGTAAATTCCCATATCTGGAAGATGACTAGGCCCTCAGTTTTCCATGTATTTATTCATATGTCTAATGGTATTTCAATGATTGCTTCCTTTACAATTATTGGAAGTACTCCTGTAATAAAGTCAGCATATGTGCATCTCCAAGAATAGGGCTTAAATATCACTAAATTGTTTATTTCTCTTTCTACCCATCCCCTCGTTATTCAAGCTAAATGACAGAATTACTAGAAAAAAGTAAAATACTCAAGATACTATGTTTTATAACAAGAATCACACCAGTTATTGCTTTATAAAGAGAAAAAGGAAAGGAGGGGGTAATAGGAGTAAGAGGGAAACTTACTAATGATTCAAAACCCTATAACCGTAGTCCTATCACTGCCAGAATTTCATTCTTGTCAAATGTGCCCTTCTTGATTTTGAGAAATGAAATATTGGAACAGGTTTTAGAAAACTAGGGTGGTTGTATTTTCCCTTTAAAGAAAGGAGGTCTTATTTTTTTAGAAGTTCTAGAACTGCAGTTTTCAGGAAAATAAAATATTTGAAGCAACTAGTAAAAGAAAAAGCTTTTTAAAGTAGTACATTCTGTTTTCTCTGCCATAACTAATCTTTTTTGTTATTCTTTAGAAACATACAAGCATCCTCCCTGTTTATATCCACTCTTATTTCCACTACTAATTTGTGGAAAAATCTTCAGGTTTTCTACAGTTAAAGACTACTTTCTGAGCTATAGATTTTAAAATAAAGTCCTTATATATTTTTATACCTTTGAATAATGAATTTTCATTCTGCGTAATGTATTTTTGAATGCTATGAAGTTTAAAAGTATATATGCACATATGCAGTGTATGGAAGAGCAGTATGTTGCAAATAAGGAGCTGTGCTGCTGAAAATACAAATTCCTTTGTTGGATGTGGTTTCTGGATGTGATGGATTAAAGTAAACGCTATGTTGCATAGTATGGATTAGAATGAGAAGTATGTTGACTGCTACATAACAACACAGTGGTACTTCAGTGGTTAAGTGCCATCCCTTTTGGTGTGAGGAAAATACCTGCCTAGTCTTAGAAAAGCATAGAGCGCCTATCTGCTTGTGTAGATATTAACAGCCTGTGCTGAGAACCCCTTTCTCTTGTGGTGACAGAGGTTGATCCATTGGAAGGTTATTGCTCAGCCAAGAGACTACAGTCATCTACACAGTTTGTAAGTGTGATAATATGGAACTGCCAAGAATTTTATATCCATGAATGTGCATTCATATAAATAACACCTAAGGTTATGTCTCTCTAATGAAGGCATGTGGAGACAAGGCACACAAATATTTAGGTGTTGGCTTACTGTAGTCATGCAGCTTCTGTAACATGAAAGAGACAAGTCTTCTCATAAAATATTTGAGAAGTGCTTTTGTTCTTAGTCACTGTGTGAATAAGAAAAAAAACCAAGTAAGCGTGCAGGGGACAGTCCAGATCGTCATAATGAAACAAGAAATGAGACGACAGTAGAATACAACATAGGAAACCATGAAGAATTCAGAAAATTGGTGTTGCTTGAAAGATTACTCTCTTTTACTGATGCCATTGTTGGAAGATGAGCATGAGCCCAAGAAAACTTAAGAGATTTTAATGGATGCTTGCTCTCTAAAAGGATTTTCATGTTGCCAGTTGAATTGTAACGAGTCAGTTGCTACCAGCAGCCTGCTTGAAAAGAGTAGATGCATTTGGCAGCATTTATACTAGGGAGACTTACAGCCTTCTGGTAACTTGAGGGGCGAAGGGAGGAGGAAATACTTGTAACCTTCAGAAGGGCAGACATGACTTCTGGGTTCATGCTGCTTCTTCACTTCCTGTGAGATCACAGCTTGATAAGACTGGGGATAAGGAACAGACAGCAGCCTGCCTTTTTTAGGCTCTGCTTTGGCAATTACACATGTTCTAACAGATCTAAGTACATAATTATGAGCATGGAAATAAAGAATCTGTGTGTGTTCATCCTATTTCCTTAGTACATCATGAGTTGATTCAGTATTTTCTTAATTGTGAGTTTTATATGGATTTACTACTATTCTTGAGATTTGAATGAGAGCATTTATGAAATTTCTGAACTCCCCCAAATGGAGTTTTAACTGTTGTTTATCATGTACCAGAGGAATAAAGGGGAGGACATTTGAGAAAGTTTGAAATAGGGTGCTTGGGAGAAACTAGAGAAACTAAGCTGACTTTTAAGCCAGGAACATAACAGAATTTGTAATGAGAACAGTATTAGTGGAAACATGGAAAATACGGAGTTTGCAAAGGGACGTCATGCCTCTTGGAATTCTTTCAAGCAGGTAATGAGCTTGTAGATAAACAGGTGAGCCGGTTGTCACAATCACCTTGGATTTTTCGGGTTACTTTGAGCCGTTGAGAACTTAAACTGGTGTGCAATGAAGAGAAGATCCTTTTGTAGATTCAGAGATGGCTGAAAAAAATAGGAGGAATGAATATTTCTCACAGATAGAAATCCCAGGGGGATTTTTGCCGTTTGCTATGTTTGAAAACTTAAGAAGAGATGCGAGCATAAAGGAGCTAGTCTTTACTGCCTCTATACATTTTTTCTGGGTCAAAACTAAAGCAGGTTCTAAAGAAAAGTTTTTACAGAAATGACTGAGAAATAAAATAGCAAGACTAAGGTTCATACTGTACAAAGAAACTTGCTTGAATTAAAAAATGAACTTTGAATTAACCTGTTCCATTAAGGATCCTGGTCTTCCTGTGATAAATTCACCATCATCTTAATGGTTAGTAGTAATCAAAAAGGGAATGAGTAAATTAGGACTTACAAATGAAATACCATATGAAGCAGGGTGTACTGCTCTAAATCCATGTCTTTGCTACATCTTGAATGTTTTGTGGTAGTCTGACAATTCTGTGTAAAAAGGCATAATACAAAAGTACAGTGTTTAGAAACATATAATGATATCTATTTGAGATATGAATTGGACAATGAGACTTCTGTGTAAAAAAAGATGACTGAAGCGGGATATGACAGAAGTTTATAAAATCATGGATTATATGACGATGAAATGTTCATTCGCATATGATCATACAACAATAGTGGAGCAGGGGAGTTTGAAGCAGAAAGTCCCTTTTCACAAAGTGTACAATTTAATTGCATATCTTGTTTCCACTGTCCTGTAGAGGTCAATAATAAAATTATAAATACAAATTGGGTTATATAAATTAGAAACTGTCAGTAAATGCAGTGGTGTGGATGAACTCATGTCCAAACAAAGTCTGTAATCTGCAGAGCACCAGCAGTAAAACAGCAAGAGAAGGACTACTCTATTATACACTCTAAGGCGAGTACTATTGACAACTCTTAGAAAGAATATTAAGCTATCTGAACTTTTTAATGAGTCGATATGACTGTTATTTCATAAAATTAAAATTGTAGTTTTATAATTGTAACTGTTGGAGAAGGAGCAAAGTTGTAGTGGCTGAAACTCTGATAGGGTCCTACTGAGACTTTTTCTCAATATTTGTCTATTAAGAAAAGTGAGTATTTCCCCTGCCCTTTCAATAAATCACAGTTCAAACTTTGAACTTCACAAATTTCAAGGTTTGGAGAAAGCCAAGAGTCCATCTGTGAGTCCCTAAAACATTGCAGTGCCTCCTCTGGTTGTACCTCTAGAACTGCGTTGCCAGTGCAGCTATGTTGCTATTAATGAGAACTCCCCAGCTGTGGCTACTTCTTCAGTGCCTTCACACCGGGAAAATCCCTGCAGAGGATGATTTGTGGTAAAGGTAATGCAGTCTCTCACTTTTTTTGGGTTAATCAAGAAGCCTTTATTAGTGTCTTCACGGGCCATGCCCTCTCTTTCTCAAAGGATCTTGATCTTTGGGATAAAAATAAGGAATGTTGCAACAGAGATAGCCAATGTCTTCCCTCTCTTTTGAATAGACTGTGGAGGATGTGTGTGGGCATATGTTCTAGTCTTGATTTACTAATCACAGAAAATATCATACTGCAGCTTTGTTGAAACTTGTCTTGCAAGATACTAAAAGTTGCTGCTGACTTACTGATAATAACAAAAAAAGAAAGAAAACCTCATACGAACCAGAGTAAAACATTCCTTGTACTGAGAACTGGAAGTCTTGTGTTTTGCGATGCCAGAAGGATACAGGAGCTTGATACTTAGATATTTTTACTTTTCTTCCCTGACTCAAAGTGCCTTTAAAGTAAAAATTTACAGAAGTGGTTATCTGAAAATATTTTGTCCAGGAGGGTATTTGTTACACTAAGGTTTTGTTTTGGTTTTTTTTTTCTCTTTACTCCCCCATCCCCTCCCAGCGATGTGTCATTGCAAAAAAGTTCTCCTACTGCTCTTACAAATGATTAGGAAGAAAACAATTGCCTTTTCAAAAGAGTGTTGTGTTTGTTCTACAATGGAGTCTGACTAGAGATGTTTATTTCTGTTGAATGTGTTCACATTGAGTTTTATATTCTGCTGATACAACTCTTAGCTTATGCTGGTCTGACAAAATAGTGCTTCCAGTCTTCAGGTGTTTCAGCTCCATGTTATTATATCACTATATTATTATGACGGTATTGCAAACAGCTTGCCAGTAACTATTCCATAATGTTGCTGACATACCCAAATCTGGCTACATTTTCGAGCTCTGGAGGTCTGAGTCACAATGTTTGGACTTCTAGCTTTTATAGTGCTTGAAAATACTTCTCTTGCAAGTGCCCTGTTATGAGAATTGCAGTGTGGGTCTATGCAAGGCCAAGGTATACACATTCTGCAGGATTAAAGGTGATTCAGATATTCCAGAAATGATGGGGAAGTGTTGAATAAAGAAAAATGTCAGGAAATATGACAAGACTTGTGGCGGCCTTGTCAGTGCTGCTGTTTCTCTGCAGAACGCAGCCCCAGACTGTCTGGGGCACACCAGCAACATTCAGCTGACAGTATGTTCCCATGCCCCTAAGGAAAAAGCACCTTTGGCCAGCAAAACAAGGAAAAACTTCTGAAGGATTCTCAAAGGGTAGGTCTGATGTAGGAGGCAGATACTTAACATACTTTCATGACCTAGCTTGAAGCACTGGAATACAGGCTCACTGCTGCATCTGTAAACATATATACACATACATATAGCCATGGTCAGACTGTTTTTAGCTACCCAAGTTATTTCAATGCATTGCGCGATGTTAACCACAAAAGATGAAACAACTCAGATACTTCACAAATGAAGTATATGTTAAAATAACTCTCAGTGGACAGTGGTATGCTACTTCTTTTTCTCCCTTGTACTTCAAATAGCAACGGGCTACCTGTAGATAGGAAGCAGGGCACAGTAGTGGAAAGCAGCAGATCACCCTATGATTATTTAGATGCAGCAAGAATTACAAAATAAGAGTGAATACACTGAAACCATGCAGCATTCCCTATCATAAATGCTGGCAAAAAGCCACTGTTCAAATTGAAGTAAATCACAAATACCTCTTTTATTATGATGAACACAAAATTGGAATAAGACTATATATCCAGTAATACTAAGTATGTATCAACAAATTTATGGAGAAGTAGAGCTGTTGCAAAGCCATGTGACATTTTGATGTTAACTGAATAATATGGTAGGACTGTTATTTAAAATGAAATTAAATTTTACTATCTACAGTAGAGTATTGTTATGTTCCTACTTCACCACAATGATTTAGTTTCTAAATAGGGACAGTCTGTTACCTGCAAGTCTAGGGAAGCCTATTTAATTGACTTAGATATTAATTCCTGTGCCTGATCCATATTTGTACTTCCGCATGCAACCTATAGTTAATGGTTACACGTCTGAAAATTGACTACCTCCTGTAGCAGCTTCCTTTTCTGACACCAAACAGATTGTTGAGTGATGCAAACTTTCCTCGTAAGATTGATACCCTGATTCTTCCCTCTCAAAGCAGCTGTCATTTTGTCATCCTGAGGCTGACATAAATTTGGCATGCAGCGGAACACAGGATTCAAAGGCTTGCAGTCACTAACAGCAAGGCGCAGACTTGTACCATGACCTGATCCCACCGCATGGTGATTGTCCTGCCGTGTGCAGCTGGTCAGCAAGTGCTTGTAACATCTGTTGATTGCTGTTTATTGTCTGCAGAACACTTATCTGCTCAGATTTCTTCTCTAGCTGCTGCACACCTGGTAGATCTGATAGTTGTTTATCCACAAATACAGACTAATCAGTTCCTTCTCACAGTAATGGTCAGTCAGTTCCACAATAAAATGGGTTAGTGTACCTTTATTTGCACTCAAGAAGCAAATTATCATACCTTGATCTACCTGCCAGTTAGGTTGTTTAATTGCTTAAAAGTGGACCTTGATCCTTGGAGATGCTGATTGACTTTAGAAGAAGCTGAGTAACAGGAACTGATGCATGTATTTCACTCTGTGTGGCCAGAAATTCACAGCAGTTTACTTACCTGTATGCTAGAAAACATACTGTTTGTCTGGTATGTCCTGAAAACACACACCCACAAGCAAAGAAAGCAATATATGTGTGCCATGCAGGAAATTATAGGAAAGGTACAGCCCTAGCAAAAACTGAGAGCACTTCTCCCAGACTGTATCTTCCTCACTTGCTTGTGTTCCCAGATGTGTGGAATGAGCTTGGATAGGTTTGGGGTGCTGTCTTTGGGATTTCTGGTGTGAAAAGCATGTAAACAAGCAAGGCAGAGCACTCCCAGGACACCCACACAGGGACTGATGATTGCGGTTGAAGAAAATATATATAGTTATTATAATGCGTATTTTAGAACAATTCCTCTTATCACATGAAATATGACTGGGCTTATTTAAATGTGATTACTATATGAAAGTTCAAAACCTGATTTTTAGAACTCCCTGAAAAAAAATTCCCTTGACAGAATTAAGTTGGAGAGTATGACCAATCACATGATGGTCTGGAAATAAACATTAGAGTAGTTACAGTGTACAGAAATGTAGAAATGCGTTTGTGCCATAAATCTTTTACCAATTCAAAATGTTAAAACTCAATGCATTAGATTTTGATTGCCTAAAAGGCACAAGTTATTTTGCCTTTTCCTATGAAGGTCCTCAAAATTTAGATGTATAGAAAGATGGGGAAAAACAGTGAGAAACAGAATACACGATGAATACAGAATTCAAAACTGCTTTTGAAACCTTTCCAATACTGTATAAAAATTTGCACTTTCATAATTAAAGAATGACCTTTCCTTCCTTGACCTAGATTTTAGTTGTTTGCAACAAATGAACAAAGGAAAAAAATCACTTGGAAGTCAGCAAAGCCAGCACAGCAGCTTCCATAAAACCCTTTGCCAAACTGATTAGATTTGCAGTTCACTCATTAAGCCTGCCTGGTTATGGCAGCATCATGCAATGAATCTTTTCATTGAATAAAACTGGAATTGCAGAGGAACTAAATTTTTTCTGGTCTGAATACTTCTGTAGTACTTGTTTAAACATGAAATTGTTTCTGATTAACTCATGTGTGAGCAGTCTTATTCTGGAAAAAAAAAAATTCTTCCTGTTGAGCCTAATGAAGTAGTTTAATAATTAAACAGAAGCAGTTAATTGGAAAATACTGCATATGTAGGCAATCCTCAGTCTTTTTCCTTTGGTAGATATAAATGGTTCTAAGTTGGATAAAGAAGTAGTATTTTAAAATATTCTTCCTTGCATAACAGATTGTCTTAATTTGTTGATTTTAATTTCTTAATTTGTTTGACTAAATGAGAAAGTTAAAGTATCTGATAGTTTTTTTTTCCTATAAAATGGTAGTACAGGTAGATTGGCATGAAGGTAGAAGAATCTTTTGTTTCTGTAGAAAATTTATGAAGCTCCAGAAATTAAAGGTTGCATTGCTCGGCAGGGAGCTTATGAGAACTGCAGTGTGTCCTCAGCCTCCATATAACTGCTGTTCATATCCAGGCAAAGCAGGGAGAGAGAACAACCTGCTTTTCCTTCAGTCAGTAGCTCAGATCTTGAGTGGACTGGGCCTTTACAGACTTTATTTAGGATTTTTTTAACAGCTTTTGCATAATTAACATTTTCATCATTGTTAGTGAGTGTGTTAGCAAGTGAGACTTAATATAACACAAGATTGGATTTGCTCATTATGGATTGATTTAAAAGCCTATGATTAATTAAAACCATATATTCTCCAGAAAAGAAATAGTTTTAAACAGTGGTGATCCAAAAGAACTAGAAAAAGATGCCTGTAGTGCTCAATTCTGCCTTGTCCAATTTGTTTTTCAGAAATCAGGATGTTAATCTAAAGAGGAAAGTGAATATGTTTGTTAGATTTATTTTTGTTTACCAAAAAACAACAACAAAAAAACCCCAACCAAACAAAAAACCCAAAAACCCAACCAACCAACCAACCAGTTTTCTATTAGCAAAGAAAAAGTAAAGAAAGTAGAGGAAACATCTTTCTGAGAGTGCTAGCTTTAGACCTTAACCAGAGAAGCAGCCTGGCTTGGTCTGCAGCGGTCTGAAAACCATGTTTAAACATGTCTTGACCACAGGTCCTGTTGAATCAGTGGCAGACACAGTTTGGTTGGTGCATGCGAATGAGGTGGCTGTAGTACCAGAAGTGTAGAATTTTAAAGACAGTGGCTATAGAAAAATTTAAATCTATTAAAAAAAGAAAAGTTGGATTTCTTTGCATGGTTCTTGTCAATCACTGGAAGCCTTTATGCAATCTGACGGAGCTCTGCCTCCCCCATGGAAGCCAAACAGCTGGCTGGTTGGCCTCACAGCTGGGTCTGATCCAAGACCTGATGGGAGGACAGGTGTAACAAGTGTGGAAATGACCAAGCAGCTGTTTCTACTGGTTTGTTGCAAGAGGAGCTGGGGATCTCAGCTGTACTGTTACAATAAGCTAGACAGTGACCTAGAGACCAGAGTCCCTGAGTGATTGAAGTTCCTGATCTTGTGCTTTGTAGACTCTGTCCCAGGGCCAAGTCCTGTCCAGCCCCAGTGCAGCTCTTGGAGGTAAGTGCTATCAGGGTTGTGTGGAATTGTCTTCTGGGTGATGGCCAAAGACTCTTTAGTCAGGTCTCTGTGAGCTAGGAGAGTGAAAGTGTCCTGAACAATGATCCTTTTTGGCTCTTGATGGGGTTAAAATATGTCCTGTGAAGGTTCATCATGCTTTCAAAATTCCTGGGGAGAATCTCCAGGGAGATCTTGTGCATAACTTGCTTGTTATCCTTCTCTCTTCCTGCCCTGGTCCCTACCAACAGCAACCCAAGAAATACCTTGTTTATCATTTACATCTCCTCTGCTAGCCTATAAGCCATTGTTGGCTGCTTTGGTGCAAATTGGTTGGAAGGTGCACGTTGAGGGAGAGTTGGCTAGAACTGCCCAGAAGTTTGCATCTGCTATCTCTCTACACTGGTGGAAAGTGCTACAAGAGAGGCAAGGTTTCATGTGCAGGACATAGTGCAGATCAAGGAAGCATAAATGGTATAGATGGGTCTGGGGTGCAGTCAGTGCTACAAGTTTCAGCTGTGGTAATGTAAGATCTTTGGGGCTATAGATTTCTGTCCAAGAGAACCACAGAATGGGGCTGCAAAGGTGCCTGTGATATGTATAATGCTGTTTCAGCTTTGGCTTACCTTATGGTGGGGCAAATCTTACATAGTGGTATATGTAGTTAGTGAATTAAAATACAGGCATGCATTCAAAATCACAGCAATTTTATGCCTAAGTAATTTTGATGGAGCACCTTTAATTCCTTCCATAGAAATCCAAACTATGGGTGCTTGATTCCCATTTGTCCACCAGTGTTTCTCTGATCTCTGCCCAGCTATGCTCATAAAGTGCCTCCATGTATGTTTACATAGATGTTTACTCTCCAAACAGTTCAGGCTCGTAATTCTGAAACTACTTAAGGAATGTACCTGACAACTTGAGTGGAAAAACATTCTCTAGATGTAAAAGACTGAAAGAACTGCTGTATACACTGGTCTCAGTGTTCACCAAAATTCCAGGTTTGGACTGAAATATTTCTTTTGACTCATTTTTACTTGTGTAATACTATGTCTACCGTGGTAAAATATTTTGACTTTACAAGCAAGTAAAGAATGGCAGAATGTCATCTAGTTGTTTTAGACATCGAAGAGAAAAAAAAAAGTTACAGGAACATAGTAACATCTTCATTTGGAACTGTAGTTTAAATACAGCAACTAGTAAAAAAGCTGCATTTGGTAACCTTTCTGAAAAGATAGTAAAGAGAGAGAGACTGAGACATTCTTCATCCAGTTATAAATGACATAAATACGAGTGTCATGTCTGTATAATTCAGAATACCAAGTGTATAAATGTAACTAATGCTCTGGTTTTTAGACTGTTAAAAGCAAAACATATTGCTTACATGGTGTTGAGCAGTTTGTTTCACTTAACACTGTAAGAACCTTTATCTCTTGTGCTGCTGTTTGCTACTCCTAATGATTGTTAGGGAACCAAGAATAGCTATGAGGATATACTGGCAAAGATAGTCTGATAACCTGGCTGCATAAAAATTCAGCTGTTTCTTGTAGCTGTTAAGGTGTATCTCTTCAATAAATGCAAATAATTTTTCTAGAACACCCAGTTCTAGAAATGGTATGCATATTGTGTTCAGGAGAAACCATCCAACCATTCAGGCTACTAACAATTAAACCTAGTTTATATTTCTGAGTTGAAATGCTGTATCTTTAGAACTTACATAGTGAACCAAACCAAACCTTTTTGGTGGTATAATTTTTTCATCTGGAATGACATAGATTAAGAAATCAAGCAATTTTTTAAAAGGAAATGGGAAGGGGATGTTTACATATTTTGTCTTTTCAGGACCATTTGATGTGCTGCATTAAAGCTGCACAGCTGAACATCCACAAATTGTGTATTTCTTTGTGTCGTACGTTGTTGATATAAATGACAGAAGTTCAGAAATGTAAAACATTGTGCCTTGCCTTCCTTCTAGGGAAAGCTTAAAATGTCTTGCCAAGCTCTAGCTTCTGCATTCCACCTCTTTTATTTCCAGAAATGAATTTTTTTTACTGTGTAATTAGCTACACGGTTGTATGGAGGAGGAAAGTATTGCTGGCAGTAAGGCTTGCTCAGTGTGTAGACACAACACGCAAACATCTCATAGCCCTTCAGCTGAGTATCAACATACCATTAATAAGCAGACAGCTTGAAAACTCAGCAATAGCAGAGTGTTTGTTACAAAAAAGAGAAACAGCTTTGATCTGGCCATTGCATTTCTTAGAACTGCCGTGTTATTATGCATAACAGAGTGCTCACGTTTAATTGGTCATCATTCCTAATCTTGGTCCCCCTTTATACCAGGATTGTACAAAAGAGGAATTCCTGAAGTATGTGTTAGTTACAGATAACTCACAGCATGTTTGTTTTGGAGGAAGAGCAAAGGAAGGAAACTGACATATTTGTAAAACCTTTTTTTTTCTCTCCCCTCATCTAGAGCAAATGAAAATAGTACAAAATGATGAGAACCATCCAAGGTAATTCTAAGATGTTCGCGTGCAGTTTTGCTCCACCCTGTATACACTCTATTTTTGTTGTTCTTGCTGTGGTCCCTTGAGACAAGTATTAATGTTACTGTGTTTTGGAATGCTTGTTACTGCATCTGGAGATAAGAAAATTCTGTCTCCCCTCAGCAGTCTCTGTGGATAACAACAAACAGGTACAACATGCTCAGGCAGTGCTGGTTGGAGGGAGGGGGAGAAGTCAGATAAACCTAATGTGCCAGTATCATTCAGGTGGCTCTGGATGAAAGTACTTCTGTGACTTCTTGCAAGTTATTCAGTACAAGCATTACTTAAAAAGTAACTATAGTTACTGTAAGATTATTAGAAGCATGCAAGTTTTGATTGTCCCAAAAAGCAAACTGCTAAGACTTTGGTACAGATGTCAACACTGTTTTAAAAGACTTGTTTTCAAATCTTTACTAATTACTGTGAAATAGGTGGATTGTCGTAAGTCAGCTTATAATTAGTCTGGGACCCTTCCCTCTTATGGGTCCTTTAGTGAAACTAGGGCAGTATTTAAGCCAGTAGACTTTTCTGCTATGGCAGTGATTGAACAGTGGATTAAGACTTTGAATGAGTTGAGCATGAGGAGCAAGCAGGGAAGGACTCTATTAGCAATAAATAACTGGGAGCCTAATTTAACAAAATGTTTTGTTTCCACATTAGATAGACATTTCTGGTTCGTTTTCTTCCTCTCTTTTGATCAAGGGTGTCTTGGACTTGAGCCAAAGGCTTGTCTATACGCGGAGTTATCCTAGAATAATTACTCTGGAAAAAGTAGCTTGGATTAACTCCGTGGGAGCAGAGAATTGCTCCAGAAGGAGTTATTTGGAGTATCAACATTTGAGTGCTCTGTCTCAATTGCTCTTTTCTCAATTTCTCTGGAATCTTAGCTTCTCTCTTCATATCCTGGATATCGGTAGAAAAGAACAACTGAGTACTGTCACTCTGCTTGGAATTTGTGAGGTTTTAAAAGTTTGCATCCGCTTCTCTTAACTAGAGCACTAAAGCAAGATTCTGTTCGAAAACCAAAACCTCTCTCTCTCTGAGGTGGGTAAAGTAGATAAGGTGTGCTTGCAAATAACCTTTTGGAGTTATGGGTGAAAGCATAAGAGAAAATGATTTGGGATCCAAACCCACATATTGTTTTTGAACAATTAAAAGGTAGGGGTAAGAAATTCTCAGATGTGTTCAGAGATAGGAAGTGCTGAAGGAGGAGATTCAGGTAATCTTGAGTCTCTGTTCTCATGTGCTCTATGAAGAGTCTGGAAAACAGAGATAGATATTCTTTTTTTTCTTCTTCTTTTTTTCTTCTTCTCTTTTGCATACGTTGTTTGGGGAATACAGACTGAATACTGGGGTCATGCTGTCCATAGTTCTGTATCACCCGTAGCACACTTCAGCCATGTGTTATGCCCGTGGTCGGTACCCGGACCGACCGGTACCCTGATGCCGCTGAGCAGCAGCCAGAGCGGTATCAGCCCCCCAGGCGGACACGGTCTGATGTCTCAAACACATCCCGCCCCCCGCCGTGGGGGCTCTCTGCCCTTTTCCCCAATGGTGCGCGCGGGCTACGGCCCGGCCCTCACCTGCGGCCGTGACCCGCCCCCCGGCACGGTTTTATTTTGTGTCGCGAAAGGCAAAGACACCCGAGCGCGGGGGCGCGGCAGGCGATGAGCCCCCTGGGGGCCCCGGGAGGCGGCGGGCGACTCACGGGCGGGGCGACGCCCTCGGCTGCCCCTCCCAGGGAAGGGGGCCAGGCCCCGGGGACATTTTGTGCCGTGCCGTACCCGCCGGGGGCCGGGCACCCGCAGAGGGCGGGGCGGGGCGGGGCGGGCCCGGCCCGGCGCGGAGGCGGCGGATCACAACGGGCGCGCTCAGCTGGGGGAGCGGCGACGGCACTCGCAGCAGGTTCTCGTGCCGGGCAAGAGCAGATGGCGGCTCTGCTCCTCCTCTACCTGCCCCTCTTGCCGGGGCTGGCCGGCGCCTTCAACCTGGACACGGGCAACGTGATCAGCTGGAGTGGGGAGACGGGCAGCCTCTTCGGCTTCTCCCTGGCCATGCACCGGCAGCTGCAGCCGCAGGAGAAACGGCTGTAAGTGCACCGCGCCACGCCCGGCCCCGTCCCGGGCCGGCTGCGGGGATCCTCCTACCTTCCACCGCCGGGAAACTTCCCGTGGCGGCGGGCCGGGGTCGCCAGCCCCCACGGGGTGTCCGGCCGGCGGCGGGAGCGGGGCCGGGCGGCGAGGGGGCCCTCGGAGGGATGGGGCAGCACCTGCCGCGGGGCGCTGCGGAGCCGGGGCAGCGCGGAGCGGTGGGGACGTGCGGCGGCGCGAGGGGCCGCCCCCGCACCCCGGCGGCCTGTGGGGAGCCGGGGCTGGAAAGGGGAAGCGAGCGACAGCCGCCGCTGGGAGCCCTTCCCGCCGCAGCGCTCTCCTGGGCGGGCCGCGCCGAGAGGCTGCAGCCCGGGGCAGCGGTGATCTGCTCCGCCGGAGCCTGCCCAGCCTCTCGGGTTTGTTCTCCCGGTGCGTACCCGGCCTCGGCTAACCCAGGGTCTGCCGTTCAAGACGGACCCTGCCCGAGAGTGCAGATGAGAGGTGATACAAAGAAGTCAGGGAAAATAAGTCGGTGCTACTGGCATATGCGTGAAACTTCTTTTGGGAAATTACAAAGGCAAAATAAGGCTCCTGTGTACATCTTCAGCATCCTTGCTGCTTTGTGTCCGTAGCGGAGCAGTGCTGGACCCCACCCTATCCAGTAGTGCTGGATAGAGTGTGAGTATAAAGTATTGTTGTTAAATAAATGCCCCTTCCCCAAATATTTAGTTTTACTTCAAGGCAGGATATGCCCATTATCCGCATAGTTAATGGGAGAAGGAAGCTGGAAAGAAATATTCTTCATAAAGTTAGGTGGTAAATTGAAAAATTCTGTGCGCTCATTTTGCTCACACTTGCATTCTTGTGTGATTTCATAAAAATTACAGTGTGTGGGGGAGTATAAATTACATAGACCCATGTTTCATCTTCCGTGTAGCAGATAAAATGACGCATAGCATCCTGAGGAATGAAATGCAAATCTGTGAGCTCCTTTCCGGAGGCCTTTATCTTAATTCTTGACAGGATTACTCTTGCATTGGTCTCATTTTAGTACTACTAAGAAAGCAGTGCCTGAAGCTTGTTAGTCTCCTGTTACATTGTCAGTACTGGCAGAATGAGTGTGTAGGAATATGCAGAGACAGCCAATTACTGAGAAGAAAGAAGCAGTAGAAACACAAGGACAGTCACAGTATTCAAGCTAGTATGCACTATTTGGCTGAAATGCCTCAGAGATTTTTGGCATGAAAGTTCTGTATTGTATGTCTAGTAAGTGCTTCCTCGGGCAATCCAATGTGGGGAAAGAGCAGAGCCAGATGCTATCTGCCTTGACATGACTTTCTGAATCTAGGCTTTCATGAGAAGCAAGGGTCTCTATTAGAGACAGAACCAGACTAGACAAACTGCGTTTTATGGTGACATGCACTACTGAGTACGAGGTGTCTTGGCCATTTTTCAAATCCATGAGTTTTAGCATAAAGAATAGGAATGCTACCTTGGGTAGCTGCTGGGTAGTATGCTTGGAATGAAATCTTTTATGTCAGACAGGCATATTGTAGTCACTTTGAATATCATTTGTCTGCCTGTAAGAGTAGTAGTGTGTGACTTTAAGAGAACAAGACATTAAATATGCTGAACTGTAACTATCTTTCTTAGGGACTGAGCTTTGTTTAGCTCATTTTGTGTGAGTTCTGTCTTATGAAACAGGAGTTTTGGTGGGCAGCCTTGAAGAGAAGCCTTCCATGTTAGTCTGCATTTTTATATCAGATAAAAATGAGCTAGGTTGAACTAATACCAAGGGATTTGTGTGGTCTTTTCCATGGAAACTGCATGCAATTTCTAAATTGATTGACTCTTCATAGATGGAACAAATGATATCTGCTGTCCAGATACTTGGGGAAGGTAGAAAGTTAAGGGAACAGAGGTCATCCTGAGGTCTGCTACTGAGAAACAAGTATGTCTAATGCCTGCATGCTGCGTGTTACCTGTAACAGCAGGAATCAGGGAGGACATTACCTCTGCATTCCCAGTTGCGTTTTGGTCTGTGTCTTACCTCTGCTGCAAAAGTGGATTTATGTACAGTTGTCTCTTAGTCAGATAGAAGTATTTATTTTACCCCTTCTTGAATGGATGCTAGTTTCAAAACTCATTTGTATTTAGAATGTGAACATTGTTAAGTAGTTGCCAAAAATACACGAACTCCGGTTCATCACTGAAACGTAATTAAAAGTGATACTTGGTTTCTCATGTGGCAGGGACCCTCATTTCAAAGCAACTTGCCAGCTTGAGCACCCTTCTATCCCTCTGGTTTTACAAAATTAGAAACAGGTTGTTTCTGTAGACATGTGCAAGGTTAGTCCATCTTTGGAAAAACAAGAAAATGAGAGAAGTTGAAATACATTGGTTCTATTCAAGGGCTAGTGGCTTGGAGCAAGGCTTGGTACAACAAATGAAATGATGTGTAATTTTTCTCTTACCTCACTTAAGCATTTGTTAACTGAAATAGTTCCCTCTTCCTCACATTGGATAATTCAGTGTTAATCATTACAACAATCCTCTGTAAAGATGAGGGTGGGGAATATCTAGGAAGTGTGACAAATAAAGGTACAGCTGAAATAGCCTTTGATTAAACATGGTATTTGCTTTTGATCATCTTTTTTTCTTAGTCACAGGGTACTGAGGATTGCATATTAGCTTTGAATGGCAGTCTTGATTTATTAGTGTTAGCTACAAATGCCATGTTTGCTAATGAGGAATCATTTAACTCTCAACATTATGAACAGATGACAGTTCAATTGCTTTGACATCACTAGTAAATGGTACTGAGTATAAAGCTGTGGACTAGTAACAAGATTTTGGTTTTGAGTATCTTCAGGTTAGAAGAGTTGGGAAGTTTGTCAGATGGAGAGGAGAAAAACTTTAGTTTATGGTGACTGAAAGTGGACTGTTAATGGTATGTGGGTGTGAAAGCTGAATGCAAACTTTATGTGCATTGAGGAACATTAATGTTGGAGGTACCGAGGCAGCCTCCCTGGATTTGCGTGTGCGGTGCTGGTTCGTTGTCAAGCACGGTGAATCAGGCAGCAGAAAAGGCTGATGGAGCTCTGAAGGAGTTGGGCTTACTGCCCTGTGTAAGGTTGTTCTGTTTATAATCTGTTAATATGATGAAAGGGAGTTCTGGTTCTGCAAGGGGATAGTGGCACAACAGCAGTGCATTTCATCTGCAGACTGGAAGGAGATTTGTAACTTAGAGGGCTCTGAGACTCGGGGACAGCATAGCTGTGGGAATAAAATGGTTAAAATATAAGTACTCCTGTGATGAAAATGTGTGTGTATCCAGCATCTCTAGATGGGGACTACTCTGATTATATATGTATTAGCTACTATGTGTTATAAATATGTTACTATTATAATAAAAATATTATTACTAGCTACTCACTATATATGTAGTGCATGTAGTCACATAGATGTAATTTATAGAATATATAGAGATATGGTCTGTATGTGTGCATACTCCATGTAAGATGTCCAGCAAGTCCATTCCAGTTTGGTCGTAGTTCACAATGATTTAAACAACTTGAATTAAAACACAAGCATCAAGAATATCTAAATTTGTGTATTACTTTCATGGAATCATAGAATCCTAGAATCACTTGGGTTGGGAAAGACCCTTAAGATCAGTCCAACTGTAAACTCAACACCTGTTAGCCAGTTTTCATTTGTGGTTTAGAATGATAGAATCACAAAATATCTTGAGTTGCAAGGGACCCACAAGGATTTACTTGCAAGTAATTCTGATATTATTTTCAGTAGAAGTATGGAGCTGAATTCAGGTAGGCTTTTTGTTATTGTGTAAAGCAAAAAAGGGAAGACATTGTAGTTACCAACATTCAGGATTTTCCCACCAGCTGAAAAGCTGTATTGAAAGCTGTCGATAGGCACTTTATGTCAAGACTGTACTGACCATTACCAGCCATAAAATCCTAAAAATTGCAGTGTCTTATTGAAATTTTCACTTGTCACGGGTTTTGCTGATACTGCATGTCTCTACTGTGAGCTGTTATATCAATACATAACCAAGTTGCCTTAGGTCAGCAGGACTGCTGACTTTGCTGTACTGCTGCAGTGCATCCTCAGTGGCATTTAGCCAGTACTTCTGTGTTCTCTGGGGGCTTGGGCTCAGAGACACTTTGCTCTAGCAACAAAGAGCTGGATTATGCTGGTCTGCAATGGAAGATGACAATTTCTGCTTCCACAAGTGGTGTAGTGTAATTCAGACTTTGGGTGAACTGAATTAATAACAATGCATGTTTACACCTTCAGGCTTGAAAGCTATAATAGTAATGGTCTTTAGTTAGTGCTTCTGTCAACTAAAAAATAAAGGATTTATAATCAATTTCCCTTTTATTTTAGGCTGCGATTTTACTGTGTCACTGCACCTAGTATTTTCTTTTATTGAGTGTCTCTGTTTTTGGCTATGCAAACTATTCTTGGATAACCTGCTTAGTATGCTTATTTACTTTCTTAGTTTGTGAGAGTAGAGGAGTTTGTCTGTGGGTCAAGATAGATGTCCTGTGGCAAAGGTCAGGATCAAATGAAGTTGGGAAGGAGGAGGGAGGAGTAGGTGAAGAGTTTTCTTGTAGTGGTAAGGGACAGATTTTTAAGGAAGAGCCTTCATGCTAATGTCATGGGTGAAAGAAGTGAGATGATGAATTTACGTTGCATGAGGGATGTGTAGTTGTTACAGGAGGAGTGAACTGCAGAAGGCTGGCTTTTTCCCGGTACTGATTTTGAGTTGTGTTCTTGGTTGTTGGTGGCAGAAGCTGGACAGGTAGGTTGGCTTTTCATAAATGGTTTTTTCATAAGGCTTAACAAGCAGAAAAGAATGATTACTGATTAATTTGTTGCTGTCTGATTAATGCACCAAATAAATAAAATTAGCATATTGAGTTGCCTGGCATATTACAGCAATAAATTGTTCACCAGTCAGCATGGGCCATTCTTTTTTCCTCTGTTAAATTCCACCCATATGTGCCAGAGCAACTGTAAGTTTTGTAAGGAATGCATTCTGGTAAGTTCTCCTTGGAGATACCTCATTCATTTTGAAAGAACTGCTGCTTAAAATCAGCTATTGCTTAAATGTTTCAGAACCAGCCTGGGTCTAGATGAATCATTCTAGCCATAACTGTAAAAATGCCACATTTTGAGGACATACTCTGTGGAAAGGACGAGACTGAGATAGGGCTATTGGGGAAATGTCAGTTTAAGAGCAAGTAAATAAAAATCCGTTTTATTGAATGAGCAGATGGTGGTCTGTACTGTGAAACATTAGCTGGAAAATGAACACCTTATAGTGGTATTTAGCAAGGGTAGGTAACAGCACAGGAATATTTGATGAAAGAACTATACAGAGTAGACTGGAAAACATTGAATAATTTGTTTATTAGCCCTGAGTATTTTTCATTGCAATATACATAAGCAAGTTGCTGCTTTGAAAGTAATGGGAGAAGAATATAGCTTAGAAAAACAAACATAAACGTGGAAAAAAGGTTTTACTTCCATTTTTAAGGGAATCATTCTATATGTTAAAAAGAAATGAACTATACCATAGGTTAATAAAGCTCCTTTTGCAGCTGTAGAATAAAACGTATCATATTCTTGTTAAAATGCACTTCCCTTGGGTTTAAGGTATTGTGAGTATCACATTTTTTAAGATTATTTTGAGAATTCCATAGCAGTTACTTTGGAAAAGAGAATTGCAGTTATGTTGGTTTAGCTTAAAGGACAGGCTGTGTGTATTCTGCTGTGAAGTACCTGAGTTTTTTGTATCAAAATAACAGTGAAAAACAGAAGGTGCAGCTTCTTACATTGTGATTTTTGAAGCATTTACTAGTATGCATTGATCATTTTTGGATCTGTTGGAGCAGTGGCTGTTCTTCTTGTTTCCTCTTACAGAATAGCATCTAAAAATATGTAATTTCCTAATGTTGATTTCCTTTAAGGAGTTGAGCTCACAGGTGTGAGGATGTTCAGACTGTGTTTGGAAGGCAGAAGGTCTGCTGAAGGAGAAAAGAAGGAGGGGTTTATGGAATGGGCCCTGGCAAGATGCCGTCTACAGCATAAAAATGTACTCTAGTTCCTCCAGGGTAACGTGGACAGATCCTGCACTGGATTTCACTGCCAGCTAGTGAGCTTCTAGGGTACTTCTCAGCTGTACTCCTTGCATTTGTTTTCTACTTTCAAGGACTTTGGAGATCATCTAAGACGTAGGGAACAGTAGATAGGAATGATCAGCATTGTTGAGTTTGCTGATAGCTAGTGTCCACAGGAATGGCAGAATTTTCTTAGACTGAATGTTACTTCCTTTTTAGTGAAGATGACATTTTTTTGCGAAGGAGCTGTATGTGCTTAGCTTCTGCCTGTTTCATCTGTCATTGTCACCTTCCTCAAAAGTAGGTCTATAAAATATGTCTTTAAAAAACAAAGAATTGGAAATATGCTGGGAACAACTCACTCCTGTATTGCCCAGGGTTGTTTGCTCAGCAGCACATGCATGGGTCAAAGGTCTGAGGGAAATGCATGTTTATCCTGGAAGTGGTCAAAAGTGGCAACCAGCTGTTGCAAATAGCAAAGACACCATCACCATGTGAGGCTGAATTTTTTGTGTACTTTTCTTGTTGCTCTTTTCACAATACTCTGCTAAGGGAACTATAAAGCTTAGTTAGCCTTGCACTTTGTCATCAGTGCAGCTGAAGCTGCATGGTGGTTCAATCTGCTGGCTCTCAGACGTTAGTGATGTCTAGCAGAGTGTGTGAAAAGAAATTTTAATTGTCCATGTTTGTGTAGTGTGAAAAAAACCCTCAAGTGAAAATCACATTTTCTTGGCCAAAGATGCTGAAATAAATTTGGTATATTTTTTCTTATACGGTAAACTCCTGTAGCTGCTACTACAAATACGGCATAATTTTGCAAGTCTCAGTAATCTTTTCATCCACTCAATTTAATTTTCTTCTAGAGAAATGTTTGATAATTGTGCAGTGTGGTCCCAGAATATTGCTGAAGATGCAAGTTTCTTCTCTTCCCAGCCAAGCTGTGTTCCTGCCTATAGTGGAAGAATACTTTTGTTGTCAGATCAGATTCAGTCCTAGAAATAGCTGCAATACCGTTTCCACAACTTGCAGCTCACAGGAATATAGGGTGTTAAAAATATCTGAAAGCAACTAATTAATTCTAGATTCTGCTCAAGTGAGAATGTGGGGAGTGGCAAAAGAAAAAATGTCTGTGTGAGGGGATGCATGTAAAAATTAAGTATGTGTGCATGTGGAGGAGTAGCAGTATCTAGAGTAAGAGAATGCAGTAGGTTTCTTGGCATAGTCTCAAATATAAGTTATTTTGCAAAAAATCCTGTTCTTAAGTTTTTAAAGCTGGTTGAAATTCTCAGTTTGTACATTCCTATTCATAATAAAATATAATGGTTTCTTGTTCCACAGATGTGTATATAGAGCAGTTTCTTGTGAATGTATGATTTAATTCTGTTGATCTGTTTGATCAGTGTTTGAGTATCTGCATGGAACATAAAAAAAGGGCTCTTTAAGCATCCCAGCTGCACAGGCATTTGTATGACCTGTCTCTCCTAGGAAAATACCTTATTGGAGTGATGTTCTTCCAGGTGATTTGAGTGCCTGTGTTTTCAGTTAATTTGAAGGCGTGGGGGCATAATGTGTCATGTACCCGGTGACATATCTGCTTTTGTCATTAAGTTCATGGCTTGAAGAAAAGTCTTACTCAAATTGTGGATCCTATTATATGCATTTAGCCCAGGGCTATGATGGCTTTAAGACTGAAGGAATAATTTGAACTATGCTCTAGCACAGAAGTGCCTTCAGGCTGTTGAAGTGTGTGTTTGATGGCTGTTCATGTACTTGTTCTCTAAAGCTCTTACTAGGCATTATATATCAGGAAGGTCCACACTTTTTCTACACATGCAGAGTTCTTTAGCTTGCTCCCACAGGGTACTTCTGTAGTCCATGGGCTTAGGTTGGCAGCTGGACAGGGCACAGCTTAGCTCAAGGGTGCCAGGGTTGGGTCTGGTGTGGGTGAGCTTCCCCCTGGGGTGCTGCTTGGTGTATTTTCACTAAATGTGATGAACTTCTGTTCAGGCTGTGAATCGGCCAGAATCTATGTGGTTGTGTATCTAGTGCAGGAGGTTTCTACCTTTCTTGGTATTCCCCCTACAATTCAGAGGGAGATGGTGGTAAGTCTGGAAAAGGAGGAGCAGGGGTGATCTCATAAATTGGATGTATGAGTGAAGGAACTATGGCTTGTGTTAGCACGGGGAGCAGTTGCTCTATAAATTCTGCAGGGCTGTTTTAGTTGCTGTAGTGTGTTATATTGCCCATTGATTCTACAGTAAAATGTCCATCCCTCTTGCTGTACTTCTTTCATGTCTTTTAGTAGTTTAATTATGGTGATAAATGAAACTGATGTACTTCATTCTGTGAAGGAAATAGAGGAATGACATTTCAACCCAGATATTTGTTCTGTGCTGAATTAGAACTGCTATAATTTTTTTTTAAATGGCTTTCGGCACATTGAATGAACAGTATATGCCTGTTAAGGTTGTTACCGCTCAAACAAGCAGTGCCTTCAAATACTGACTGGGCACGCTGCTTTCGGATTTTTCCTTCTCCCCCAAAAAAAGAAAGTCTGAGCAACTGTTTCCATATTTTCATTGCTTTCATGTTTGTTTTCTGAAACACGTACTTAATATATGATGTGATACTTCTTTAATTTTTCATGAACTTTATACGGAGGTGCCATCTACAGTGGGGATACAAAGACAAGTTCTGCAAATGTGAAGAAGTTTAAATGAATTCTTGGGTTTTCTATGGCATGAATGGCCAGCAGCCCAGGTGCAGGAGACAGTAATTCCTAATTTCTGTTACGCAGTTGTTTACTTAAGCCTGTAGAGTGAGCCATGTCCACAAGACACTGATCACAGCACAGACTGGCCACTTTATATAGCAGCTGCTTCTGCAGGGCCCGTTCTGCCACAGAGCAGGGGCAGCACGATGAGGTGATGGCCAGGGAGGGCCCTGCTGTGTGGGCGCTGTTGGCAGCAGAGCAAGATTGCAGTGGAGGGCCACTGGGGATGGACAGTGCTTGTAGGCAGCTGGGGACTGTAGGGTCACCCCTGCTTCTTTGCTGCATCTGTCCTTGCTTGCTTGTCCTGCTGCTGTTGAGACCTCTAGCTTAGTGCATCTACAGTGCAGAGTAGCTGGGTTGTGCCCAGCTGGCTGTGCTGGGACTCCCGTAGTTCAGTCCTTCCAGTGCAGACAAGGTGACTATGGGCAGAGGCTGAGCTGGAAGTGCCAGGACTTTGGCTCCCAAGTTAGTTTCTTGAAATGGTGCACTTCTGCGTGTTGTTGTAAGAGGATTTCATGCAGTACCAGGTACTGCCGTGTTAGAAAACTAGACTGAAAATCCCTTTAACATGATTTCTTCCATAAGTTTATTGTCAATTAATTATAAAACTGTTTAATACGTATTTTACCGGTTCGTAGTCAGATCTGTTCCTGGCACGAGTGTTCTTCCCTTTAAATCTGAAAAATGTATAGATTGTAAGGGAGAAATTAAACTTGTAAGTAGTATACAGGTTGCACTTGCTATTTGACAGTATGAAAACTATGAGGTATCTCTTGATTAAAGCCAGAGAGTGGTGTCTGAAATGGAAAACTGGATTTTGAAACACAAATTTGGAGCAGACTGTACCATTTCTTCTAAGAAAAATGCTTTGTACCAATGGAAACGAGATCTGCAAAACCTGTTGCAAATCCAGACAGGCTGGGCTCTGGACTGTGATGGGAAAGTGTTTGTTTTTCCATGTGACTTTCAGAAAGTCAATAAAAAGTGGCCTTTCCAGAACAACAGGTGCCTTTGTAGTTCCAGTTTTGCTTTGTAGTAGCTTGCCCTAGTCCTTGTGCTGCTTTTGGCGTCTTTTTCCAGCCCCTATCATAATCTGTTCCCTAAAAAAGGCTGAAGAAATAAAATGAAAATTGCAATCCTTCAAGTGCCAAGCCTCCAGGCAACAGAGATTAATGATGTACTTGGCCACGGCTTTGCACTGTTAGTTCCAAAATGTAGCTATGGAGTAGCAGATCAGGAGACTATTCAGTCACTTAAAATAGCTGTTAATAACATTCGGACCATGATGGGTGTCTCTGTAAAAAGCATCACAAACAAGTTCCCTGCTGACACAGTTACTGGTTGTATTTTGCTGGGGAGGGGTTTTTTTTGGAGGAGCCCAGTCTCATGGTTCAGCTCCACTTCCCATTAGCAGCCCGAGTGTGTGAAGGGACAATCTCTCTGTGCTAATTAGTCTGTGGTGCTCTTGTCCTGTGACTTGTTTCTGTTGTGGAATGCGAAATCCAAGCACAAAGCAGGGGTGGTGCCACCAATATTCACACACAGTCTGTCCCACTGACCAGCTTCAGTTACGTTGAAATATTGTGGTGGTTAAATGCATCCATCTTCTGTGTTTGTTAATTTAAAAACAATTGAGACCAAATCAGTGCAGAGGACTGAAAATACAGCCAGGTGGAGGGCTGTAGATGCCTGCGTTGTGATCAGGGGTCTCTGCCAGGAGGTTTTAAGCATTTGATAGATGACTTGTGACTGGTGATTTTGTAGTAAAATTTAATCTGAGTTAGAGCTAGTTACTCTGTTTTCTTCATTTTGTTTAATCTAGTGAAACTCTTCTCAAGAAGGCACTGAAACTGGGAGAGAGAAAGGGTGCAGGAGTCTAACTGTCCAGTCAGGGGGGAGACGTTTCATGGCATTTAGCTTCGTCATCTGCCCCCCTTGTGGAGTCTTTCTGAAAACATAATGAAGTGCAGAGTCTGCAGCAGCAGCATTGTTACCTGAGAACAGCAACATTAAATTGGACACCTGTACTCAATGAAGCCTGCAAAATTGGAGATTACTTATAGCAGTAACTACTTTATTTCGCCTATGTGTGGAAATGGTTAATGGTTTCTTACCCAGGAAGCACTTCCGTGATTTCTACTCCAGTCTAAGGCTCAGAGCAGGCACTACTGATGTGTTGCTTTTACTTCTAAAGAAAGGCTGGCAAAGATGCGGTGCCTTGTTTGGGTAGAAGATACCATGGAAAAGGAAAGAATTTAAGGAATGAAGAAAACTTTGGGAGATAGAGTGTCTGAGTTTGGTGCAGACTATGATATTTTTTGTATTTGCTTAAATCAAAATGTAATTTACTCAATGGAAGCCTCTTACTTTGATGAACGGGGTTTACTCTAAAAAACATAGATCATCTTCTCCCTCCTTCTACTTGATTTCTTTCGAGTAAGTGTTTATTCCAAAATAGAACTGTAATGAATTGCTGATAATTTTTCTTCTCTGACATATATTGCAAAAATCATATGTTACCCTTGGACAGTTCCAGGCTGTAAATGAAGAAAAGAATTTCACTGTGGAGTGAGGGAATACTTCCAGGAGCCTTGGAGGTTTTCTGGATTTCTTTTGATACGGTTTTCTCATCTTAACTTTGACTTTCCTTTTGGAAGCGAGCAAGATAGTTTTGTGAGCGGTATTGGAGGGAGTTCAGATAGCTGTGAGCAGAAACCACTCCTAGTTCTCACTGTTGTTTTCATTAGCTGAAAAGGAGCCACAGCCACCTACTAAACATTTCAAGAATTACCAATTAAAGCAAGGAGGGTTTTAAAATCTGCACCCTACTGCTTAATATTCTGTGAAATATGTTGAAATGGAAAGCTTGTGTATTTTATTTTGGATTTTAACAACTCTTTTGGGCCACACGTGATTAAAGGAAGTTACACCCTTTCTTCTTGATGTTCACCTAACTGTTCTTGCTGAATACTGGTTGTTGGAAGCATAAAATAAGTGAAGAAAATGCAAAGCTCAATATGCCATGGTGCCTCTAGGTGCAAGTGTGGAAATCAGATGGAGGTCTTGTGGTTTGTGTTGCCGTGGCATTGGGGATGGGAATGTCAAGTGAGGCATAGGCTACCTGGTCTCGTTCTTTTACCTGATACCCAGAAATGTATTCTACAAACCAAGTACACTTCCTACCAAGATATATTCTGCAGATGTGCCCACAAAGAACAGAAGATTAGACCACAGTCCTACCCACAGTGCTTTGCACAATAATAGTGAATAAGGCATAAAAGTACCCCACTTCTGCATCCAACCAGGGGATGAGAATTTGAGCGGGCTTGCAGGGACAGATGGATGGGTTCATCCTCCTTGGCCTCCCCAGAAGGGACACTGGTTGGTAAGCCTTGTGTCGTCAGCTGTGCTGAGTGTTGACCCGGGATATTAAGCTTGTGATTGCAATGGCACTGTTAGTGCTGTATGTAACTACTCTGCAGTTAATGCATTTTCACCCTCAGTCCAGAGCAATGTTGTATGTTGCATTCAATAAATCATGCTGTTCGTGAATACGACTGGCTCTTCTAAATGCAACCAGATCTATAGTTCATAGACTGTGCATCTGGAATTGGATCTATAGTTACATTTTTGCAACGCTGATCAACAGCAGTTGACAAACGGACGCCTGGTGCCTACCTGAATGTGGGCAGTGAGTTCTCACCTTCTGCTTCTTGGAAATACGTGAGTTTATGAAACAAGTTTTCTACACACACTTATCCAAAGGTCTGCTCCAGATGTACATAAAGTCAGTAAGATGTCCTGGTACCTTTTCTGAGACTTGAGTAGTGCTTGGCATGACTACTGAAATGGAGTTTTTCTTGCCTCAGCTGTTATGTTTGCAATGTAACGCCGCAGCGAGGTAGGGTGGGTGTAGCTGTGCCGTAGGGTTCCATAGAGGGATGTGGTGCTATGCTGGTCCCTGTCTTGAGAGCATGGGCCAGCTCTCCCTGTTGTGTTCCAGCTGCACCTTGCACATGCAGGTACAGCCGGGGTCATTGGTGTCTGTGCAGGGCAAGCACCATCCACCTGAGCCAAAACTGCGCCTCAGTAAGGTCAGTTAGCTAAAACATCATTATATGCCAATCCTGGAGCTCTAATCTTAGGGGATTATCTTAAATTTGGCTATGATTCTGGGGCTGTAAGGGAGTAAATCTGTCCCTGTAAACCAGCAGATGCTCATAATTGGCAGTGGGACTTCAGTCATTATCACATATGTTCAAGAAGTAATTAAGAGAAATCAGTAATTAAAATAATTCTAACCGATAGAGCAACTGGACTGATTCATTTGGTTAAAAATTAGAATTTTAGTTTGAAATTGGAAGACACATATTTTAATGATAACTAGAGCTAAAAAACATTGTAGTTTTATGCCAGGGTATGAGAATATTCAGATTTTTTTTTTCCAACACTGTCACTTGATAGATGCTTCTTTTAAATTAAATTCTATTAATAGTTCATTATGTTACATTTCTGTAGATTAACACCTGTGCAATCTGATTGGCCCAGGGAAAACCCAGTTAGGTTATAGTATATATTGAAGCAAGATGTATGGGGAAAATCAGGATTCAAGTAGTTAGAGGAATCTGTTTCTGTAATTTACATGAGGAGTAGCAATACTACCTTTGTCTGATGTTGGACTCATGGTAAACATTAGGTACTAAGTCATCATAGCTCAGTAAAAAGCTATGTCTCTGACAGGAACTGATGCTCAGAGATGTTTATGTTCAGTATACTGTATGGCTGAGCTTCTGTTCTCTGTAGAGTAACAAGGCAAACCTGCCATGGGATAAAAAAATCAGTAAAATTGTCTGCATGTTGGAGTCTCTTGGGTTTTCATTTCCCACTCTGCAGTCTTGACATTGGGGCATTATTTTATTATCTAAATATGGATTCTGGAGCATGATTTTGGGTATTCAGACCTAATTGAAAGTAGTTACAGTAGATCATGTCCACAGACCGTCAGGGAGAAGTCCCAGTGAATAAATTGATTCACACTGTGATCATGGGTGAAGAGAAATTAAGAATTTATTTTTGTCATTCTCAATTTGCAGAGGAAAAGTTCCTAGGTTTTACATGTCCATGTTTCATCTGCCAGTGTAAGGAGTTAGTGATAGCTGGGAGAGCATCCCCTCACTCTACCCTTACCTCTGACCTGCAGAAAGAGGTTTTGCTTACCAATGAGAAAGCTAAAGTGGAACACGCATAGCTGCAGAAAAAGCTAACCTGATTTTGGCATAATGAGCTCAAACTTGATTAAAATTCTTTTATTAAATCACAGCTGAGTAAGTAGCCATAGAGTAATGACTGGAATGTGTCCTCTGTCTGGAAGGACTCTGTCGAGCATGTAGCATGGCTCAGTATATGAGCTGATTCATTTGTACTACTGCAGTCATGCTGAAATTCACACTGATGCATGGTTCATGTCATACTTCTGTGCACACTTTTTATTTTTATATTAAGTAATTCAGCTTTTATAATAGAATTCTGATTTTTCAAATGTACCTTTTAAAAGGTAGGCAAGCTGAACAGCAGCTTTGTTTATCAGAAGTCACAGTGTGTTTGCAAGGAATTTCTTGTTTTGCTTGATTTATTCAGCCAAATATTAGATGCATGTGACTTTCTTACTTAGATTTCTGATAGTGTTGATAATCGTCATAATGTTTATAATCATCACCTTCAGTAACCTGTCTTGCAGAACCCAGGAGCATAGGTTTAGTCTTCTCTGCCGTGGCCTTTAGGGCAGAAAAGTAGTAAACAATTACAAAGGAGTTGTGCCACTTTTTAATGGCTTTTTAGTTGCTACTTGAAAATACATTTCAGAATTCACCATAGTATTATACCTGAACTGATGAAATCTTTTGCGGGCGTGTGCTTCTGTTGGCCTGTGTTGTAAGGACTTGCAGTGAAGTACTTAAGAGAAGATTTTTGTATTTGATGAACCTTGAAGACTAGTGACAGGATTCCTGATAACAGTTCTTTGAAATCTGGGAGGTTTTGAATAAGTCTGCTTTGAAATTCTTTGTTTACAGTGGAAAATAACTTGGGCAAGAATTGGATGGGGGGGTATGGGCATTGGGAGGAATCTAAGGTTGCCTGTTTCCTTTGAGATCATGTTGGATGGAAGCCTTTTTTTTTTTTTTTTTTTTTTTTTTTTTTTTTTTTTTTTTTTTTAATTTCATTTTTCATTTGCTGACCTCAGTGGTGTCTGAGATGCGACTGAATGTTTGGGGTGCTTTACGGCAGGTGGCACATCTTTCCACTCCATATTCTGTTGGCTACGCTGTTTATTCCCTCGTGCCTCAGTAGATCCTCTCTTGTCATCAAGATCATGGTATGCTGTAAAAGGTCATTCAGCTAGAGAGAGGACGTAGTCTCACTATCCTGTAGAAAAGAACAGGGTTAATTTTCTTGACCCAGCACCACCACTATCAGTAAGATGCAGATGGATGAATTAAACCAAATTAAGTATTTAAATTTGAGAAGCTTTTCATTTTGTTCACAATGTTGAAACAAAAGGTTTTTGATTTCTGTAAGTTAATTTCAATACATCATTTTTATCCCCCAAGCTTTGAATGAAAAAGTAGAAGTAATAAAAATTTCTGTAAGTTAGGAAATCGGTACCTCTGCTTTCTTAAAGTTACGGTTGTTAATGTTAAAAAAAAAAAGTCATCTGTCTTTCCCTGGGCAATAACAGAACTGAGGAGAAAATGTATCTATTCTCCCATTAGGAATAACTCAGAAACAGACGCTTTGCAGAAGAATTACTCTTAAGAGCTTATAGTTAAATGCACCGTTGCCAAAATTAAAAAATTAAGTTACTGATGGCCTTTCTAAAATCATAGTTGTTTACAAACTCTTGTGATGACTGCTATGTTTCTGAAAAAATGTTTGAAAAAGATGGCAGATGTACATAGAGGGAAAAGCAGAAAACATTTTAAACCAAACCCCACCCACATGGTATGTCCTGTGTATGGTCCAAGGGCAAATACTTTACCTGAAGGTTTCAGCATTCAGGGGGCTTACCTTCATGAGGAGGATAAATTATGGATTGTGGGAGAATTTAGTCCTATAGAAGTAGTGAAAATTTGGTTGTTGCACAATACACATAAAATTCTATGTTTTAAAAAAGCACGTTTTCTGATAACACATCAATTTCATTTTGAGTCTAGTTACTTTAGGGACAGTGAATAAACATTTTCTTAATAAGAAAAAACACATATTGATCGTAACCGATCCAGTCTTCTCTGTTAGATATGAAGAAAAGTGAGTCTTGTTAGTAAGAATAGCATTCTGAGGGACAGCAGTGTGCTTTGTCCCACTGCCACAACAAAGCAAAAGTAGAGTTGGACATTAAAGAGGGTTTGAGGTCCTCTTTGAGCCTTGTGGATCCAACTGTAGTCCCAGCTTTGCTGTCCTTGACACTGTAATGTCAGGGATATCTTCTCTCGAGTGTTTTATGTCCGAGGGTCAGGGAGCACAGTCTGGTTCAGCATCCATTCATCCTGCCTGCCTGCCTGCCTGCTGTGTTGCACTTATCCACACACTGTTCTCTCGTCCTCAGTGTTTCAGCTGAGCGTGATGTTTCTTCCACAAACCACTGCAGACAGGTTGCTGCTAATTTCAGTCAGCTGCCTGAGAGGCAGCTGTGCTTCCTGTGTGTGTGACACTGCAAAGAAACAGACAATGTAAGATTTTTTTTTGGACACACCTTATTTTGCAAGTAAATATGCCTGCTGGTGGTTTTGTGATAATACTCATGATGTATAGAGGATACAGAAAGAAATTTGCTTTTCTCAGTGTTTTAAGATAAGAACCTTTGCATTCGGTTACCAGAACAGTGTCTAAGGAGGGCTTGTTAGAGTAGCTGTTTATTAGGAGAAGTGAGTCCTTTGTGGGAATGGCCTGTTCTTCATGAGAGATTTGTTGGAGAAACTTCATTTTGAAGCTGAAAATGGTTATCTGCCAGAGGAGTGGAGAAGGGGAGTGCATGTTTGCACAGAGCCTGGAAGAGTTCAGTGAACACTTCCTTGGGCCAGGAGGGATCTTGCTTTGGTCAGAGATACTAAGGTGCCTTTAAATTTAGGCAAACAAGGGCATAGGACTGGTGTAAAACTAGAAGACAGCCTGAGAACAATTGTATTTACTGACATAAAATAAATGTCAGTATTATTTGGCTGACAAATAATCAGGTTTCTGGTAATTTTAGTGACTTTTCCCACCCTTATTAACAATTTCTAGTAAGGCAAAAAATACCCCACTTGATGCCCTGATAGAAAGATGATTTCCCCAAAACTGCCAGACACCTACTTTTTATCAACCACCCTCAGTGAATTTTGCAACAATAATAACAGTAATAACAATACAGGTACTGGCTTGCAGGTCCAGTAATTGTAATCTGCATTACTGCTATACAGCTTCTCTCCTCCCCCCCCCACCCCCCCGCCC
>VZTE01004150.1:1577237-1597551 GCA_013397775.1 Eulacestoma nigropectus
TTTTGAGGACCAATGTGTCCAATTTGCAAGGTGGAAATGGAACTTGATTATACTCCCTAGAATACTGCTTGAATACTTTATAGAATACTTTTTCTGTTTCCAGTGTCTATAGTCCATAAATATTGTAAATAAAGATGAACTAAGCTCTCTGCAGATCAGTAATTTCTGGTACATACTGCTATTGCAAAGTAACTTCTTGGAAGGAAAGCAAATCATCTTGGCATTTCACTGTCCCTTAGCAGAACTGAACGCAGAGGTCCTATTTCACAGCTCCTCCTTCTCTCATTTGTCTCTGGCCATAAAACAGTTATGTCCACTTGTTACTTATTTCACCTTTATCACTTTTAAATGTCTGAATTCCCTCAATCTGTTTGCTTTTTAGATTCTTGATGGTGAAAAAACAAATACCAGTTTCTTTGGTTACTCTGTTGCTGGAAACATGGACCTGGATAAAAATTCCTACCCTGATGTTGCTGTTGGTTCCCTGTCAGATTCTGTAAATGTGTACAGGTATTATATATGGAACCTTAATTAATTACACCAAAAAACAAGTTGCTTAGAAGTAACAAAAAGCTGTTTGGCCTTGAGTGTACTTTTCCTACCAGAAATTGGAAATTTGAGGGAAGGCGGGGGGAAGGGCAGAGATTCCATAAATTGGTTTGTTGCTTTATCTCCCTCCTCTCCTTGAGAACTTGCCTTACAATCAATACAGGGTAAGAGGGTGAATGTGGACAGTTCCTGCAGAGTGCTGATGTGGGCAGTGTACCTGCACCTTAGTTTTGCCCTGTTGTAACTTGGATGTCTGTGTCCTTGAATGGACTTTAAGGGTGATAAGTAATTCCTTAAGGAGAAGTTAACTGATACATTTTCTGCCCTTATATAATCTAATTGTGCTTTACTGAAGATAGACCAAAACAGAACCGACCCCCACTTTTGTAGCTGAGGATCCAAACCAGTGAGGCGTACACAGCCTTGCTGAGCTTGCACTGGGGTCCATGAAACAGGAAGAAGGCCCTGCAGCTAAGATCCTTTGGGATTTCTGTAGCACATGCCTTCATTAGGGATGAAGTCAGTCTTTTGCAGACCTCTGCTTTTTTTCCCAGTTTAATGAACTGTTAAGCTGAATCACTAGTAATGGGCAGGAAGAGGAGACTGTCTCAGCATCAGAACTGTGAATGCTCCATCAAGCTCAGGTCTTTGGTGGTTGCTGTCAGGTCCCAGAGGAGGAGAAGGAGAAACTCCAAAACTGGTTATCTCAATTCTAGGACAACTTTACTTTTCAGGCAGAACAGCCTTTCCTGCGATTTCCTACAATGCTCCCATCTCTAAGGTGTATAATATCTGTGTACATAATTGTAATGTTCTTAAATACACTGGAACAGCACCCAAGAAAAGCAACTCACGTGGCTTGTGAAAGAGAACAGAGTAGGTGGTAGAAGAGTTGGTTAGATCATTTAGCATTCTGCTTACTCAAAAGGAGCTTTAATCTTTTGCTGATAAAGGCAGGACAACAACTTTTACCAAGGTGAGAACAAAAACCTCTTAAGGTGACAAAGAGTGAAAGGAATGGCCCAGTTAAATGGAACAGGTAGCTTACCAGCTGTTTTAAACAACCTTTGGATGCTCTGATGAGAACAAGATCAGCTCATTCATTTGTTCATGTAAAAAGTCTTCTCCCTTCCAAAAAGGCAGAGAAAGGAAAAGTTGTCAGGCAGAAGTATGGTTACAGCCTACGTGCAGAGGAATCAGGAAATGAAAACATTTCCCACAGTCACTCAGGCTCCGTATTAAAACTCCTGTGAATGTGAATCTGAATGAACTGTAGTACCTATAGTTGTTCACAGGGGCTGAATTACTACTGGTGGTAGAAACCACCACTGAATTTTCTGTTTTTCGTAAGTGTATAAAATGAAAACAACAACATCACATTAGTGTAACCTCCTTCCCTCTCAGGATCTGTAATTCTTCTCTGTGACCTTTGCTTAGCTTTAAATAGTTTTTGGGTTTCTTTCTAACCAGTATCAAAGCCAAACTCTCTATTTCTTGGAATGTCTTTGTTGCCAGTCAATGCAGGTGTGGAGGGAATCTGATATTCACATGAATTATTTCATTAATCTTAACAGAAACAACTTCTTTTTTTACCCTTTTTTTTTTATTCCCCATTTTTCCCCCAAATGAAGATCTCGGCCTGTGATAAGCATTAGAAGAAATATTACAGTACAGCCTGACAGAATTGATCTAAAGAAAAAGAACCCTGAGGACCCTGGTGAAATAAGGTAAATGAAAAAAAATATTACTCTATCAGAAGCCTTGGTGTATTGAGTTTTCTGCTGTCAAAATTCATTCAGTGATGATGTTAAAGTGAAGGGATATGAGAGTCATGCAGGTTAAGCAAATGTATCTGCATATGATCATTTTGGCTTGCTGAATTTCTTTGGGCTACTGTGCTAAAGACAAGGTGTGGAATGTTCTGTTCATAACATCCGTTTTTGAAAATGAATGTCACTTTGCCTCTTCAGACTTGTAACACAAGTATCTTGGTTTGAACAGCTTTCTCTTGAGTAGAGACATAAGAGCAAATGCTAGAAAGTTTTTCTGCTTGTTTATTAACCATTTTTTTGTGCTTTGTAATTCAGTCTAGTAAGCAGCAAATACCAGTCATAAGACTGATAAGATTGTCAATGCAGTGTTAAAACTTTTCATTCTGTTGGACTATGCCTTAATAAAGTTAATACTAATTTTTTGGCACTTTTTACAGGATGGATGTGAAAGCATGCTTTAAATATACTGCAAACCCCAGAGATTTAAATCCAAGAATAAGTAAGTTCTGAAGATAAATATTTTTGATCTGTTTGTCACATGGTTTTTGGTTTTTTTTTCTTTAGAGCTTATCATGGAAAGAGATTACGCAAATTATAGTGACTCAGTGACTGACAAATTTAAAATGTGACTGAGTGCTAAGCTCAGCTGTTGCACAGTCTGTATTTAGACTCATGCTGGTGTGTTAAGCTGTTCTGTGGATGACAGACTGAAGCTCCATAAGTATTAAAACTGCTGTAGAGCAAATGGCTGCTATACAGACCCAAACCATTTTGCCTCTGTAGGTTAATGCTGCTTTAGAGAATAATTTTAAAAGCCCATTTCATATATCCTTAGTGAGCATTATTTCTTATTGGAGGCTTACCCTTTGAACCTGTCCTGTATCCATGAAAACAGTTTTGTGGGAATCAGTAACTGAAATTTTAAAATCTGCATTAATAGGAGAAGACTGGAAGACTGTGCCACAATTAGATTGTGCCATGAAAATGTAAAGCACTTGTTACAATGTTGCTGTTGCTACCTCTTGGAGAACTGTGTAGGATTTTGAGAGGAAATGAGAAGAATTTTAAGCCCAATGCCCCTTTTTCTCCTGTGTTGTCTTGAGTTTTGCAGTTACTTTTAAAATCCAAAGGATGTGCCTGAATGAGGTCCTGGTCCTTCAGCAGCTGAAGTGCTTGGAGCTCGCAGTGCCTTGGCACAGTCAGTGCTGTTCCCATCTGGGCACACTCAGTGCTGTTCCCATCTGTGCAGCACTGACTTAGCTTGGTGAAGTGATCATTAAAAGATGCACCAAGTTCGGATCTAGAAAAACATGCCTCAGCACACAAGTAGACAGCTCTAGTCACACTTCTGCTGTCAGTGTTAAAATTAACAGTGTACCTTGAGCTCAGAATCCTGCTGGCTCTCAGATGCCATTTGGGACCCAACAGGAATCCCCGACAGCGGATTTATAGTGGGTACCGCAGCCCTCTGCTGGCTCCGCACAGCAATTACAGCTCCCCCAGCCAGTCCCGCATGCCCCTAAGGGACCGGTTTACTTAGGGAATAACAGGATTTGGTTTACAAATTTTCTTTAGATTCACGCACAGGGTACCTGGCCCTCAACTGTGGCAGGACGAAACTGGCAGGACAAAACATGGAGAAAGTTTTGTAAATGACTGAAAACAGTTTATGAAGCCCAGCACTGGCTGGAACAGTCTTCTAGAATAATACCGTAAGATGATACCTGGTGAAATGAAAGTACTTTTTAATATGGCAATGATTCTTTTTTTTTATAGTGACCTACTTTATTTTTTCACACAGAGATCAACTACATGTTTGAAGTAGAGAACGAGAGGCGGCAGCTGGGCCTGCCCTCCAGGGTGCGCTTCATTGACCACTCGTCTGATCAGCTGACTGCAAGTACAACCCTGAGGGGACAGAACTCATGGGAGTGTGTGACTACGAAGCTTGTACTGCAGGTAAGGGAGAGTATTTTATTTCTGCTTCATTTAGATCCACTTAAATCAAAAGAATGCTCTTTTTTTTTTTGCAGCCTCATGGAAGGAACCTTTGTATATAACTTTGTATATAATTTAAAAGTCATATGCAATATAAAGCTTCAGAAATAGAAACCCACCATAGTTTAGTACTTTACTATTCCCTGCACATATGCTTCTTCCTCCTGTTGCCCTTCTTGCAAAGTATGGATAAAAGTTGTAGCCATTGCAGCACACTCTGCAGGTCAACAGAGCTGAACTAATTTAGAACAACAGAGAGGGACTAACTGCCAAAAATGAAGAGCTGTTTCCCACAGAAATAATTGTTTTAGAATTTTATAGTGTGACTGTTCAGAAAAGAATTTCAACCCATGGGTTTTGGAGTGGATGAATGGGCAGGGCAAGAAAGCTTGGTATGTGCTCTCTTGACTTGGCTGCTGTAGTGCTGCTTAAAGGTGGTATTGCTCCAGAGGCTAAACAGATTACCTCTCAGTGGCTCAGAAGGAATGAGCCAGCCTCCAAGGTTGCTTTTGACCACAGCAGATTAAAGAGCTTCAGTGTATGACTAGAACAGAATCATAGAATGATTTGGGTTGAAAGGAACCCTAAGGATCTAATTCCAGCTCCGGTGCCTTGGGCTGCTATACCTTTTACTACACCATGTTACTCAGAGCCCCATGCAGCCTGTTCCAGTGTGTTATTTTACTGTAGTGGTGTGAATTTCACGTGCCTGAATTATCATCTGTGGTTCCTAGGAATTCTTAATGGTGAGAGAAATCATCAGATTGGGAAGCCAGCGAGGAAAAAAAGACAGTAAGGCTGGGCTCTTTGTGTTCCTACACGTTTAGAAAATGCTGGATTTATATATAGTATGAAAAGCTCATATTTGTGTTGTGTTTTCTTCTCTGTGCTGTACACTAACTATGCAATTTAAAATATTCTAACAGGAAAAAATTAAAGATAAGCTACGTCCCATTCCAATATCAGTAAGTGTTAAAATCGCTGGCCTGGAGTCACCATCCAAGAGAAAAGAGAGTGCACTTCCAGATCTTATACCAATTCTAAATTCAAATGAATCTGAAACAGAGACCACAAAAGTAAGCCTTTGATATCATATATTTGCATAAATCTGCACTTCTACAAATAACTGAATTTTAAAGACTGCCGAAAACTAAACAATGTCCAAAGGAAATAACTGGGGTGGCACTGGACATGTAACTATTGGATTATTTTTTCATATTTTGTTCTGAACTTGTTACAACATGTTATGAACTAGGTACTGTGTTTCTTTTGCAACAAAAGTGAAGATGATATAGTTCCTAGGTTTCTTCCCTCACCCAACAAGATTAGGAGGGAATGTACTTCTGATTAAAAATGGAAATCCATTGTCTCCTGCTGGGAACACTTGTCCCACATAACAAGATAATGTACAGTCTAATTCTTCCAGTGTTAGGATGCTGTAGCAGCATTTGAGCAATGACTGCAGCAGTGCCATAAAAGGGAGGGAATATCTCAGTTAAAAGTTCTCATTTCCTCAGTGCTTATTGAAGAATCAGACTTAAAGATGTATTTCCTCATTAGAAGTGTACCTCTCACTTAGAATTAACCAATTCTGCTTTCTAGTCACATGTAAAGTTCAAAATTACCAGCATCAAGGGCTGTATCTCATGAAGAGAAACTCAACAGGCAAGAATTAAAAGTCAGGTTAAAATCTGAACTCTGTCCAGGAAAGTGCTTTGTGAGTTCCATGTAGATGCTTTATTCAATGTGCTTCAGAAATCTCATTTTAAGCTACTATTGTGTATCAGGCAGTAAAATTACTTTGGTTTTATTAAGGTGGAGTTCTTAAAAGAAGGATGTGGAGAAGACAATGAATGTCACAGCAATCTTAAGCTTCAGTACCGGTTTTGTACGAGAGAGGGAAATGAAGACAGGTTCACCTACTTACCAGTGTAAGTCTTGATTAATGCATTTTTAAAGTGCAAGTTATTAGCAAGTGCTTAAAAGAACTTTTAGGAGAGGATTTTGGGAACGAGAGCAGCTTTGTTCTGTGTCTGGCAAACAAAGCCCTCGATAGAAGTACTGATTTGTCAGGGTGAGGAATGGGGGGAGATAGGATGAGCTTGAGAAGAAAAGTGGTACAGAGTTGAATGGATACAAAGTGGCCACAATAGTGCAGGTGTGGGCTAAAAGAAAAAAAATTTTAACACCTGGAGAAATGAGATGCTAAACCAGCCTTGCAGTAGTTTATTGTGTGACACTGTTAATTATTTTGCAGATGAAATTTGACGGTGAGTATGACAGTTGGATATAGTATAGTCTTATAGCCCAAGAGAAGCAGTTACAGAGAAACAGAGTAATCGTTTCATTTTAACACATACCCCAGCACCCTGCTGCATCCCTCCTTCCTAGAGGGACAGTGAAATTGGAACAGGGATAAAACAAACAGAAGGAAGTGTGTTTATTTACTGCCACCAGTCAGACACCTTTAGCAGTGAGTGCCACACTCGGAAGTATACAAACCGATGTATACTTTACAAGAAAAAAGCAGGGCAGTAGATTGATTTGGAGAAAATTCAGCACTACATGAGTCACATGCAAGTGCTGGTTCAGAAATACTATAAAGTGCTGATTACTTGAGGGATTTATCAGCATGTTCTGTCCTCTTAACTGCTGGCCACTGTCAGATGAAATACTGGTGTGGGGAAAAAAACCCTATGACTATGTGTTTATAGTTTTACTGTAATTCTCCCCTAATAAGAGGAAATTCTATTTGAATAAACCATAATAAGAAGCAATCTTGCATACACATTTGTTTTCCTAATGCACACAACCCTGTACATTCTGTTTCTATAGTGAAAATGGCACGCCAGTGCTTGTTCTGAAGGACCAGAAAGACATTGCCCTGGAAATAACAGTGACAAACAATCCATCTGATGTAAAAAATCCACGAAAAGATGGTGAAGATGCATATGAAGCTAAACTAATTGCAACTTTTCCAGACAGTCTGACATACTCTGCATTCAGAGAGATGAGGGGTTATCCTGTAAGTATTTTTAAGAGAAAAAATACTGAAAAATGTAAAATATTTTCAGCATATTTTTACTTGTAAATGTATTATTTTTAATCAGGAAAAACAGCTAACATGTGGTGCTAACCAAAATGGTTCTCAAGCAGAGTGTGAACTTGGAAATCCTTTCAAAAGAAATTCTAATGTAAGTGCACTTATTTTACTTAACTTGTAAAATGTCATTCCTGACTGCAGTCATCCAAAGATTCTGTGTGTTGCAACTGGAAATTTGATTTGGATCTGTCTTTTTAACTCTAGAACTTAACAGTGCATTTCTATAAAATTTCATGTATCAATGTGCCTTACAAAGAGATCATATATTTTGTTATCTTCTTTCTTGTTTAGGTAACCTTTTATCTGATCTTAAGTACCACTAAAGTTAATGTTGATACAACAGACTTAGACATTAACCTGAAGCTGGAAACGTAAGTTTTCTTTGTGTGCGTGGACCTGTGCTGTGCTTTGATATACAGTTGTAAACATTTTGAATTCATTTGTTTGATTCACCGAAGTAATTTAATAGTAAAGAGAAACCCACTAAATTTGTAAAATAAACACCATTGTTTCCTTTTCATTGTAGAACAAGCACTCAAGTTAATTTGACTCCAATTACAGCCAGTGCTAAAGTGGTTCTTGAATTGCTTTTATCACTCACTGGGTAAGTGTTGATAGCATGACAAACTGGGGGGTCTGGGGACAGTTTTGCTGCAGACTCATTAAAATCTGATTATTCTCGTTTCCCACTCCCACCTGAACAGAGTTGCTAAGCCTTCTCAGGTATATTTTGGAGGTAACATCATTGGTGAGAGTGCTATGAAATCTGAAGATGATATTGGAAGCCTCATAGAGTATGAATTCAGAGTGAGTAATTTAGATTAATGCCAACAGCTGCTTTTAATCAAATGCACAGCTTCTTGCTTTATGCATATGAATACTTAGAAAAGTTGCTATATTGAAATTGGCTTTCTTTGTCCCAAAATCCTGACTTCTTGATCAGAACATGCAGTTTGACTAGACTTCTTTAGGCCTTGATGTTTTATGATCATATTCTGAGGAGGGGCCTGAGGCTGCCTGCACACTTTTTTTTAGAGCAGTTCATGGACATTCAGTTGTGTGGCATAAAAGCCCCTGCAGGGAGGGAACAGAAGTTAAAGCACAATCTGCCTGGGGCCTGCCCAGGCCTTGGCTGGTGCACACAGGCAGCAAGAAGGGGCTGAGGACAGCGCCAGTGCAAGATGCTGTGAGAGCCCCTCTGAATGTGTGGGTCTATTTCACTGTCTTGGTCTTCTGCATAATACATCAAGGAGAAGACTACGAAAAATGAAAGTCCATCTCTGTCAGTCCTTTACTTCTTTCTGTACCTGCATGCATGTATTATAGCAGCAGCAGTTAGAATATCTGATTTAGAACTTGCTATCACAATCAGTAACACTAAGCAAGTGAAAAAGAGGTTGGGAAAAAACTTCCAGACTTATGAGAGCAAGAACTTGTTCTCTCTCTGTCTCATAGTTCCTCATAAACTTGCAGTTTGCCTCAGTTACGCAACTGACTGATTTGTTAACCCAAAACTGGAGTTGTTGTTTCACATGAAGATAGATTTCTAAAAATCAACAACTAGAAGTTCATGTTGGGGGATTCTAATCCTTCTGTGTATTTACTTGCTCTCCAAGTACGCTAGTTTTAGTATATGCTTTGTCTTTATACTATTTTGACTGCCTTTGATCTAATTTAAATTTCCTGTTAGCTGCATGCTTTTAAAGCTTGTCCAAGTCATATGTTTCCAGGAAGAAAATTCCTCTAAAAAGTGTTTCACAGTTTAAAGAACATTTTTTTGTTTTAACAGGTAACTAACTTGGGCAGACCACTGAAAACGTTTGGCACTGCTTCCCTGGATATCCAATGGCCAAAAGAAATTAGTAATGGCAAATGGCTGCTTTATTTGATGAAAATAGATTCCAAAGGCTTGGAAAAAGTCTCCTGTCAACCCGAGAATGAAATCAACAATTTGCATGTTGCGGTATGTTACCCTGTCTACTGTTCCTGAATTGGTACAACATGAAAGCACCCCATAACAAGTGAGAGTAATGCATCAGAGCTTGCCTCTAGAAGGATTTATTTTTTATCTTAAGAAGCTCACAAGCACGATACATGACCAATGTATCAGTGATTAAGCCTATTAGGAGACTTCGTAACAGCTAATGAGGCTAATACGCTAAAGGATAGATGCTCTGTCAGGGTGACTGTTGTTGCAATGGGCACTGCTGTCATATGCTCTTATACAGGATGAAACTGCTGATTGTTCTAACAAATTTCATCAGCATTATTGAAAACTGTTCAGTGATAAAAACATCTGAGTTTTTACTGGAAAAACAATAAATAACTGTAAACATCTTCCCAGCCTGGAGGCATTCCATGTACTTTTTTTAAAGACAAAGGGCTTGAACTTACATGTATTTATTTACAACAAATATAATAAAAAGCAATTTTCATAGCCTTGGATTGTAGCAAGATCTTTTTCCTATAACTTGAACCACATTTTTTCTTCTTCATATAATCTTAAGATCATATGGGATGAGTTTTTATTTTCCACCATTAAAACTGCATGCACTTAAACCTGTTTTTGTCAGATCATTATATTAGTTTATATAACTTGCAGTGAGTGTAATTAGTATACAGTTTAAAAACCCTGCATCTGCTGACCTCTGAACATTTTTACTCTTCTAGCATAGTACCATTAATACCCTTTATCTAGAAATAAAAGTGGAAATAGCATTGAAAGCTTTATAAATCTAAAGCTCCCCTTGCCCAGTTAAAGAAAATAGTCTGTTGGCCTTCCTTTAGGTAATCTCTAATTTTACTCTTAGCAGTAAATGTAGGTAAGTAGGGATATGTAATGCTGTCAGTCATGTGCTGATTTTGGAAGAAGAAAACACTGAGCTCTAGTTTCTCTGCTTGTATGAATTAAAAGATTCTTATGATAAACTACTTTTAGTTTTTTACTTTTTTTTTTCCTTTTAGGAATCCCATAACTCAAGAAGGAAGCGTGAGGTTGCAGAGAAGCAGATTACAGACAGCAAAGCATTTTCTTTATTCTCAGAAAGAAAATACAAGACCTTGGTAAGGATATTGCACCAACAATATTCTTGTCAGATACCTCCCCCTGCACTTGAAAGAGGGCTTTTCTGAGTTTGGCAGAGTGAAAGAAATTCTCTCTTATATATCCAAGTATCAATGCTTTTAAAATTTGAACATATAGATTATCTACTGTGAGAGAGAACTAGGAAAGACTATCTGCATAGTTACATTACAATAAGCAAGTAATAACATCTTCATTGTATTTTCCCATTGCTGTCAGTACACACAGATAGGGGTTCTTGCATGTAAGTATTATGTATATAATCCAATTTTTAATCTTGGGGTGAGGTTTAAACAATCTGTGAAGATGTGATCTTATTTACATGTAGAAATGTGTAATTGCAGAACTGCAATGTGAATGCACGCTGTGTGGACATAAAGTGTCCCCTGAAGGGTTTAGACAGCAAGGCATCCATTGTGCTGCGTTCCAGACTGTGGAACAGTACCTTCTTAGAGGTAAGTCCTCTTATCTGCCGTTTTTGAAAAGTCAGAGTTCTTCCCTGTTCTGTGTCTAATGTTCATATTTTATTTTGGAACAGGAATACTCCAAAATGAATTATCTTGACATTCTTGTTAGGGCTTCTATCAGTGTTCCTGCTGCAGCTAAGAATGTTAAACTCACAAATGAAGTTGCTCAGGTAGGTTCAGTGTTTAATGCTAACCACATGTTATGGCTGTGATTGTTCTAGCTTATCTCCAAAGACCAGGACCGAAACAAATTTGAAACAAAACTAGCTAAAAGTTTAACTTTTCAACTGAGTTTTGAATTATTGATAATTATGTTAGGGGGTTGGAAAAACTCATTACCATATTGAAATTGTACCAGTGGGAACTTTTTCTTCAAAAGCATTTTGTTGAAGACATCTTGTTATAGAAGAGATAAAACTATAAATTGCAGCTTTCTAATTAAACGTGTACCTTCTGAAATACTCCTTCCACCTGCACATTTTCTGTCTTCTAGGTGCGTGTTACTGTATTTCCTGCAAAACCAGTAGCCCTTTATACAGGAGTTCCATGGTGGATCATCGCGGTGGCTATCCTTGCTGGAATACTCATGCTTGCACTGTTGGTATTCTTACTATGGAAGGTGAGCTTTTATTCATCTGGTTGTTTTTTATTTTCTCGTCTATAACTGACAAGATAGCAAACTAATTAAGTAAATGATTAAGTATTTGGGACTCAAAATAGGGCAAAACTGCACAAAACATATTATCAAACATTATCAGTTTCTCAGTTCTGCAACATTTGGAATGAAAATGGTTTTATGGGCAGACTTGTTATGTAATTTTTCTGTTTTCACATCCTCAAAAGGAAGTATTTTGAGCTCTGGACAAAATTTGAGACCAATGTTCAGAGGTTATAGTTTGATACAGATGGATACAGCTAATGGGAGCCTCTGCAGTTAGGTGTAAAACTTCATGTGAGCTGTTTACAAATGTTTTAGCAGGGCTCTGTTCTCATAACATCAGAAATACCATTAAACTGATAGCAGATGAAAATAACCAAAAGCGCAGTATTAATACATAGCCAAGTGTGCTGGTGAATTTCTGTATTACTGCTTTTTTATCTTAGAAACCTTAAAAGAATAAAAAAAGAGGTATAAAAAATAGTCAACTATTGGCGAAAGAAAAAAATCAAGTGCCTAATGCCTTTTATAAAAATGCCAATTATCTGTGGTCCCAAGTATACCAGAGCAGTCCTTTTATCCTTAGTTTTTAGAGGTGTAGGCACTTAGCATTTGCTGTTATGGGCTAGCAGAAGGTTATTAAGGAAGAGGAGGTGAGGAATATCCTATCTGTCACTTTTTTCCAGTGAAACTGCAGCAGTTAGCTTTGAGGAACTGCTGTTTTGCTGCAGGTTACTTCCCATACAATAGTTCTGATTTCCTTAATTTTTTAAAAAAATGCCCAGCTGCTCCTGCAAATATTCCTGATGAATGAATACTGTGGGTGGGCTGTTAGGTTCTTAACTACTAGTGTTTTACTGTGCATGAAAATACAGACATTTTTCGCATGCACACACAGTGTAAAATGCTGTTTTTGATGGCACAGACTGTGCTGTTCTGTGAAGCACAAACATTGTACTGCAATGACAGATACATCATTGGTTTAAGACAAAAGCTTGTACTGAAGGGGACAAAGCAGTAACTGGTTTTGTTTTACACCCTGTGTTTTTGTCTGTCCAGTGCACTAGTCCACAAACGGGTTTCTGTATAGGCTTCTTTCTGCTCTTCACAGCCACCTTCACTTGCTATGGATGTACTTTATTGTAGCTTTTCTTAAAAAAAACTCCAAACAGATTCCCTACAAATTTATCAAAATGCCTCTAAAATAATATTCTCAGTTTACTCTGTTAATAACTCAGGTTATTCTGTTACTGTATATAGATCAAGTTAGCCCAAGAAGTTCTCAGATCTAGAAACAGCTGAGTTCTTGTTTTTTNCAAAAAAGGTTGTTTTTTTTTTTTTTTTTTTTTTTTTTTTTTTTTTTTTTTTTTTTGGTTGGCCTGTGAAGGGATAATGGGAAGACAGTTCACAGAGTTAAGTCAGTTTTAATAGGTTGACTTCTTCCAGTCCACAAAAATTGACTCAATACCTTGCCTTCCTTGTAGTGTGGTTTCTTCAAGAGAAGTAAGAAAGATCATTACGATGCCACATATCACAAGGCTGAGATCCATGCTCAGCCATCTGATAAAGAGAGGCTTACTTCTGATGCATAGTACTGATCTACTTCTGTAATTGGTAACTGATGATACTTTTTAATTTCTAGCTGTGGCACGTGCTGTGGTTGCAGTGGCTAACTATGAAGCTTCTTCTGCATAAGTTCTATTAACTTTTGGATTTCAAGCTATCATACTTGCTTGCTTCTTCTGTTGACAGATTTTCAGCTTTTGGTGCATGTGAACATACAGAGGTGTTTACCCTGGTCTAAAATGCTTCTTATTTATTTCTTTAAAAAACATAGTGATCTGTTGCAATGGGGTTTAGTATATTTTATATTTGTGCTTTAACATTACAAGTAAGTCTTTAAGCTTGCAAGATGGGAATCAACACTGTAGAGTTAAGATGTAAAGATAAGACTATATGGACAATACACAAATTTGCTTTACTAACCTTTAATGCATGCTGAAAGGTATGATGCTTACATTGGAGAAGGGTTTTCATAATAAGAATTTATTGCTGTGGAAACATCTGTTTTACCTGAGTTCTAAGGTGTACTTCTCTAGGAATACACTTTGCTGAAGCTACAAGATGCATGATGATTTATGCTTCCAGCAACCTTTATTCTGCTTAAGATAGTTACATGCATGTACACTGTATCCATAAGTGATGCTTGGGATGAGGGCGTGGGGAGGAATTCTTAATGAATTATCAAAACAGTGTTTAATGAAAGTTTGAGATGGCTAAAGATTTGGTCTTTGCTCACTGTAAATTTTTTTAAATTCAGTTCCATGTAAGTTCTAATATTAAAAAAAAATCCAAACCATTGACCAAAGAGAACCAAAAACCCAGCACCATAAATACTATGAACAAAACCTTGCCTACTTTAACATCTTCTTACCCCCAGCAGTATCTAATGACAGCTTGATGGCACAATGTCTCTTAACCTGAATCTTGCCCTCAGTGATCCATAAGGATGTAAAGCTGTGTGTGTACCAATCATCCTGTGGCCATAGCTCTCTTTTGTTTTGGAAATTAATTTTAGTCTGTTCCTTGATATTCAAAATCAGTTTTTACAGTGGCTTTGAATAAAAAATTGCACAGCACAAATAAGCTGTTACAGATTTCATCCAGGGTGACTTCCCATAGCAAACTAAGCAAGACTCATGTTTCTAAGATAGCGTGTGTAGTTAGTTTGGGTGACTGAAGTTGAAATGGTGCTTTGAAAACGAAGCCCATAGGGTAACTTTTCTTGAATGTTCTGGAAATCTTTCTGTAGGTTCTTAAGGGTAAATCATGTCACCATACAGGAAGACACTGAAGTACATACCTACCTTTGATTCAGGAGAAGCAGCTTTCCTGTGTGTAGCAGTAAATGTCCTCATTAGATGAAGGAACAGCTTTGTACTGGAGGGAATCTTTTTAAGGTATTTGATTACCATGGACAGTCAGAGCATGCCCTTTATCTTTGACTGCTGCTGAACAGCTAATGCAGACCTCTTGGCTCACATTTTTACACCTATGTATGCTACATTTTTGGCCTACATACTTTTGTTTTCAATTTTCTTTCCTGCATATTTGTGTGAAGGAAGAATTTACTGCCTCTACAATTGTAGTACTTTGGCAGCAACTGACACCTAAACTGTTCTTTTCCTTCTCCGCGCAGTGCGGGTTCTTCCGGCGTTCCAGGTACGAAGACAGTGTCCCCCGCTATCACGCTGTAAGAATTCGGAAAGAGGAGCGACAGATCAAAGATGGGAAAAGCAAAGACCTTGAGACAAAACAGTGGTTCACCAAATGGAATGAAAATGAAAGTTATTCTTAGGCAAAAATGTTGTTTATCCACAAAGTTCAGAGAGAGGTTGATGTTTTCATTCATGGAATACTGATGGAGTTAGACCTGTGAACACTACGGACATTCACCATTTGATTGTAGATATTACTACTTATACTGAGGCTTTAATTTGCACAGTTAAAAAGGCTTTAACAGACTTTATTTGCATTATTTAATTTCCACACTGCCTCTTCACTCCCCTGACATACAGCCCACACTTTAGAAAATACTATGCTGATTTGGGGTCTTTTCTGCAAAATTAGCAAAACCACTACAGCAGACCTTTTCCTGTGAGCCTGACGTTTTTCCTAGGTATGTAAGGAATGCATGATTAAGGTCAAGATGAGTTCTTCGTTGTTCCCTCATTGCATAGTGCTTTATAAACACACAGTGGCCTAACCACACTTTGTTCAAGTATAACAGAAGACCTGCAAATCTGTTTTAGTCATAACCTTGCCTGCTGCAGTAGTTAGGGCTTAACAAAAAGCATCATCTTAAAATTACATGTGCAATGGGTCATGTTGCTTGATTTTGGTTTTTTTTTTTTTTTTTAAGATCAGCTTGTGTGATTCTTATAACAAATATACACAGGTTTTTGGTTTTTTTAAAAGAGAGGCTTGAATATTAGATGTACTTTCTGTATATATATATTTTAGTCATTTTTGTATTTATTTTTATTATAAATCATTGTCTTTGACTAACTGGTAGGCCAAAGACTACTGAATTTTCAAATCCACTGTTCTGGTTTTTGTGTTTCTGTTTTTGAACTTCAGATTATGAGACCTGAGGCTTACACTGCATTTTAATAAATCACTGAAGGTGCCAATGCTTTCTAAAATGTAAATATTTATGCAAATGATGTGTATGGGTGCTTTCTTTTCCTGATACTTGTAATGTCAGGTCCTGTAACATGATTTGTGTATTATTATGGACTATTTAACAATTTGGACACCAAGCAGGGTTAGTGTTTTAGATACCATTTTATACTTGCTGCAAGAAAGTGGAAAGTCCTTTGGGAACTGCTTTCCCGCTTCATAAGGACTTCCTGGTTGGCAAAAGGCTTTGACTACTGCAACTGTTGTATAGCGCTTGAAGGAGGCTATAGATGCCTAATTTACCTTAACTGTCAGGATCTGAGCTGATCCACGCTGAGACTACTGAATCATCTTGAACACCTGAATGCTGATAAAAGTAAAACCATTATATTATTAGTAATCTGGTTATAACATAGCTGAGAAAATGATTTAAAGAGTTTACTTTTTTACCCATGTTCTAAAGCCTTGGTACTATTTAAGAACAAAAATTTAGCTCACAATTGTGTATTCCATGTGAAACAAAATTCTGCTCAAAAAGTATGTATGTTAATTGCTTGTACTATGAACTATGCAAAAACCTCTTGGTACTTTTTCCCCTCATAGGGTAAAAACCTGCTAGAAGGGCAGTTGTCAAGTATCTTATTTTTATTGATAACTTTGAATGTACCTTCGTGGAAGGTGTGGTCACCTAAAAAGTTACCTTTAGCGTTAAGAAAGATGAGTCTAGTAAACGAGATAATCTCAGTATGTTATGACCCTTATTTTATGAACACTTACATATTAATTCAGATGTTACTCAATTTTTGAGCTACTAGAATTCTAGTGTTATTTGCTTAAAGGCTCAGCAGCATCAGAAGCCAGGCTCATCAGGGGCTAAGAAGCTTGAGAAATAATCCTGAATATAAAATCAGACTGTGGCCCTCACCTAAGAACATAATGTCTTAGCAGTGTTAAGGTTCTTGAAAAATAAGTCATGTCACTGGTATATTTTTATCTCAGACTTTTGTTATACCAGCTAAGAATGCTACATCATTCCATGATTAGAAATTACCTGTGGATATTTGTATAGAAGTGTGAAATAAATTTTTTTTAATTAAAGATGGTCTTGGTAATAGTGATTTTATCATACTTAACTGAGGTGGCCATAGCTAAGTTCACTAGAAGAACAGGCTCAAAGTGGCAGGCTTTAACAAGTTCTCTCACTCTCAGCATTGCCATAGCTCTCACTGCCCTGCCTCACGCAAGGGGCAGATAAGGAGCTGCAGGAGATGAGGGACAATCTCATGCTTGCAGGCTCTCTGCTGCTTGTTGCAGTTGCCAGCACTGGTAAGAGTCAGAGCACCATGTGCCAGCTCCCACTGGGACATGGCTCCCCTCTCCTCACTCGTGCTTTCCTGGGGACCTTCCATGCAAGCAACCTCCTAAAAATTTTCTTAAATACTGCCAGACAAGTATTTGAGTAAGTAGTGGAGATGGATACATCCCCCAAAATTGGTCAAAGACTTCGCACACCTATTTGTATTTAGCAGTGGAAGTTTGATACTGACAGTCAATAACACAATTGCAGGGTACAGTTTCAAGTCCACCAAAAAAACCCTATGGAAAAGCCAAAAATAGGCAGGGAAAAAACCCCACCAAACCCAATGGAGGAAATGTGGCTTATCTCCACTTCTAAGATGTCAGCCCTCACTGGATGCTTTGCACAGCGTTGCTGAAAGGCCTTTTGATGCAACAAAGCCCGAAGATAAAAGTTAGCTGCGTATATGCTAGGCTAGTATTTGTTGTTGAGGCCAAGAAGCTTCCAGAACTAGAAGTGGAAAATGCTGCTAGACCTTTCAGAGCATCTCAAAGATGAGAACTCACCCTGCCCTTATTAAACAATTACTCTCCTTTACATAATGCCCGCAAACATTTGTCTACATGAAGACAAAACACTGGCTGGCAGAACAGTTAAGTAGCTGATCATAGTAAGTTTATATTTGGCTTTATATATATGCTCATATATACCATGCACATAATAGTACTACATGTAATATATACAATATATACAGGGGTACAGCACTGTAATAGTGTATGTGTATAGTATGTATGCATATATGTGATATATAAAACTTGATGTTTGCTATATATAGTATGTGCTTGTGTGCAGTGTATATTTATATCTATATAAAAAATATACACTCTATACAGTCCAAGATACATAGCTATGATGTTGGTAAACTGCAATACTTTCCCATACGTTTAACTGTCACAGCACCGCAGACATACCTTACGAGAATATGCCTTTCAATATAAGGGACCACCTTATATTATCAATAGCCACCTATCCCTAAGTTATATGTGGAAAAAGAGAGGGAACAGGGTGCTTAGTTGGACACAAATCAGGAATCAGCACACGAGGTAAAAGGAAACTTCTGAAAGGGGCACTGAACCGCCACTCCCCATAAAGCACCCTTGTTGCAATGCTGATCATCATGGCTGCATTGCATCTTAACTAAACAGACTGCAAAGAACCAGAGAGCTGCTCATGTTCCAACAGCTGCAGTAACTTCTCCCAGCACAGAGCAGGCAAGTGTGTCAGCAGTTGGTTTGCAAAGGCCAGGAGACCAAGCTGTGATGAAACAACCAGGCAACTGCAGACGGTGCTCTGAGCCAGCAGAGGCCCGTGGAATACTTGGACATGCTTCAGCTGCCTTGCAGACAGCACGGCTGTGTGGCACAAGAAGAATGGCAGCAGTGTATTTCCCTACAGGGATTGTGTAACCAGTTGCTTCAGTTTTTTATCCCAGTCCTCATACATCTTTCAATGTCTGTCTTCCCAGGCCCCAGAGTCATAATCCATACTATACATCTTTTACAGCGTCATAAACCTTGCTGAGTCCTAATGTTGTGAGCCTTGTGAGAAAAGCATAGCAAAACTCCTTATCCCAAAATACTGATACTGAAATGGGCCTTAAACCCCAGCCAAGGTGTGACACCGGCACTGTAAAGGGGCTAGGGACCTGCAGTTTGCATTTTTCATACGGCAAGAACGACCCCTTTCTTCCTTTTCTAGCGCTGCAAAATAGTTGTTTGCAAGCAGCACCTTTTCAGGCTTTCATACCTGCCTCAAATATCCTAGAAAACACAAAGAACAGTTTTTTGCAAGAGGAGGTATCCTTGCTGCTGCAGACCAAGATAAATCCCCTTCATCGCTGATACACAATGCTAACTATGTATTTTATCTCTCAATCCCAGTGTCTTGGGGGGAGAGGGAAGGAAGGGACAAAAATGTCAAATACTTTTGTCAGGACCATATGAAATAATGCAACTGGTAAGTTGATTAAAAGAAATGTTTTCAGGATATTGCTTGGTTTCTTGAAGTGGAGGGGTCCAACAGCACTGCAGCACAGAGCCTGGAAGTGCATCACTGCCAGCCAGCTTACAAGGCACTCTGATCGATTCCAGCTTAGCAAGGAGGAGCAACATGAAAACAGCCATCCTGGACCCGACCACAGATCCACCCAAATCAGCATGCCACCTCTGACAACTGCTAAGAGTTGTCCACAATGGCGATACTTTGCTGTTCCTGTTCCCCAAAAATGTTAATGCTAAACTTCAGTAGCTGTGTAGTATATTTTTCCTATATCCAAAAGACATCCTCCTAAGAGTATCTCAAGTTGGAAGAGATCCATAAGGATCATAGCTCCTCACAGGACTACCTAAAACTAAACTGCATGACTAAGAGCATCCATGATAATAATAAAATTTCTCCAACTGCCTTCTGGTCTTGAATCACAAAGCTGTACATGGCAAAAATTCACAAACTCCAAAGTTTAATTATACACTGGATAAAAATAAACCCATCTATTCTTAAATCTGCTTTAGTTTGATAACTCCTATAGAAACCCTTCCGTATTTTTGACCAACTTTGCTGCCATTTTTATATATTTTAATTTCTACCTCTGCAAAAAAGAGACCAAAGCCACATAAGCCAATGTAACCCGAAGAATTTGTCTAGCATAGCAAAAGCTCAACTTACCAACAAAAACCTAAGAATGAAGACAAACCTAAGAACAACAAGCAATTTCTGTGGTTCAAGTACACAAGCTGAAAAGAGACATAGCTAGATGGGCCAGGTGACTGTGCAGGCATTGCAGCAAAGCATATAAACCACTGAAAGAAAAGGGTGTCATGGGTTGAAACTGAGTTGATTGACAAGCTTTTAAGCCAATGCGCTTTTGTGAATTTTGCATATTTAAACCCCGTGCAAGGGCGGGAAGTTCCTCTCTGGTTCCTGGTCTCCTGAGGGAGAAGCGGGGGCTTCCGAGCCCCGGGCGGCCTCCGGGCCCGGCCCGGGCCCGGGCCCGGCCTGGGCTCCTGCCTGCCCTCCCCTCACCCCTCTCCCTTCCCTCAGAGCTGCAAGCAGCTAAACTAACTATGGGCTGCCCGATAGCCGAATTCACCCGGCTCGGCTTCTGAATCAGGAGGGGCCTCCCCTCCCCCTTCATGCAGCCCGGGGGG